>LPNX010988034.1:94215-340227 GCA_001517045.1 Pseudotsuga menziesii
GAAGAAACTGAATCCCCCACTTAGGCCTCCACCACCTCAATCCTCCATCACTTAGATAGCAAGCTCACTAGCAAAAGGCAAGCTTGGGAAGAACACAACAGTGCTCCAAAGGGACAAAGGGATGCAGAATCAAGCATAAATTCCGGCAACAATGGACTATAGTTTCGATGCTTTCAATCTCTCTATATGCCTTCAATGTACCAAGGGATTCCTTATATAGCTTCACAAGTGATAATGAAGGGTCGAATCCGAGCAATCTCAAGGCATATAGGAGGATAGGAGTCAAATGAGTCGGATCCATGTCAAGGAAAACTCCAAAATGATTTGGACTATGCACACATCCTGATGTACGCGGATATAGGGGTCAAACTCGCATATGTACACGGTTATCGGGGGAAAATCCATGTATATCATCTTTTATATAGTTTTAGGGATGATCAAGGAAACATCAAAGGATAAAATATGGTCCATGGGGTCTAAATAGTCTGCAGCAGGATAGGGGAAGGCCATACAAAGTGTGATTCACCTAGAGTGGTGAAATCCGCTATAACATTTGTTCGCCTACTTTCCTTTGGTGTGTCGGATCCGTAGTCATCTGGGCTTCCAATATTTATCAACGATGCCAGGATATCGACGATCGGATCCACTAAGGAATTACTGCGTCGGTGATCTGATCCTCTACTCATCGGTCGGTTAGTTCCATGGGCAGCCGCAACAGTAGCCAGTGAACTCTCTAGGGTTTTTACAGTGACAATCCTATCGGTGGTTAGAACCCCTAGTCACTGTAGCATCGGTGGTTGGAACAACTGTTCGTCGAGAGGATATTCCACTAAACATCCACAATGATGGGTGTGCGAACAAATAAATAATTCTGACTTCATCGGCAGTCTGTTCAGCTAATCTTCTTCCAACGCATCGGCGGTCCAAACCACTATCTTTCGTCGATCACCGATGGTCTTCAACACTTAGACAAATCTTTCAAAAATTTTCTCTTCTTCTTTCTGTGAAACATAACATCTATCGGTTGGTGGCCGGAACCATTAAGTGCTATGTTTCGGTGAACCAAACAACTATTTTCCACCGATGGCCTCGGCAGTCTGAACAACTAATTTCGTTGATGCTGAAAGTCAATATCGTGTGTTTCTTCAATTACATCAAGTCGGCATTTCGGCTGCCTTCGACTGATATTCCTTGAAACTGCAGCTCCCACATCCACTAAGTTCTGTCGACAGCAGACAAAAACTTAGAAAAATTCACAAGTTCTTCCTCCATCGGGTGATCTTCCGCCTAGCTCTTCGCTACATTGGAGGAGCTTCCCACTTAGTCTTTTGATGGGCCGACGGTTCAAGCACTTAGGAAAATTTTTGTGGAAGTTTTCTGTCATAAATTTCTGATCTCTGCTGGGTAGAAGGAAATCCTACCTTTGTCACTGCATCTTTCATGGCCCATTCAAGCCCATGCTGCAACATGAGCTCTGATACCACACTGTAGCATCCCCGACCCTCTAACCGGCGAAGAGGACGCTACCATGCCATTAACCATCTAGGAAACTAGCCCCATGAACATGTGCATCCATAAAGATTAAATAAAATGCATTGAAGTATAACATGCGCAGATACATAATTATTTATCATACACAGCAGAAGCAAACATACATTCATTCATTCAACATGTTCATCCTAATTTATTAACAATAAATATGGTTATAGAAGTAAAATAGACAAGATTACTTATCTTATAAAGAACTTGTCTCGCAACCAGCTACGTCACTGCAACATTCCACCCAACCATAGGCCAGTGTGCTCCTTAATCTCTCAACAACGCTGCCACCCCCGAGCTAGGCATGATTCCCCAAGGAATAAGGAACAAGCATGCTTACACATAACCAAGGATACACAAAACACAACCAAGCCAACGCAGTTGGGTTTATCAGGCCATCAACAAGACAACCAAGCCAACATGATCAGGTTTATCAGGCCATCAAGGAGCTGGGAAAGGCTAAATGCTAAGCTAGTGAGCCCATTACAGAGCTAGGAACACCTACACCAGAACTAGCCTAACTTCTAAGACATCCACACACACCCAACACAAGGAATCACTCCCTTCTATGCTACACAATCCCTCAGGACCTGACTTCCCTTCCAGTGCTATTCAGGGGTTGTGGAGAAGAAAGCCAGCCATCTAGCTCTGTCTATGTGGTTTCCAAACACACCAGGTTTGTCAAGAAAACCAAGCCCCCACCCCTGCTCCCAACATAGTCCAAATACCAACCACTGCATACATACTGTCACACAAATGATTCACAGCTTGGGCAAGGAAAACAACTCCTGAGTCGTTCTTGGCCCTATCATGGCCAAAACGACTCCAAAACAACCTACCGTAGTCCCAAAATGTAAAACAGACACAACCAGCAATGTGGGGAAACAACAGTCCGTTCTCAACAATGAAGACATCGGGAAGATTTACACAGACCACTACTGCATACACGTCTTCACACAAATGATTCATAGCTTGGGTAAGGAAAATAATTCTTGAGTCGTTATTGGCCCTATCATGGCCAAAACAACTCCAAAACAACCTACCGCAGTCCCAAAATGTAAAACAAACACAACCAGCAATGTGGGGAAACAACAGTCCATTCTCAACAACGAAGACACCAGGAATATTTACACAAACCACAAATGGGGAAGGAAAATCAGCCTCCCAACCTGTGCATGAGAGAAATTTACACCAGACCCCGGAATTCGAATCCAAAATACACCAGATACCACTCTATGGAAAATGTGAATGACAGTTGAAACCGCTCCCCCTCCTGGCTACGTGAGGCAAAAACAGAAAGGAATCCTCTACATGAGACACAGGATGCTTTTCCTTCCATGAGAATGAGTGACAATGGAGAATGGCGAGTGGGAAAGTGTGGGAGTGTTCACAGCACCATCGTGGAGAGAGTGGAAAAGATGGGCGTAGTCGTTTCTTCTACCCAAGATGAGGTTTGATTCACTGGTGGAGTGTGCATGTGGGCAAGGACTGACAATCCTACCACACTCCACTCCCAGCAAAATAACTGCCTCAACTACTCTACAGAGCACTAAAGTGGTAGTTGGATAAGACAAGGAAAGATGGGAAAATCAAACAGGGTGGTGACACATGGACTTTTCCCCATTGGTTCAAGGTTTGACATCCCCCTCCCTCCCCCCCCCCTCTCCCGCACCACCTTATCCTTATTAGAATCATGCCCCTTCTCAATTTAGTTGCCACGAACATAGCTGGTTGGGTTCTTTAATTAAAGATGCATATTTACATGATGACAAAACTCAATGTGTATGTTGCATGCCCCGATATACCATCAGTGACAATTTCAATCCGAAACATAGCATAACCAATCGATGGTGGGGCCTTGGCCTTTAGCTCCGCACCATGATTATTTAAAATATATACATCATATACATCTAATGCAATGGGGTCAAAACTGGGGTGTTACAGAGTTGTTGTCCATAATGCAAGCATTGACCAAGTTTAGAAAGATCTGGTGGGAAGCAAGTTCATAGTCAATACTGATCACAACAGTCCAAGGCACTTCCTTACCCAAAAGGATCTTATTGACAGACAACATAAATGGGTAAGAAAAATACAATACTATGACTTTTAAATTGAATGCAAGAAGGGAAATTTGAATATGGTAGCCGATGCACTTTCCCGCAAACCCACGCTATCCTTGCTGCAAATGCTAACTGAATGGAAGGTGCAATTGGGAACTGAATACTCAAAAAATTATTTTTCTTGTGGAATTATGGATGGAGTAATACAGAATGAATCATAGAAGGTACATAATGACCTCATCTATTACAAGGATATATTTTCTTAGTACCTAGATCATAACTAAAGAAGAGGATCCTAGAAGCTGCACATAATGCACCAGTGGCTGGCCACCCTGGTTTTTTGAAGACTTATCGGAAGGTAAGAGAGAGGTTCACCTAGAAGGGCCTCAAATAATATGTTTTGAGGAGTGTGAGGGAGTGTGCTGCATTCCAGAAGAACAAAGTGAAGCACACACACCTTGCTAGACTCCTCCTACCCCTCTGTATTCCAGAACAGAAATGGGAAAGTGTCTCCATGGATTTCGTCACTGTACTACCGAAATTCCAATGAAAATATACCATATATGTGGTGGTTGATAGGTTGACTAAGTTTGCACATTTCTTTGCAGTCACCTCCACTATATCATCCAGTGAATTTTCTACACTATTTTTCAAATATGTTTTCAGACTGCATGGTTTACCCAAGACCATAATCAATGACTAAGACAACAAGTTCACCAGTTCTTTTTGTTTAAACATATCTTTTGATAGGGGTTCACTCTCTATTGACACCCTTAACTCAGCTATATCCCTGAGAACTATCCCAGATAGGTTTTACCCTGTCCAACAACACCTACAAACCATATTAGGTCTCACCCAAGATGTTCAAGGGAGAACTGTCAGAACCATGTTTCTGCAGTAGGAAGGAGGATTTTGTGCACCTACTGTCTATCTATCACATCATTACATCAGAGATCAAACATAGATTTATTATCATAGATCCATACCATCAATCATCAGATCGCATTAACCCATTCAGATCACAGAAAGATAATTACATATAAACAGATCGATCACTATAACATGCTTTAAAACACAAAAAACATCACATCATTTAGAAAGAACCATGATATTGTGGTATCAACTCATTTTCATCACATCATAGGGAAAACAGGAAAGAAGAAGACATACAACACAATGTTTCCATCAAAACTTTGCCATGTCATATTACTTCCGCATCAAAACAGGTTCTCAAAATAGTTGTGATAAAAACCATACAACAGTCTTCTGCAGAGCACAATTCAACATAAGATCATTACATTCAAATATTCTCCTATATCACATGATCATGAGTCTACCAAAGATATGATCTTCTATAAGATGAAAAAATTCTGTCAAACATTACAATTCTATCTCTACTTTTAGGCTTGCGCCTTTTGAAAAATGGTCCACTTAGATAAACTTCCTAACTACTTGGACCAAAAACTACCAAATAATGACCAATTGATACAAAATTATGACCAAGCCGACTCTTTGTCAACTTTCCTTCCTTGGGCACTCTCTTCCACCTTTCACATTGTCTTTGACCTTGTGCATCACCCTTGGTGCTGCGCAACTAATATTCCTCAAAACCACCTTCCAATAAGCCCCTAACACAATCTTGTGGCTCTCCCTCGAGCCATGTCAACTGGAAACTGTGTAGTCACTAATTTTAATCTTGAAGTCCTCATATTCTTGTGTGACTTCTTTGACTTTCTCCTTCACCTTATCATTTATTTCCATGCGTTATGTAACCTCCCACTCTAGTGGATGCTCAACAATCTTCACATTCACATCTCTTCAACCACCCTGCACCGCTTGGAGTGTTGTAACTGATTTCAGCGATAGTCATGCGCCAATGTCTAAAACTCTTTAATATGAGTCATTTTAATGTCCCAAATCTTTCGTTGGGTCACAATGGCCTAATCACATTTACCATATTCATGAGAGTTTTCCAAATTGATGCTAAGGGTCAAATAATTGCCTAGGAGGAAAATTACTAGTTTCCTAGGTTGGGGTGGGAGCTTTGGGATTTTGAATAAGGGGGAAAATGAATGATTTTTAAACATTAGAATGGAATAAATATTTAATAAATGGTCTAAATAAATAAATACAATATAAAATTGAAGTGGCAATGGAGCATGGAGACACATGGAGACTATGGGGCCCACACAAGCTAGAATTTATGCGCCACATGGCATCCTCCTCTTGCAATTTCGAATCCATGGGAAGTATAAAGGTTATTTGATGAGTTATAAGGCTAATAAAATTTTCCATATACATCATAGGTCTAATTTTGGAATAAATTTAACTTACATGGGAGAGGAAGAGTCATTTTGGAGCTAGTGAGACACTTGGACTAGATTCCCAAGCTCTATGACAACAATGATGAAGATGCTATGACACCTATAAAACAAATAAGGTATTAAGGATGACATCTGAAATATCTGACATTTCATGTTGAAATAGAGCATCCAAGAGAGATTTCATGTGTTTTGGGGAATCTCAAATGGTTCCCACTCAAATTGGGGGAATATGGAAGGCTAGGAAAGGGAGGACACATGGAAAATCATGAGAACACACCCAAATTAGAATTGGCTTGAGTTTTTGGATGCATTGGTAAGATTATAAGGCTAATTATATTTATAAAATATAGGAATCAACCAATAGAATGGTTTTTTATCATTTGAGAAATTGTTATTTGTGAATTGTGAGAGCTAGTGGATGACTAGTTTTCTTGCCTTAGCCAATTTCGAGGGTGAAAGATTCCCATCCAATTTGGTGTTTGGAGAGGCCACTCAGGTATTTCATGGAGATTTAATGGATTCTTATTTGCAGATTTAAGCTATAGGGAATATTTTGTATTATTCTATTGCATCACTTTCTCTCAACCATTTCCAGCTTTTTTGGCATATTCTTGCTCATGGAGGGATTGCGCTTTGGGTGAGCTATTGATATATTTGGGGAAGATTTTAACGCTCCATTATTTTATGTTCTGATTTAAATCCTCTATATTTCAATTTCATAATAATATCAGGTCGAAATGCCAAAAATTTTCATCTAAAAATGTTAAACAATGAAGAAATTATGCCATTTCCCCACTATCTTGTTGTGCACCATTGTAATGCTTATGATTTCGAATTGGGAGATATTTTCATTGTAAATTACTGATTTTAGTAATATAAATATTCTATATTATTAATTATTATAAATTCTCAGGTATAAATATAAAATGGTTGTAAGTAAAAGTGATTGTTAATGAGCAAACAATGACCATTTCCCCACTACATTGATGTATACTATGATAATGCTGATTATTTTGAATGGAGGAATGTATATATCATAAATGTGTGATGAATATAATTTAATTAATGTGTATTTAAAGTCTCATTTTCATTACTTAATAATTTGAATCCATTTTACTCATTTTTATTGCATTGAGAGAAGATTTGGTGCATTTTCCCCAAGGGTTGAAATTGTGATTTGGGAGCTGTTTTGGAAAGAGTCATAACATCCTGTATAAACTGAAAAATAATGCATATGAGACTTAAAAAACTTTCCCTTAAACATCCCATTCCTCTTTTCATAAATTCGAGTGACTTTGGGACCATTTGAGAAGCCATTTCCGACAATTACCTAGGGGGGATTGGACCCCAATTTGCTAGTAAAGACTCCCACTTTGAACAGAACATTAAAAAAAAATTCAGAAGTAATTTGGGGTTAATAAAACATCCCTTAAAATAATATTTAATTTATATTATCAGTAATTTACCTTCTGAAATTTTTTTGGAGAATTTGGGTCAATTTGGAGGTCTAGACATCAAAACCAGTTAAGGTCAAAATTGGGGAAAAAAGTGAAAAAAATTGGTCATTTAAAAAAATTTCAAAAAGGGACATTACAATGGTATTAGAGAATTATATTTTCACCTGATTTGGTCTGATATTTATGAGTACAATAATTCAGGGACCACCATTAGATATTGAAACCCAAAAGTGCTTTTGTTGAAGATGAAACTATGACTAGGGATGAAAGGGGAACCTCATATGATGGTGAGGAGCATATAAAATTAATTGAACCTATAATTGAAGACATGAATAATAATATTATGAAATTATTTGAATTTTTTTCTATCCAAAGTTGTAAAAAATATATTTATTTGAAGAAAACCAAGGGGAAAAATGTATCATCTTGCTTGAAGGAGCAAAAGGAGGAGACCCATGAACCACCTAGCTTTGAAATAGGTGAAGTAGAAGAAGTAGTACATGAAGAGGATAAAAATTCACTCCCAAGTGACTCTGAAAAATATGAAGAGACATCACATGAGTTTTAAGAAGTTTATATTGAAAATACTGAAGATAATTTTGAGACACATTCTACCTTGGAAATGAAACAAAGAGAATATAATTATGGATGCTTGAACTATGAAGGAGTACCTACTGATGGGTGCTCACACCTCTATGTTGGTGACATAGATATCACTTTTGAAATTTTTTATGAAATACAAACTTCCATTAAACATGAAAATGAATACCTTGTAGCAGTTGAAGAAGAAACAAGATCAACTTCCCCATCACCACTTGAGCTTCATGAAGTTGGTCCAAGTAAGAAGGAAGAAGATGAGGAGTTTCATTTGAAATAGCCTCATTTTCTTGAAGGATCCTTAAATATGAATGAGAAGAATATCCAAAAGGCCCTTACCATACTCCATGACACTCAAGCATTGGTATCAAATTCTTGTTGGAGAGCTACTTCCTTGGAGGAGCAATCCTTCCTTGAAGACATGGAGAAGATACAAAGAGCAATGTGCAAGATCAAAGGTAATTTCATGTCTTTGATTTTTGATAGGAAAAAATTCATTGAGCTTAGTGAATGGTTACATGAATCCTACTTGAATAATAATGAATTTTTTCATAAGCTCACAATTCAAAATGAGCAACTTCTTGAAAATTTGCAAGACACTTGTTTTTCCTCCTATGTTTCATATTGTCAAATGGTAGATTGTTTGGAGGATTATCATGACATGGTGGATCATGAGAAATGTGGAAATTTTAATGTTATTTTTTTTTTTGAATATGAACTTGAAGAGATCCAAACACTTGATGTGGTGGAAGAGGAACTTGAATTGTCTCTTGTTATGCATTTTTTTAAAAAGAGCATGATTCCTCTACATTGGGACCAATCTATGACAAAGGTTTCACATTTTTGAAGGAGCTGCATGATACTACCCATATGGATCCTTCCCATGATTACAATTCTACACTTATTGATCATTTGGGTGAGTTAGTTCATTCTCCTACATCCTACAATCCCATGTTTTGCAGCATTAGTCTCAATGAGCTATGGGTGAAAGTGTTATTTTTTATGGCACCACATGAGGAGTATGGAACTCCTGGATCTACTTTGTATGATGACATGGTTGGAGCACATTCTTATTCACATTTTCATCAGCATCCTTTTTTACTTTATGTATGCACATCAACATGGATGCACCTATGATATGCATTTGAGTCACTTGAAGACTCATGGTTTCTCTTGCTCAACACTCGGTTCATTTGATGTTGGAGGAACTTCATCCAATACTGGGGTGAATAGATTTATGATTGGAGAACATTTTTGTTTCCAGACACATACTCTATTATGTCTTTATGATTCTCTCATTCATGGATGTATGGGTGAGACTTCTTTGAGTCATTTGAAGTCTCCTTGTTTTTTTTGCTCATTATTTGGTTCAGATTTTGGTGTAGGTTCTTCATTCACTCTGTGGATGAAAGAATACATGGATGAATATTTTGATGCATATCACATCCTTTTGGAGCAGAATTATAGGACATGGGATCCTCACCTATGTAATTGGAGCATATTTTATTGGTCACTTAAAGTTTGTATGCACTTGGCAAATGGGGGTCTATTCACTTGGAGGTATAAGAACTTTCATTATTTTTTGATGAGGCACCTCCTTGATGTACATTTTTATTATATTGCTATGTAATTTGATGATATATATTATGTACTCATGATGTTTGGAAGGATGCATACAATAAAATGGTATATCATAATTCTCTTTCCTAATGGTATGGGTTGGAGAGCACTCTTAATTGTTGGAGTGCAATACAAGCAATGGGACCCTCGGATAGTTTTTAGTCTCATTGATTTCAAATTTTTTGAGAAACAAGCAGTAGGGGAGATGAATTACCCACTTAATAAAGTGATTTTAATCATATTAGTGTAGCAGCAAGAATGGTGGTTCCTCTCTCAAATATTCATGGAATCTCAAAGCCTCAAAGTTGGGAAACTCGATAGCAACTTCAAAGAATCATACAGAAAGCAGGTTCTTCAACACCCATGTTTTAAATTGCTTGAGGACAAGAAATATCGGGAAGGGAGGATTAGTAATATCCCAAATTTTTCATTGGGTCACAATGGCCTAATCACATTTACCATATTCATGAGAGTTTTCCAAATTGATGCTAAGGGTCAAATAATTGCCAAGGAGGAAAATTACTAGTTTCCTAGGTTGGGGTGGAAGCCTTGGGATTTTGAATAAGGGGGACAGTGATTGATGTTTAAAAATTAGAATTAATTTTTTTTTAATAAAGGATATAAATAAATAAATACAAGATAAAATTGAAGTGGAAATGGAGCATGGAGACACATGGAGATTTTGGGGCCCACACAAGCTAGAATTTATGTGCCACGTGGCATCCTCCTCTTGCAATTTTGAATCCATGGGAAGTATAAAGGTTCTTGGATGAGTTAGAAGACTAATAAATTTGGAAATATGAATAATAGTTCTAATTTGGGATGAAATATAAATTACATGGGAGAGGAAGAGTCATGTTGGAGCTAGTGAGACACTTGGACTAGATTCCCCAACTCTATGACAACAATGATGAAGATGCTATAACACCTATGACACAAATCAGATATGAAGGATGAAACCTAACATATATGATGTGTCAGGTTTAAATAGAGCATCCAAAATATCTATAATGTGATTTGGGTATGTTCAATGGGTTCCCACTCAAATTGGGGGAAGATGGAAGGCTAGGAAAGGGAGGACACATGGAAAATCATGAGAACACACCCAAATTAGAATTGTATTGAGTTTGCGGATGGATTGGTAACCTTATAAGGCTAAGGATGTTTATAAAATACAGGAATAAACCAATATAATTGCTTTTGATCATTTGTGAATCGTGAGAGCTAGTGGATGACTAGTTTTCTTGCCTTGGCCAATTTCGAGGGTGAAAGATTCCCATCCAAGTTTGTGTTTGGAGAGGCCACTCAGGTATTTCATGGAGATTTAATGGAGTATTATTTTTAGGTCTAATATATAGGGAATCTTGTGTATTCTTCTATTGCAGCACTTTCTCTCAACCATTTCCAGTTTTTATTGCATATTCTTACTCATGGAGGGATTGCGCTTTGGGTGAGCTATTGATTTGTTTGGGGAAGATTATAATGCTCCATTATTTTATGTTATGATTTAAATACTATGTATTAAAATTTCATAATACTCTCATCTTGAAATTCCAAAATATTTCATGTAAAAATGTTAAACAATGAAGAAATAGTGCCATTTCCCCACTATCTTGTTGTGCACCATTGTAATGCTAATGATTTAGAATTGGGAGAGATTTTCATTGTCCATTTTTAATTGTAAAAAGATAAATATGATATTTTATTCATTCTCATAAATTCTCATATTGAAATATCAAATGGCCGTTGTAAGGAAAAGTGATTATTAATGAGCAAACAATGACCATTTCCCCACTACATTGATGTATGCTATGATAATGCTGATTATTTCGAATGGAGGAATTTATCTATGATAAATGTATGATGAATGTACTGTAATTAATATCCATTTCAAGTCTCATTTTCATTACTTAATAATTTGAAGCAATTTTACTCATTTTTATTGCATTGGGAGAAGATTTGGTGCATTTTCCCCAAGGGTTGAAATTGTGATTTGGGAGTTGTTTTGGAAAGATTCATAATAGGATGTATAAAATTAACCATGATGCATATTAGAATTTAAAAATTACCTTACACATCCAATCCTTCTTTTCATAAATTTGAGTGACTTTGGGACCATTTGAGAAGCCATTTCCGATAATTACCCATGGGGGATTGGAGCCCCAATTTGGTAGTAAAGACTCCTACTTTGAACAGAACATTAAAAAAAAATTTAGAAGTGATTGGGGGGTCATAAAACATCCCTGAAAATCATATTTAATTTCCATTATCAGTAATATACCTTTTGAAAAAATTTGGGAGCATTTGGGTCAATTTGGAGGTCTAGACATCAAAACTAGTTAAGGTCGAAATTGGGGAAAAAAGTGAAAAAATTGGTCATTTAAAAATTTTCAAAAAGGGAAATTACATTCATGCACCTCTGTTGATGCTCTTTTTCCTTCTTAAATCACTATTGCAACTCCTTTAATTCTGCCTCTTTTATTACCTGCACAATTGGGGGCATCATTCTGAGCGATGTCTGCAGTGTAGCCAACTGTGCCTTTGCTTCCCTTAGCTACGTGTTGATTCCAATTGTTCATCCTAAACCACACTTCCCCAAAACTTTGTAGTCACACTTGTAACCAGCTTAGCCTCTTTTCCCATCTCCTCAAGTTGTGTCACAAAGTATTCAATGACGCTCTTACGCTCAGTAACCTTCTCTGGTAGTGTGCCTGGGTTCACCAATGCATTAAATTATTCAATGTTGCATTTGAAGGTTGTAATCACCTCTCCTAGCTTCTGCGCTTTTGTCTCAGCATTCATGTCTTCTATGATTTCTGGAACTTCCTGACATGCGATAGAAACCACCTTTTCCAACCACACTCTGTTGTCCCATAGTTGCACCTATTCCATAGTTAACCTTTCTTTCACTTCCTTTAAGTCCTCAATCTCTTTATTCATTGCCTCTTCTCTTTCCTATGATTTCAAAAGATGATCCCCACCTATCTGCTCCCTGTCAACCAATTCCTGAGTAACCTATTTCTGTTGTCACACCAACGTGTTCGTCGATAACTCATTGACATCCAACGCAATTATTTCAAACTGCTGCAAAGATGCATCAACATCCTAGCTCTGCATTTTTACTACCCATGGAGGAATTGCCACAATCCTGGCCCACTTCCCTATGCTGATCTCAACCATCCTCTGCACTAGATTTTTTTTTATACTCTTTCCAAAATTGCATTAATTAAATATGTAATTTGTGAATTTACCTCTGTAAATCCCTCCGTCGAATGTTGCCTCAATTGAGCCTCGGTTGTAGTTATCATCATTGTTATTGCTGCAACAATGCAGTTTATTTGTGCATCCGTCATTGGCTATGTTTCATTGGGATATCCGTGCTCTTGCCTTCTCTTTGTCCACATCTCCTCATATTTTTATTCTACCTCTGAATCCATCAGGGTCCTCAACGATGCCTCTCTAGAATCTTGATCACTATCATGTACAGGTGCCTAATCCACTAGCGCATTAGTTGGAGGACCTGCCTCATCATTTGATACCTCCTCCAGACTCATCGGTTCTTTCCACTCTGCATGCCGCTTGGCCACTATGGCATCCATCTCATCATTAGTTATCTTATATTATGTTGCTAACCATTGTCGCTTCGGGTCCCATTATGCTTGCACATGTATTGCATGCAGACCAATGGCGAATCTTATGACTCATCGATACTTTCCTACTATTTCTTCTGTGATCCATGGAATCTTCATGGTTGCAACCTGCAATGAATCCCAATACAACCAAAACTATACTATGCAGTCCTTCAACTTATGTTGCTCACTCAGATGCCATAGATTCTGGTGCCTTGCGCCCTTGCAGACTTGGGTGACTACAACATCCATACCTTGATAGTATTTGGGCTCCATCCATGTGACTAATGTAATCAATATCAACAACCAACTATATGTGAATGTCTGCTTCCCCTCTTGCACAATCATGACATCCTACGTCAATTGGTTTAGTAAAAAGAGTGACCAATTCATTTGTACACCTATGGCGCACAACTCGGCACATGCAATTACTCCTGAAGTGAATTGGTCAAGTTGATTCTTACACACCACTTTACTGGCCAAAATCTTGTCTACAATATGCACATCCTGATTGTTGATGTTATCCACGACATATGCACATCTGTTGCGCTCCAAGTTGAATTTCTTGTTGAGCTTGGCGACCAAATTCTTATCGTTATATTTGCCATGAAATTATTGTGATGGGTTGGGCCCCTACATGGGAAACCCCATAATATGCGATATCAATTCTACGGTGACCAGCACTAGTTGGTCCAATTACATGTAACCACCATGGAGGAATGCCAACAACTATTTGGTGCATGCATTAGTTCCTGTCAATCGACCAAAATGGGGCATATGAATGATGCCTAGAAGCTCTAATCGCTGCAACCCCTTCGCCCACTCATGCGGAGTGCACACCGTTGGATCACCCTCTTGTCATGTCCTCTTCTCAAAGGGGTCTATAGTACTCTCAATGTACATCAATAGATCATGGTCCTTGTACTTTATTTTCACTAGGAAGGGCACAATGTCAAAAGTACATTTCATCCCCTTTGGTATAGCTGGCATCTTTATGGGGCACCTCTGGTTTTTTGTGGGCTTCCTCTTCTTGGCACTAGGCTTATGTGGTGGAATAAAGTCAAATATTTCCACCCCAATCACCCCTTCCCTCACTGTGGAGGCCTTAGCTGCCTCTGCATTTGCTCTAGTCAAACTTTTCGTGCTTCTCTTCTTCTGTGTTGATGACTTGGGGTGACTAGCCCCCGTCTTTTTTTGTGTGATGGGTAACGAGACCACCAACATACTGGATACCTATTCCTCAATTGGGACACCAATGACTGGTGACCCCCATACACTCCCACTTGAAATATCATGTGGAACTATGACACTGTACATAATTCTTGATTGCACAACTACATGCTTTAATCACTCGTTGCGCTCTTCAAACTCACTCCTCTCTGCAACTTAAGCTTACTCAAATATGCTATTCAATCTCAACTCAGCAACTCAAATTCTATAATTAAATCTTTGTAATTCAATCTCTACAACTCAATCTTCACAATGGTGAATTCAAACCGCATACTGGAAATTCTTATAGCGCCGAATCGATCATGTGAAATATTTTCCAATCATTTCGACCAAATTTTCCATTCATCACCCAAATATGCCACCAATTCTATCGATCTAACGGTCGGATCTACCATTAATGGGTTTCTCATCCAACAACGTTGCTAGATAACTAATTTAACTGCTGCATTTATTACCTGATTTGACTCCATCGCATCCCTACAGACGTTGCCACATTTCTCCCTAACTGTAACCTCGACACCTATGCTTGCGCTACTAATTGCTTCTAATGCACCAACCTCCATATTACCACCTCATGCTAAGCACACACACACACACACACACACATATTATACTGCACAATTCTTCAAGCATTGTGTTGCATTAGGTCCTCTCTATAGGGATTTAACCGACTGTCGTTCACTAGCTTAGGAAACATCAAACCACTAAGTTGTTTCAATTGTACTGCACCTCCTTCGGTAATGAAATTAATCACATAAGGACCCAACCAATGAATTTGAAACTTACCTGGATGTTTCATGAACTTACTGTCATATAGAAACACAAAGTCTCCTTGTTGAAAGCACTTGTTCTTGATGGGTCGGTCATGGCATGCTTTCTGTCGGTCCTTCTCAATGTATTGATTGAATTCTATGACAAAGCAGTCTTCCTCTAGCTACACCAACTGATATAAATGTTCTTCCAATGCTCCTACATCATCCATCCTTGTCATTGTTGCGATGCACAAAATTGGAACAATGTATTCCATTGGAATGACTACCTCCTTCCCATACACCAACTTCAATGGCATTTGTCCTATAAAAAATTTAATAGGGTGATAAGCCCACAAGATTGCTAGAATATTTAAATCCCAATCATTGTATTTTGCATTGAAGACCTTTGTGAGCGCAAGCTCCAACACCTTATTGAACGCTTCAACTGTCCCATTAGCTTGCAGATGATAAGGGGTACTCTTCTTGTGATGTATCTAGAAGTCCTTTGTTAGTGCACTGATGGTGCGATTGATGAAGTGACTCCCCTAATCCCTAATCAAGATATTTGGAAAACCAAAGTGAGTGACCACATTGTCACATACAAACCTTGCTGCTGTCACAATGGTGCAATCCACAACTAGTACGGCTTTTTCCAACCTTGTCAAATAATCTGTTTCTATGATGATATATCGCACACTGGTTCTCTTTCCTAGTGGGTTGATTGGTCCCACAAAATATACTACCCAGTTATCAAATGTATGCAATGTTACCTGAGGTACTAGCGACATCTCATCCCTTTGTGATGGCTTCCTAGTTCTTTGGAAAACATCACAATTCCGTGCATAATCTGTCACATCACCATTGAGAGTTTCCCACCATAATCCTCCATGGAGTACCTTCCTAGAATTTGCGTGACCTCTGCAGTGTCCACTTGCAACTCCCACATGTGCATCCACCAATACCCTCTCATGCTCATGCGGTAGGACACATCTCCATAAGATCTCATACAATCCCATCTTATATATTTCTCTAGCAATCAACTGAAAATATGAGACCTAAACAACCAACTGGTTCTTTGGATTTGTAGTGAACCCTTCCGGTGTTGTTCCTGTTGCTAAAAACTGAACTATTTTCTCATAGTAATCATCAACCCTTCCAACTCTGAATAGTTGTGTATCAGGTAGCCCATATTCAATGTTCATCAGTTCTTCACCTATCTCTATTCATGACAAGTGGTTAGGTCCTACTTTCAAGTGACCTAGCTTCACAATTATCTCAAAATCAAATTCTTGGGAGAGGAGCAGCCAACAACATATCTTCCCCCCAACACAGGATTATTCACCAGGTATTTCAACATAGAGTGATCAGTGAACATATTAAAATGGCCTCCCAATAGACAATGTTGAAACTTCTGCAATGCGTAGACCATTTCCAATCCTTCTCTCTCCATCATGGTATAATTATTTTCCACAGATGACAGCTTCTGACGAAAAAGTGTTGGGGAGCGCACCTTAACGGTTCCTAATTTTGGTAACTCCATGGTTTTTGTGGAAGTTATAAGTGGAGTTACGACTCAAAATAGTCTTAGGGGTGTTAGGGTTGAGTCAAAGTCCTCTTTTTGTAATAAACGCATGGTTTAAGTCCAGGGTTTAGGGTTCGGGGTGCCCATGGTTTTGTAATAAGTGCACTATAAATAAGCACTTTTGTAAAGTAGTCAGGTTACGATTTTTGGATGTAAGATGAATTGATGCGAAGCTAAGGCTATTTTGTAAGAGAAGGTGAAGTCCCAGCTGTGTGCGTGGACGACCTCTGCAGCT
The DNA here is from genome assembly GCA_001517045.1 of Pseudotsuga menziesii. Lineage (NCBI taxonomy): Eukaryota > Viridiplantae > Streptophyta > Pinopsida > Pinales > Pinaceae > Pseudotsuga > Pseudotsuga menziesii. The sequence goes on from LPNX010988034.1 coordinate 111,241, forward strand.
GTGTGCGCAGAGGGTTTTGGGTGATAAAGGAAATCTGCAGCTGTGTGCGCAGAGGGTTTTGGGTGATAAAGGAAATCTGCAGCTGTGTGAGAAGAGGGTTTTGGGTGATAAAGGAAATCTGTAGCTATGTGCGTAGAGGCCTGCTGCTGTGTGTGCGGCATTGAGGACTTGAAGGGATCTGTAGCTGAGTGCGCAGATCAGAACTGTGGATTTTGTAAAGAGTTGAATAAAACACAGTTCTGTGGACGTAACCCCTACACTAGGGGTGAACCACATTATATCGTGTGTTGTGGTTCTTGTTGTGTTGTTTTTTTGTTCTTTATGCATTGATAAGTATACATCTGATAAGTAATATCACTGCTAATTAAATAACTTCGCTATGAATTCCCAGGAAAGGGTTAAGCAAGTCACTATCTGTTATTTAGCTGCGAAGTTATATATGTGAATGTTGAAGTTCTGTGTTATATGAATATAAGTTATTAAAGGCTAAAGGCATAGTAATATCCCTCTTTTGCTTGCAGAAACCTGATTTTGTGGCACCCCATAGCTGTTTCGGGTGAGACTGCAACCTTTTCGCAGGTTGTTGCCGAAAGGGCCAACACTGTGGGTATTTTGTTGGTGTGAAGTTAATGGTATAAATCCTGGGTCTACCCTATAGCCCAACAAATTGGTTTCGTTGCTGATTGAACTCAGTATCTGCTCAAGAGGGGTTTATGTCGTACCTTGAGGGATATGTTGTGGAGACCCTCTGTGAAAGAAATCGATGATTGGCTTGATGAGACTTATCTAAAATTCGCTGAGCAAGAGAACAAAGATTTTCCTTGTAGTGCAAATGACTTTCTACAAAGGTTAACCAAGAGAAGGACGAACTTCCAAGAACGTCAGTTTCCTGATTGGACCCCCGTAAGAATTAATATACTGAAAAGGGTGAACAACGAGATATCCCACGCTGTTGATTTCTAGACAACGCGAACCCTTGAAGCATTTTTGACGGAGTTCGCCATCGACACGAGTAATTCCTTTAGTGAAGCTGAGCGGCAGTTTTTCAAAGGACCAAGGGGTAAGTTTTTGAATTCATTTAGTTTGAGAATTAAAATGCTATTAGCTGAAAAAGGTATATTGCTAATTGAATCAGACTGTTAGATTTAGTATTACTAACCTATGTTTGCAAGTGAAAATACCTTCGATGAGCGAAGCGGTTTGCTGCGAAGTGGAAAAAGGTACAAGAGAGATTTTAGATCCTATTCCCAGGGTCAGCATACCGAGTATTCCCCTGCAAATCCCATAGATTCAGAACCTGAAGAAACCCCTTCTATTGGAAACCCTCCTGTAACCCCGCAGCGAAGACCTATTATCCCTGAGAACCCATTGCAGTCTAAAAGTCACCCTAGCTCGAGTATTCTTGTCGCAGGCCAGTTTACCCTAGTAAGTTCCCCCCCGCCTACTTCCAGTCCCCCTCCAACCCCTCCTAGATCCACTATGGCCCACATGCATGATGACATTAAGCTAACTCTTTTCAAAGGAACTGGATCAGAGGATTCAGAACAGTTCTTCTTTTTATGTGAAGCAATGTGGACTGCTAATACCATTACGGATCAAGATACAAAAAGAGCTCAGCTAGTTACTTCTTTTAGAGACCGTGCTCTAACCTGGCTCATGAATTTTTCCAGCACTCAAAACCATGCATTGGCTGATATAAAAGCAGCAATGATAAAGGAATTTAAGAAGCTGAAATCAGAGTCGTAGTGTATCACTGAATTGAAAGAGATTCAGCAGAGGCACGGTGAATTAGTATGGGACTTTGATCAAAGATTCAAAGTTCTACTAGACCAAGTCAGTTTCACCATTGGACCTACGCAGCACAAGGAATGGTTCATTGCAGTGTTGCTACTGCATATCAGAACTCCACTCATGCAACAGAAGGTTGCTGATCAGCAGGAGTCTCTACAAATTGCAATGAACCTTGAAACCGCTCCTGTCGAAGACAATTCTGGTATTGCTCAAATCCAAGTGCAGTTGGCAGTGATGGCTTTGGAGCTTCACGATATGAAGAAAGGAAAACTGGTCGCGAAGAGGTTTGGTGTACATAATGTCAGACAGAAGGTCATGCCAAGGAACAGTGTCATGTGGTAAGAAATTACCTGAATACTGGTGTGCCAAACCTGTTTAACCCGCAAGTCCTATATTGTGAGCTCTGCAGAACAACAGGTCAGCATCGAATTGAAGACTGCTATCTGCTACAGAGGTATGGGCAAGTACCTAAGAACCCCTATTTTAAATTATGTAAATCAGTGGGACACAATGAAGATGAGTGTCGTAGCTTTGACCTCATGAGAGAACGGACTTACAATGCTTATCAGGTACAAAATGAGGGACAGAGAAATGATGGCTATGGTTACCACGGTGCTGCATCAGGTAGAGGTGCTTTTGGAGGTCGTGGTCGAGGTGGTATGGTCAAAAGAGGTTGAGGCCAAGTTGTGTGTTACAACTGTAACCAGTCCGGGCATCTAGCGAGAGACTGTCGGAACCCCACTACGACATGTCGGTATTGCCGAGCAGTAGATCATGTGATCGAGCAGTGCCTGCAGTTGATAGCTAATATTTAGGAAAGAAACATTGTTCCTACTCAGAATATTCAGATGATTTCCGTCGAGCAAAGACCTGCCCCAGCCATTAATGTTGTTACTCGGAGTGGAGCTACGACAAAAGCATAGAACAAGGAGAAACAGCCTGCCGAGGCTTGGGTGAGGAAGGCCCCAGAAAAAATCCCTACATTTGATGTTGGAAGAGAAAAAGAGACACTTATGGCAGCCATGAGAAACTTTACTGACCCCAACACAACAGTAATACCTGCGCAACAACCTCAGCAGCAGTCCCAGACGCAAGAAGCTTCGACAGACAAAGTAAGTACACTATCCTCCTTTTTACAGAGTTGTCTAAAGCTCCTAAGAAATCAGAATGCTTTAAGTGAGTTGCAGAAAGTTATTGCTTCCTGTGAACCTCAGCAAAGTTATGGTAAGGCAAAAGTTGTTAATAGAGTCAGGCGAACTGGTAGGGAAATGAGATTGAATGTTCAGATAGGAGAGTATGATATGACTGATGTTATCTTGGACCTAGGATCAGAGGTAAATGTCTTAAATAAGCAAAATTGGGAACAAATAGGAAAACCTACCCTTGATTGGTCCCCTATACAGTTGTGCTTAGCCAATCAGCAGAAGATTGTGCCCCTGGGAAGACTCCCTAGTGTACCAGTAGATATGGATGGAGTCAGTACCTTAGCAGACTTTGAGGTAATTGAAATAATTGATGACAGCAACCCCTATCCCGCACTACTAGACATTGAATGGGAAATAGATAATGATGTAGTCATCAACCTGAAGAAGAGGCAGATGACTTTCGAAGGGAAAGGAATGAAACTCATAGTCCCATTGGACCCATCTCAAGGAGAGAGATACACAGAGCCAGTAAAAGATGAAGACTAGGATGCTTTGGGAAGAAGATTATGTTGCTCCTACTGCCGAAGGTATCATGGATTGGTAGTGTGACAGCTCCTGCATGACGGATTCAGATGATGAGTTAGAAAACTGGCAAAAATGGACTTTATGAGTTGCATGGACATAGATGTGCCAGAATTACCAAATCTATCAAATGGCTTGGTGCACAGGTAAGAGTCCTACCTATTTTTGATGACTTGTCAGACCCGGAATAGTTTATTGAACAATTCTCAGACCAAAGACCAGATTCACAGAAAAGGGAGACTCTGGATTCAGTATTCAGAGCCACAGTAGCCAGATGGTGGAATGGCCATCAAAAGAACAATCCTATTTGGGAAGCTCGTCAGAAGTTCCTTCGCTTGGGCATTATGGATCAGCCCTAGGAGGTACAAAGCAGGTTTGATGGGAAGACTCACCCTCAAGAACATTGGGCACAGTACTACAAAGAATGGTAGCATGTACCTCAGGAAACATGGGTACATAGGTTTGTGCATACTTTGGAACCAATAGCAAAGAACTGGTATGCGGAGGCTGAGCTTCGCCGGGATATTGTAAGTTGGGATTGTCTTGTCGATAGTTTTGTGCTTACCTTTTCTACTAATGAAGTTTTTCCAGCTTTAGATGCAGCTATCAGGTTGGTCCATACTAAGGTATTTGAGGATCAAGAAGTAGTAAAATACCGGCCTGATGGGAAATCCCAAGAAGCTCATTATAACCTTGCAATTGACGAGGATGATGCTCCACGCAATATTGGTATTCCTGAGTCAGAAGGGCATTGCGACGTACATGGATCAGCATTCATAGCCCCTGAAGTGACTCAGCCCTTAAAGACGCAGACAATCAACAATGGATCAGAAGACCAGCCTAAGTATGTTACCAATGGAGATTATTGGGATGAAGACACAGTAAGCAAAGCGACCCAACTTCTCCATGAGTGTCGGGACTTATGTCTGATGAAGTTCCTGGAAATAAGAGGAATCAGTGCAGCTATGGATGACATTTTGCCGTGGGTCGAAGCTCGACTCCATGCTGCAGATGGTGTCCATAGGTGTCAAATATCCTCATTAGGGTGCAGCCGTAACTACTTCTTGTGTCAAAGAAGGAAAGGTCTGTCGGAACTAAAAAAACAATGACTATTAGAAGAAATCAAATTTGGTGGCGCCGGTACGTTCTCTATATTAACTGCCTGTATTAATGTGATCTTGGAAAATATACCACCGTATGGACAAGATCTCTATCAGAATTGGCACCATCAATGCACAGTTATGACATATTTCAGGGATAGATTCTATAAGAAGACACCCACACCCGCAAGGTTCGTACTTTTCAGTTTCTTAAGTTTTAAAATTGCATCCATGTCCAATGATCGTGAGTTCCAGGAACTATTGAGAGAGTTTGAGCAGACGGGTTTGCCAAAACTTTTCAACCAACCGCTTGCATCTGCTCCTCATGAAGAAACTCCCCCAGCGCTGACTCAGCCAATGCAGACATGCTCTACCCAGAAGAATTTTAAGCTTGGAGTATGTTCTAAACATAACAAATACCGACACAAGCAATCAGGGAAAACACCAGAAGACCCCGAGATGCAGTCGTTTGGTTCAGCAGAGGCCTCACCTATAGAAGATGAGAATATTGCACTGAAGCATCCATCGTATCTTCCACCAATTCGACCAGGAGTCCAGCCACCTCGAAGACTAAATAAGTTCACATTACGCACCCCTTCGTTGCCCCTGGGTGTGCAGTTGGTCGGTACCATGATAGGGAAAATAGACCGACTTAAGTATGTTGACCATGACACGAATGATCATGGAAAGTTTCCACAGTTCGCCCCAGCACAATACTTGCATTTTGTCAAATATCTAAAGACTAATGCAACATTGCTGGAAGTAAAACAGTGGGCTGCTGGCTTAGATCAAGCGATTCTGCTGAAGATGCTCAATGTTCCCCATTTTTGTCGCAGCACACATGTGACCATAGTGGTCAAGCAGCTGCTGGCATTAGTACATGATGGCCACCTATGGATAGGAGATAAGAAAATTCCTATTAACGGAGAGCTCATTCACAGGATCACATCCCTACCAATAGCAGGACCTGATCCAGGGACTGAATTTCCTTCAAAGCATGAGGATACAAAGCTCGCACAAAGCATGAAGGAACACTTCGGCCTGACAAAGGGAAAATGAGGGTATCACACTTCCACAATTCAACAACATAATATTCGCTTCGCAATTGAACTTCTCGCATGCAAGCTCATGCGAAAGTGCAGACCATATGAAGTGCCTGCCCCGGTTATCATAATTGCTGCGAACTGTGCCGAAGGCTACAGTTACAACTGGGCAGCATATATCACGAAGGAATTCCTTGAAGACGTCTGCGACGCGCAAGAGAAAGGTAGGCCCTTTCACTATTCCTGTTTGATAGTCCTCATCGCCCTGGTAAGATGGCAAGAACCTACCGAGGCATAGTTTGCTGCTATACCTCTGGACTTGCCTGGCGCAGTATGGTACGCCTCTCTGTGGGTTTCCTAGGATAAAACCCTACAGCAGATGACAAATTTTCTCTTTTCCTTTTATATGATGAGTATCTCATATGAGATCATGAAAACCCCTCGGCCCAGTAATGAGTTATTCTCTCAATACGATGGCGCAGCCCATTTCAGCATCGACATGCATCATATTTTCATCCAAGCCCGCGCGAATCAAAAGAATCAATGGTTTAAGTTACCATATGTAGTGACCAAAGAAGACATCCTCGCGGTTGTCCAACAGTGGCCGACGGAGTGGTTAAAGGATGCAGGGAAAAAACCCACCATTCCAGTTCCCCCAGTTACCAATCTGGGCATAGGCCCTAGTCATACACAGCAGCAAGACCCCCCTGAAGACAGTGAAGAACAAACGGAGTCGCAGCAGAGTGAAAGTGACCAGGGTGGAGATGATGGCAATGAAGAAGAAGAAGAAGAATCAGTTCAAACTGCTTCAGACCCTAATTGACAGGATAAGCGCAAGATGCCAGAACTAGAGGAAGTAAAAAAACCCCAGTCCCGAAAGAAAATGAAGGCGTCGAAGAATAAGAATATTGACGCGGAGCCTAGCCTGATAAGTGAGGAGTTTGGTCAGGCCCTATCAAATTCCACAGAAGTTCTCACCAAGAAATGGTAAGAATTTGTAGATATACATCTGTATGCCATCACCAAGGTAGAAAAACACATTTTGGAGTTGAAGGACTTAGAAGAAAAATCACTGACTGGCGCCTCAGCAAGCAGTGCCTCAGTAAGCGCGTAGCCAGACCTAAGGCAATGGTTAGCCAGAGATAACAAAGGATAAGTGTCGAGTGCAGCTCTCATATTAACAGATGCAGTGTCTCGTTCGGAGATGAGTATGAAGGTTGGAATAGATTACACTAAGGTATCCATGACGTAGCTACATCTCTGTCAGTCAGCAATTATGAAATAAATTCAGGCACGAGACCAATATTCGCAAAAATAGTTAGAAAATTCCATAAGTCAGCAGCAGGGCTTCGCAGCACAGCTGGAGGTAGCGGAGCAGAGAAAGAGAGATGCAGAACGTAAGCGCATTACCCTAGTATGAGTCTTGGATGAGGCATGTCGAAGTCTTCCTGACTTCAACGTATAGCTGGTAGAAGAACCAGAACAAATATTAGTCAGGTTGAAAGACTACACACAGCAGTATCGCAGTGAAATAGAGAAGCTCAAAGCAGAACATGAGGCTCAGATTGTGGAGCTTCAACTCTGCATCACCCTGGAGAGCCCACCGGAGGTCAGGGAGAAACGTCGAGCAGACATTCAGGCCTCCGCAACAAAAATCTCGGATACTGCGAGCAACGTAGAAAAGCTATTAGAAGACAGTGTTGAGGCCTGGACCACCCTGCAGGAACATCCAAAAATTGGACAGCTGCAAGAAATCATCAGGAAACGACAGATAGAGTTGGATACAGTAAAAGCAAAAATTAAGACTCTGCCACCTATGGAGAAAATTCTTAAGGTAAAGTGAAGCAATGAACTCCAGCAGGAAATTGAATTGTGCAGAGAAAAAGCAACATAAGTGGAAATTTCTATGTAGCCACTTATCAGCAAAGCTTTCGAGTTGAGTACTACTGTGGACACCCAACTCAAAGTCCTGAAGGAATATGTTGCATTTGCGCAGACAAAGGCCAACAAAGCATCAGCCGCAGTATTACAGGAATTGGTCGAAAAGGAGCAAGCCACTGACAATATCATGCATGGCCTCAACAAGCAGTTTGCTATCTTCGCTAACAAAGTTCGCCTACTAGAAGAGCAGCAGAGTGTCTCGGGACGGGCCACTGGTGAGTCTTAGGGGCCTGTTGGGGCGTGCACCTTAATGGTCCCTAATTTTGGTAACTCCACAGTTTTTGTGGAAGTTGTAAGTGGAGTTACGACTCAAAATAGTCCTAGGGGTGTCGGGGTTGAGTCAAAGTCCTGTTTTTCTAATAAACTCATGGTTTAAGTCCAGGGTTTAGGGTTCGGGTTGCCCATGGTTTAAGCCCATGGTTTTTTAATAAGTGCACTATAAATAAGCACTTTTGTAAAGAATTCAAGTTAGGATTTTGGGATGTAAGATGAATTGATGCGAAGCTAAGGCTATTTTGTAAGAGAAGGTTAAGTCCCAGCTGTGTGCGTGGACGACCTCTACAACTTTGTGCGCGGAGGGTTTTGGGTGATAAAGGAAATCTGTAGCTATGTGCATAGAGGGTTTTGGGTGATAAAGGAAATCTGCAGCTGTCCACAGAGGCCTACCATTGTATGCACAACTTTGAGGACTTGAAGGGATCTGCAGCTGAGTGCGCAGATCAGAACTGTGGCTTTTGTAAAGAGTTGAATAAAACACAGTTCTATGGACGTAACCCCTACACTGGGGGTGAACCATGTTATATCGTGTGTTGTGGTTCTTGTTGTGTTGTTGTTTTGTTCTTTATACATTCATAAATATACATTTGATAAGTAAGATCACTGCTAATTAAATAACTTCGCTGTGAATTCCCAGGAAAGGGTTAAGCAAGTCACTGTCTGTTCTTTAGCTGTGAAGTTATATATGTGAATGTTGAAGTTCTGTGTTATATGAATATAAGTTATTAAAGGCTAAAGGTATAGTAATATTCCTCTTCTTCTTGCAGAAACCTAATTCTGCGGCACCCCATAGCTATTTTGGGTGAGACTACAACCTGTTCGCAGGTTGTTTCCAAAAGGGCCAACACTGTGGGTCTTTTTTTGGTGTGAAGTTAATGGTATAAATCCTGGGTATACCCTATAGCCCAACAAAAAGCAATAGAGTGATCAATATCCCCTTCACCTGGTTGCACCAATACTACTCCCATTTCATTTGACGATGCATCAACATGAACATGGAATTCCTTCATCCAATCTAGAAAAACCAAGATAGGTGTTGTATCCATCTTCATCTTTAATGTGTCGAAACTTCCTTGACACTCATGGCTCAATTCGAACAATGCATCCTTCTTTAGCAGCTTTACCATAGGTTCTGTGATCGTGACATATCCTCTAATGAACTTGTGATAATATCGTATGTGGCATAATGTCGCTCTAAGTTTCTTCACATTCATTGGTGGTGGCAAGTTAAGAATCAACAATCTTGGTTGGATCGACCAGTAGTCCTTCCTTACATACAATGTGCCCCAGTAACATCTTGAAAGGCACACAAAATATCCGCTTCTTCGAATTCAGTGCAATCTTATGTTGTTGAAACCACTCCAACATTAGTTGCAAATTTGCAAGATGATCCTTTACCAATCCATAAATTGTCCAATCATCCATGTATACCGCTAAATTTTTTTGTATAAAATCCTTGAATGGAGCAACTACAATCCTAGAGAATATCTCAGGTGCATTCTTGAGTACAAATGGCATCACCTTGTACTGAAAACATCCCCATTCAGTTACAAATGTTGTCATATGCTGATCCTCTTTCGCAATCTTTATCTAATGAAAGCCAGAAACTCCATCCGTGAATGAATATATTTATTGAACACCCACTCATTCCAACACTTTGTCAGTGAATGACATCAGAAACGGATCATGCAGGCATGCACCATTCAACTTTCTGAGATCAACGCAGATCTAAACCTTGTCTATCTTCTTTTATTGTACAACCATAGGACTGATCCACTCTGATTTTTCCACTAGTTCTATGATTACGACGTCCAACATTTTGTCGAGCTTAGCCTTTACTCTCTCCTTGTATCATGGATTCAGGCGATATGGGTGCTGCTCTAGAGGATTCGCATCTGGATTCAATTGAATTTTCATTTCTCCCAAATATCATAATATCCCCTTCATCTCATAAAACTTCGTCAACAAGTATTGAAACTCATGAAACAGATCAATGATCTTTGCCATGGTTTCATCATCCCAATAGTCTCCAATATTTGTGAACTTTGGTTCCTCCTCTATCCTAATGTTGACCTTTCGAATCTTCAATGGCTATTTAACTTTGTCTGTCGGCATATGTGGTGCCACAATATCCCAACTTCCTTCAAACTCTAGGATATTAGTTCCTTGGGTCTCCATCGTAAGGCCCTCCTATTACATTGTAGCACTCAATCATTAACTACATCATTGGTGCTTCATTCTGGTCCACATGATATGCGACTAGAACTACCTTAACACAACATTGCGGATATGCTGTAGCGCACCATGAATCACTAGATTAGCATCCACAAAAATGAAGGTGTGGATAAAACAAGTCAAAAAATCCTCCCATGTTGTACTCTCTCTTCTAAGCTTGGATGATACATACCACTGCCATGATATTTCGTCCAACGTGTGCACAAAATAATGTACCCACTAATTCTATGGTCATGACACCCACATGATCTGACATGAAATCAAATGATCGATGGCATCGTTCTTCCCATCATACGTATCCAATTGCTATTTTTCTATTTCACCTAAGCAAACTTCCATCAACTTGCAACATAATGACTACCCATCGATCGATTTCTTTTTTGTTTCCCGCTAGTGTTTTGGAGTATCCTTCAATGCTTCATCCAACGCCAATAACCTCTGTGGTTCTGACACCCTATCTTCAAAATCAACCAGAAATTCAGGTATTCCCTGATAGGTTGGTAACTCAATAATATCTGTTGTAACTCATCATAGTGACTGAGCAATTCTGCCACACATTCGAATCGACACCTCATGCATGTGATTCTTCCAATTCTCCAAGGCATCATCAGAATCCGATGATATAGAGCTAGATATTTTCTAGCCCATCTCTTTGTCGACAATAGGGTGGACATAATCTTCTGAAATATTGTACGTATGATCCCATCCCCATACAACTTCTTCCTTAATTGGTTCAACATACCTTCTTCCTTCATTTGGATCCATCGGGGCTATGCCTATGATATCATGGTTCTCAAAAGTCATCACGCGCTTCTTGAAATTGATCATCACCAAGATGTCATTATCCCAGACAATCCCCAACAATGTGGGATATGAGCTTCCTTCATCAACAATCTTTATAACATCAAAGTCTATGTAAGTCCTCATTCCTTCAACTTCCACTACTAGATGCGATACTCTCCCAATCAGTGTTACTCTGGCTTGGTTAGCTAATCACAGCTATAGAGGGGACCAAACCAGCTCTGGTTTCCCCATATTTTCCCATGTCTGTTTCATCAGAATGTTGACATCCAAGCCTATATCCAGAATAACTGAATCTACCTCGTAATCCCCAATCTAGATATTCATTATCATTTCTTTTCTAATTTTCTTCTTATGTAGGGAGTTCACTTCAGACTCCTTCTGACCCTTCTCTGGTCGATGTAACAAAATCGTAATCTCGATGAGTGCATCAGGATTCTTTTCCAGCAACAAACAACAATCAAAGAAGTTTTGCAAGGTACCATGCTGCCGTGATGGTCTTTCTACCAAAGTTGAATAAAAAATAAGTGGCATTTCATAAACAAGAAACTTACTTGGATCTCTTCTTATAGCATCACATGCTTCAAATAATGCATCCCTGTCAATGTCGACATCAAATCACACCTTATTCTATCCAACTAATCAAACTTGTGAAATCGGGCCATCATCTCCTATCGTCGCACCTTCGTGAGTAATGACAACAACATCAACAGACTAAACTAAGGGTTCTATTGAGATCTTCACAACTTTTGGTCCCTAATTCATATTAGGTGGCAAATTCATTGGCTGGTTCTCTCTGTGGCTGCTGCAGAGCATAGTGCATTTGATTTTATTGTGGCAGCTCCAGAGCAAACTATGGTTGTGGCACAAACTGCAGTTATGGTTGCGACTGTGGTATAAATTGCAACTACGGATGTGGCTGTACCACCTACGGTGGCTACTGCAGTGGCGGTCTTTCTGCTGGCCGATGGTATTCTCCCTTCACATAATATTCATCCATAATTCTATCCTGGATAAAATCATATGTTCAACATTCATAGTATTCATTCCCAAAAGATCGATAAAATGCATAATATAAAATCGAAGGATTCAATACCATCTTCTGCATAAACACACAATCTTCATGTCGATGTCTGTGAACTTGACAGATGCGACACTATGGCATACCACCATGAATTAGTGAATTTAGAGCTCCTGGCAGTAGATAATTTCAAAAATATGGGAGTTGATCCTTATGATGTCCTTCTATATGACATCGAGTACACCATATTTCCTCATGCTGCTCCGTTCAGTTCTTGATATCTTTCAATTTGGTCGTCGAGTTCACCAGTTGTGACTGAATCTGGTTCATACCAACTCTAGTCTCACCAACAGGTGAAGCTTCTAACTTCATCACAATATCTAGAGACTTTATCTATGTTGCAACCTTTTGCTGCATCAAGGGAATCCTAATATGTAGTACCAATGCCACAATGAACCATTCCTTGTTTTGTACATCACTCATTCCAAAGCTAACTTTCGCCATTAGTGTCTTGAATCGCTGATCAAAATCTCAGATAGATTCATTTGTATATTGCTTAATATCCTTTAGCTCTATGATATATTGCACCTCAAACTTAGGATTTCTAAACTCTTTGATCAATCCAATATTGATCTCTTCTAGAGTCTTCGTTAGAGTCCCTGTGGGAACTTGCACAAAATTCATGTACCAATCTAGTGCGTGACCCTGAAAAAGTTGTTGCTAATGGACTTTTCTTAACATCATCATCCTGAGACTGCTTTATAGTCCAAACTGCTTCACATAGAAACTAGTATTTTTTGGGATTCTTGGTCCCATTCCCATGAAATAGAGGTAACTTCACATCATCACCCACCATTTAGGGCCTTATTCCTACGTTCATTGATCCGCTACTATTAGAGTGTTGATGACACGTCAGACAATTTGGTGTTGAACTAGTATTTCTTCCTGTGTGTGGTGCAGTGCATGGAGATGTGGGTATGTTGTTACTTGGGGTTGGTCTTTAATCAGGCTTGGGCATAGCCTAGTCATCTCCTTTGTCAATGTAGGGTCACTTCATCCCTTGTGATCTTATCTCATAGCCTCTTGTTTCATTCAAAGGAAGAATCTCCTCACTCCTTTGCCTCTTCTCTTACCGAAACCTCTCTCTACTTCGCAGAAGACCACATCCTTCCTCGGATTCCATCACAGTCTCATTGTAAGTCCCATCCATCTACCGCATATCATTCCATCCAACCCTTATCTCTGTAGTACCCACAACCTCCACACACCAGGGATCTACTCGTCAAATTTCATCTTCAATATGCCTTTTTCATAGATGAGCATCTTAATTGACAATTGCAAAGATAACGAAAACCTACCTTTTGGTCCTTTGAAGAACTCCCTTTCCATGTCGCTATAACACTTGACTATGTAGAATGTGAACTCAACGATGTATCCTTCCAAGATGTTTTCAAGCCACACTTTGATAGCCCTTGATGCCATGTTATCTACCTCCTGCAGCTATGGGATTAAATCTGAGGTATAGCAAGTGGGTTTTCCTCCTTGAAAATTTGTCTTCTAATAGGTCAATTGTGCCAACCACTCTTTTGTCATTAATTTAGGGTTTTGATTCTCTTTCGCTGCAAATTATCAAGCCTTCTGATCAAACCAATATTAACTCTCCTGTATTGTTGGATGCCACAACATGTCCTCCTTCTCCATGCACTACGGCCCTGACAACAGAACCATTTGTTGACACAGATCCATCGATAGGGGTTCACTCTTTGTCGACACCCTTAACTCATCAATCTCCTTGAGAACTGACCCAGACAAGTTTTACCCTCTCCAGCAACACCTGCAGAGTAGATGAGGTCTCACCCAAGATGTTCAAGGGAGAACTGTCGGAAACATGTTTCTGCATTAGGAAGGAGGATTTTGTGCATCTATTGTCTATCTATTGCATCATTACATCATAGATCAAACATACATTTATTATCACAGATCCATACCATCAATCATCAAATCACATTAACCCATTCAGATCACACCAAGATAATTACTTATAAACATATCAATCTCCATAACATGGTTTAAAACACAAAAACATCGCATCATTAAGAAAGAACCATCATATTGCAGTATCAACTCATTTGCATCACATCGCAGGGAAAACAGGAAAGAAGAAGACATAAAACAAAATGTTTCCATCAAAACTTCGTCATGACATATTACTCCCGCATCAAAACAGGTTCTCAAAATAGTTGCGACAAAGCATACAATAGTATTTTGCAAAGCACAATTCAACAAAATCTCATTACATTCAAATATTCTCATCTATCACATGATCATGAGTCTACCAAAGATATCATCTTCTCTAAGATGAAGAAAGTCTCTCAAAGATTACAATTCCATCTCTACTTATAGGATTGCGCCTTTTACAAAAAGGTCCACTTAGACCAATTTCCTAACTACTTGGACCAAAAACTACCAAATAATGACCAAGCCAACTCTTTGTCGAATTTCCCACCTTGCATGCTCTCTTCCACATTGCACATCATATTTGACCTTGCTCATCACCCTTAGTGTTGCGCAACTAATCTTCCTCAAAACCGCTTGCCAACACTTTTTGGAAAGCTTTATTCGAACTAGTGGGAATAAATATGAATATGAGAACAAGCTATCACCCTTAGATTGATGGCCAAAGTGAGAGAGTGAATCAATGTTTTGAAGGATACCTCTAGAACTATGTCATAGGATAGCAAAAATCTTGGGCCACATCGCTCCACTTGGGAGAATTATGCTATAACACCACTTCCCACGTATCCATTATGATGACTCCATTCATGGATTTGTATGGATATGAGGAGCGATCCTTTGAAGATTTGATGTTTGGGGACTATAGAGCCCAAAAACCCAAATATTGGATTCAGGAGAATCAAGACATACTGAGGGCACTCAAAGAAATTTTGTAGGTTGCACAGAACCAATAGAAAATGAATTTTTATAAGCACATGATTGAGAGAGTCTTCCAAGAAGGAGACTTAGTTTACTTGAGGTTGAATCCTTACATGCAGTCCTCTTTGAAGACAAAATTAGTTGATGAAATACAACCTTGGTTCTATGGAACTTACAAAATTTTGAGGAAGATCGATGAAGTGTCCTATGAATCAGAGATGCCTCTTGATAGTAAGTGTTACAAAGAAAAATTCTTATGGCTTAGGGTGGAGCACAATAGGCGATATGACACCAGAGTCAATACATTTCAAATCATACTAGATATATAAATGAAACTAACACTAAGGGATGAGAATCCTTCCACCTAGGCCTCCACCACTTCAACCCTCCATACAATGGCAAGCTCACAAAGACAAAGGAAGTATTAGGAAAGAGCACTAATGGTTGCTTCAAGGAAAAAAGGATGCATACTCAAGCATATAAAATTGGGCACACTTTCACTATTATCTCTTTATTCTCCAAATTTCTTCCCCTTCAATGCTTCACAATATCTCAATATATAGCTCCTAAATAGGAAATGAAGGGTTGAATTGGAGCGTTTCTCGGCATATGGAAGGAAAAATATCAATTCATTAATTACTTGATGGGGAAAACTCTAGATATTTTTATTTTTTGAGCATAAAATCCAATGTATGTGGGTGATAGTGGTGCAAGATGTGTATACGTAGGTTATAAATTTGTGACCCGTGTATATATTCAAAAATTTATTTTTAGAGGTTCCATTGGAGCATCAAGGTAATGGTGAGTAAATGTGATAAAATGAGTTTTCATAGGGACATGGAAAGGCCATCAAAGCATTATGTATCAAGTTTGGAAAATAATGCTATAACAAATTCCCCCTAATGTGTGAGGTCAAATGGGTACATGATGGTCGAAATACATTATAATAGCCCCAAGAGTGGAGTAATGAAGAAATAGGTGGAGGAACTGGCCACTCATCAGTATAATACAACGATTGATTTCTACATATGACTACAGATATGAAGTATACATAGCATTCCCGGATACACAATAGTACAATGGCCATGAATAGGCATAATAGACATATGTCATGAGTGCAAGTGTAATAAGGTATTCATACTGAATGAAGATGTACGTTACATAAAGGGTACAATGAAATCTAGTTATGAGAGCTGAAATCTCATAGATACTGGCACGATCAAGGAGGTAGCATATATGGAATGCCACCAAACTCAAAGGTATTCAACACAAATTTCCGCTAGTACATGTATCGTCATGCGAATAAAGGCATTGAAGTCGAACATGATGGAGCATCATATGATTACTAGTCATTCATGTATACCATTAACAGACACAAGAAATCCCACCAATAATGATAATGAGAAGCAAGGTATAGAGTGCATTCAAACAGGTGGGAATAAGTGTGTTGAAGTCGAACATAATTCATTGACTAGGGGACATTGATGTATTCCCAAATCTATCGATGGCGAGATAACCTGCCATAGATGACTGCAAGTATCAAGGCACTCAATGGACTCTATATCCCTATTCTAGAGTATATGATTTGAAGTCGATGGAATGGAATCTAATAGAAGAAGGGAATTAAGGCATCCCCCATCAACCAATGTGAGGTACACAACAATGCTATATAATTTGTAAGAACTCGAAGTGACAAGATGTGCACGAACTAGTAACAAATGTATCAGGAATCGATGTCATACAGAGACAAGATAACTGAGGAATGGTCGGTTCAGGATAAAAAATTCCTTCGAATAAGAGAATAAGGTAGATGATGACTCATAGGAAACATAGAATCAACATGCAAATTGGGACAACTCTGTGAAACAGGAGGAATCAACAAAGGCTGCATAGGGACTAGAAGCATAACTAGTCGATTGAGAAAAATCAGAATCATGAGTACAACTCCTAAGGATATACTGGTAACCCAACCAATGGATGAATAGACTCATGGACTGTGCTTTGTTTGAATGAGACACGTAAACAACCAATAGAGAGTAATATCATTTCCTGTCCATTTTTTTACGTTTTACAATTTGTTTTTGTCTTTTTCATGTTAACACTAACACATAATATCACAATTGCAACAGGTTTTCATTGCTATTCCCACGTTTTGTCATCTCACTTGCGACAATAATGGTCGTGACGTTTCATGGTACTTATTGCATGGATATATCGACGAACTTTATAAGCCATCGATATAGAGACAAAACTTGGCTTCCATTTGTCTTCTATACAGTGGCCTTAGAATTGATTTTTTAGAATTGATTTTCTACATTTCGTCGCTCTATCAACACATTTTTTGTCCCTATAACGACAAAAATATGGCCAAAAACTGCTACACAAAATCTAGTTTCCATGACAAACCGTGGAACACGTTCAAGGATCATTTGTCACTCTATCGACGAATTCTGGAATTTGAACAGAAAATTCTTCCACGCATTCTTTGCTCTATCGACCAATTTGTCGTCCCTAGAATGATGAAAATATGGCCAAAAACTGCTAGAAAAAGTTTAGTTTCCACGTAAAACCATGGAACCTATGCGAGGAAACTTGGTCACTCTATCGACGAATTCGTGAATTTGAATAGAAAAATTTATTCCACGCAAAACTGTGGAAAACCAAACAATTTCGATGAAATCTACAAGCTGAATGGTAATTGTTACGAAAATTCCTCTCTAGAGAGATGGTATTCCTGGAAAGCCACCCTGGGTTTCAATGGTTTTGCAATACCCACGATGAAAGTTAGCTGATATTGAGACAAAAACTGGAGGTTTTAAAAAAAATTAAAAAACAGTGGAAAGGCACCTTCCTTTCCACATTTTTGGATCTTCAATAAGTGCTTGTGAATAAATACATCCTATATTTTAAAGACAAAGAAATGGATAAAATATAACACAGGAAAGGTGATTTATAGAAAAGAAATATATGGAGAAAGTAAGATATGGGAAAAAACATATTGAAGTAAAAAGGAAAAAAATAAATGGGAAGTTCAGGGGGGAGGTCAAAAAATGTTAACTGACTCTAAAAAATAAGGCATAATGATTTAAAAAGTGCCCAAAAGTACCCAAAGTGCCCCTAAGCACCCTAATTATTGCCTCAAAAACTGTTTTCCAATTAGGATGCACAAATTCATAATAATTGGCTAAAATACATAATTAGAGGCTAAAGTGGCACCTCTTAGAGCAAATTCTATGACAAGGTAGGAGGGTACGTCTATAAAAATACCATCGACAAAATACGTTGTAACCACCACAGGGATCGTATAAACATTAATTAAATGATATCTAGGCACCACTGAGAACTGATTTCTATGATAAGGTAGGGGGTGCATCTATAAAAATACTGAAAGAAGAAAGAAGTTGCAAGGAAGAAAACATAATGTAGAATTGTATATTTGTATAATGTAGAAGATGTATTACATAATAGGGCCCCGGTAATTTATACCGTGAATGGGGAAGAGAGGTGACTTTTCAAGTCACCTCTTAGTTTATTACATTAATTGACCTAACTTAATAATTAAATTTGGATTTTGTTACATTGCCTTCCCCTTAAGGAAGCTTTGTACTCAAAGCTTATTTGACGACAATGACTACGTGAACTATCACAACATCTCTGATGTGGATATTTGTATGGGTTGTTACCGGCAGGTTTTTTTCCTTTGTTCTATTTCAATTATGGGTTCAGTTTTTCTATAGTTGGGAGTGTCATAGGTAATTCTTAGAACACCTTGCGATGTTTTCGAATTAGCTCTTGTGTCTCTGGTTGTTTGTCAATATCTCCTCCACTTGTTAGAATCTCCATTTCATTGAGGTATGTACGTTGGTGTATCTTTCCAACGTAGCTTTTCCATCTAATGTGATGTAAGCAGTTGTGTTGTAGGTGGTTGGTACCCATATAATTTGTGTGTTTTCCTGAACTCATGGAATTCAATAAAATGTTCTTGTTGATTTGTAGAGTATGTACCCAAGGTTTGTAACCATTGTATTCCTAATACTACATCGATTCCTCCCAGTGGTACTGTAAGGAAATTTGACTCTAAGTTATATTCTTGCATTTGTAACTTAACCTTGTGACATTTCCCCATGTTGTCAATATTCTTTTCATCTGCTACCATAACTTTCATGTTAGGTACTGGACAAATAAATAGGTTAAATACTTTAGCAAGGTTGACATTAACGAAGTTATGGGTGCTGCCAGAGTCAATGAGAACTATGACGTTATTATTTTTTTTATGTCCTTTAATATTCAATGTTTGCGGTTAGGCGATTCCGGTAATAGCGGCTAATTAGATTTGTGGGGAGTCATCCTCGATTCCTAGGTGGTAGTTTTGTTGGATATTCCCATCATTCTCCATTGGTTCATTGATTTCTAGCTTTGCTTCACAAGAATATAATTTCTTATGTAATCATCTATGCTTAGGATCCCATTTGTGCCCACAGAACTTACATTCTCCTTCTTTTATTCTTTGGGCCTCTAAACTGGGCTTTGTTCCTTCCCTAAGTTGAGGTGGTTTATACCTTGGATTTCCTATGTATCCTAATTGGAGGGGGTTCTTTTTAGGCTCGTCTTGGTCAACAATTGTATGAACGGATTTGCTTTCAATAATCATGGCTTTACGTTGTGCTTCCTCCATGGTAGAGATGTTGGGTAACTCTAGTTTGTCACGGATGTGTTGTTTTAGACCGTGTATGTAGGTCTGTAGTTGTTGGTCATCGGTTAATTCTGGGACTCGAGTTGACAGTGCTTCCCAATCATAGGTGTACTCATCGACACTATTTTTTTGTTGTAACCTTGTGATTTTGGCAAAGAAGTATTTTTCTTCAACGCCTTGGAATATTTTGATGAGGTCATTCCTAAATCTAACCCAGTTGTAAGAACATTATCTTGCAGTATTCTTCCATCATAAGTACCAGTTGTAAGCACTGCCTTCTAGATGCATGGAGGCATATTTAATTTTTTCTCCATCATAATGAATGTTGTGGATGTCTAGGCATTCCTCGGCTTTGTTAATCCACGCTATGCATTGTCGTTCATCCCCATCGTATTTGGG
This sequence comes from Pseudotsuga menziesii, assembly GCA_001517045.1. Classification (NCBI taxonomy): domain Eukaryota; kingdom Viridiplantae; phylum Streptophyta; class Pinopsida; order Pinales; family Pinaceae; genus Pseudotsuga; species Pseudotsuga menziesii. The sequence continues at coordinate 131,202 of LPNX010988034.1, forward strand.
TAACTCGACCTTCACCTGTATTTGACGTCCTTGTGTATATGATTTTGAGGATGACATGTTGAATACAGGATCTGGTTGCTGCGGTATTTTTGGAGCGTTTGGTTGCAGGTCATTTGATATTTGTAATCTGTCCAAGATGGCGGTTAAAACTGCTTGATTTTTCTTTTGGTCTTCCTGTAGAATGAGGAAGCTATTCTCTATTCGTGACTTAAATTGTGTCCAATTTGATGTCAAATTGTCACTAGTTTGTTTGATCTTTGCATGGAGTTCCTCGTAGTTCTTATTAATCTTCTCATTGATTTGATTGAACTAAGCATCCATTGATCTCATGATTGCTGGAATTTTCCCAATGCTGAATGTGGACTTATTTTTATTTGCTGTATAATGCCAGCTCCCCGCTAGGATTTATTTCCCAATAAAAATTAGATAATTTGTACTCTATTTTTTTTTATTGGATAAGAACAAGGCGAAATATATATTTTATTTATTGGGGAACAAAATATTTATGTATATAAAACAATTATTATATATATTATTATTATTATTGAATATATATATATATTTTTATATTTATAATATATATTAAAATAATATAATAATATTATATTATATTATATTATATGACATTTGTTTTTTTGTAGGTTGGAGGCGGCTAGGGTGGTGGTGGGCGGAGAAGAGACTAGGTGCGTGGATGGAGGTGTGAGGGAAAAAAGGAATGGAGAATGGAGAATATAGAAACGGAAGGGATGGCGATGTGGATGGAAGGAAGGGAGAAGGGGATTGGCGCAACAGCAGGGGGGAATGGCAACGTGAAAAGGGGAATGGCAGCGTGGAGGGATGGAGGCATTAGTAGGATGGAGTAGCAACACATAGGGGATGGAAACGTGGAAGGGATGGCAGCTTTAGCAAGATGGTGGCGGTGTGAATGGAAGGAAGGTTGAAGGGAGAGTGGATCAGGAGACGAATGGGGCAGGTGGAGGGTGGTGGGTGATTGGAGTAGGGAGAAGGAAGGGGCGAGTAACAGAGAAGTAGAACGAAGGATGGGGGATGGAAGTTGGCACATGTGCATGAAATATACAGGATGGATCTGGAGGATGTAGAGTGGCGGAAAGTAAAGAGGAGGTGGGTGTAGCGAAGGTGGAAGTTGGGAGTGTTGGTGGGATGGTGCCGAGAGCGGAGAGGCTCTGATACCAATGAAAGAAGAAAGAAGTTGCAGGGAAGAAAACGTAATGTAGAATTGTATATTTATATAATGTAGAATATGTATTACATAATAGGGCCCCAGTAATTTATACCATGAATAGGGAAGAGAGGTGACTTTTCAAGTCACCTCTTAGTTTATTAGATTAATTAACATAACTTAATAATTAAATTTGGGTTTTGTTACAAATACCATAGTTAAAATACGTCGGCACCATTGGGCTCGGATCAACTTATTGTGATCTGAAATCAGGTTAATTCCATCGGGGCTTAAAGATCCTACAAGGGCTTGGAAGGATGCCCACAGAGCTTGGAAGAATCCCATAGAGGCTTGTAGATACCTGTAGAAGCTTAAAGAAGCCCACAAGTCAAAAGGAAAGGAATCCCATGTTCTGAAGATTAAGGGAGCCTGAGCTTTGAAGACTGAGGAAACCTGCAGGTGTAAATAAATCCAGAGAAAGTCAATCCCACAATTTTCGAAAGAGATGAAAACAAAAAACTGATCCTTCTTATGCAACCACCTCAAGCATGGCCAAAATCGATCAAAGTTAGTACCAAATATGCCCGAAAGAAAAAAAAAAGTCCCTTGAGCACATGATAGGAAAGAGACATGTTAATCAACAAAAAATTGACAACTTATTTCTATTCTTTTAATATGCGTACAAAAAATTCATCATAGATCACCTTTTGGCATTGATCAGAAGCACATTGCAAAGTTGAGCATGCAATTTGTAGTTTAGAAACCATATCAAAATTGCCTTGGAGACACTCCTCGTAAAATATCATCACTTGCTCTACTACGTGTGAAGAGGTACTAGTGATAATTCATCATACTACAAAAAACATACGGTGCATTGAATTCGTCTTTATTGAAAAACAAATAAATAATAAAAAAATAACTAAACCCCTAGGGAAAAAGAGTAGTTGTTCACCCAAAAAATATGTGTCGGATCTTTGTAGTGCCAACTGGTGGTAAGTTGTTTTGATGTTGCTCATTATTGGAAGAGGTGAATATGAAAAGGTTATCCTTCTTATGCAACCACCTCAAGCATGGCCAAAATTGGTTAAGTTAGTATCAAATATGCCCATAAGATAAAAAAAATAGTCCCCTAAGCACATCATGGGAAAGAGACATGTTAGTCAACAAAGAATTGACAACTTATTTCTATTCTATTACTAGGATTGATCTTATGTAGCAAAAAACTCATCATAAATTACCTTTTGGCACTGAGAAGTAGGTTGCACAATTGAGCATGCAATTGTAGTTTAGAAAACATATCGTAATTTCCTTGGAGACACTCTTCATGTAATAACATCACTTTATTTGCTACCTTTGAAGATCTAGACATATGAATTTATGGTCCACATATGTGCCATGAAACAATTGAAAGTTTATCATCATAGTAATTAGAACATGTAAAATAGTGCAACCAATAACCAGTGTTAATAATTTAAAGTGCCATTTAGCATATGATTTACAGATCTGTGTATGTGATAGCATAGATATAAAATACTAACTTAATGAAAATTTAGTGCCAAGATAACCATAATGTTATTATCATTCACTCGATCTTGTATGTAAGCTCTGAAATATAAAATCATCAAGCCCCTTACCATCACCCAGCTCTCAATAGCAATAATTAGTACTAAGAAAATCCAAAACAATACTCAGTAAAATAATGTCAGAATTATATCACTATGCATTCAGAGATGTAAGGTTCCAGATCTTAGTAAAAAACCAGACTGACATTTACCCAGAAATCTAATGCGAATAGGGTAGAAAACTAATCAAATCAATAAGATACATTTATACAAAATACACCACCATATAAATAGTTTTAAATACTAACTTGTTTTCTATTTTGAGTGTGCAGAGAAGGAAGCTAGGACATATGAGGTTTGCAATGCATATTGCAGACCTGTGTTTGATAAAGGAGAGAGCTCGAATTGTGGGAGCAATAGATCTGTGTTTTTAGGGTTTTACACATAAATTATTTTTTTAGGGCTTTTTTTTTGATAAAATAAAAGTTACAAAAACACATAAAAGTTAAGTCTAAAACCTGAGAGAAACAAAAATAACCTAAGAATAATATTTACAAGTATACAAATCAGAAAATTTAGTTTTGAAAGATAGATGAACAATTAGGGTTTGAAAAATTAAAATTTCTTAACCTATGGTTTCATCATGCCGAAATTATAGGAATAAGGGCCAAAAAAATCCTAATTTCTTCTACGTGATTTTTCTTCTATTTTTCTATGTTGCTAAGAAGCATTTGTGTTTTATGTAGAAGGTTGTCTTGTAGTTTGGATGATAGTCTAAAAGTAGTTATTTACTATTGGTTGTATCTCTTGTATCTTAATAGAATGAAATATAATTTAAGGATAAAGACAAACACATTAAGGATAAAGAACACGTCAAAACCCTTACCTTATAATTGTCCTTTAAGAAGATCCATTCGCCCATACAACTTGATAAGAGTTGTCCATGAGATGTATTTCCATCACCAAGACCTCTATAAATCATTAAAGACAGAATTTTTATATGAGTAAATAATATATAAGCAAATAAACAGTCATTTAAATCTTACTACAAATTCCTGTAGAAATCAATGAACCGTGAAATCTTAAATTTATTAACAATTTTTTAAGAAATAGACATGCATTTAAAAATTTACAAACATATTTAATACATAGTACTAAAAGATTATTTATACCTTATTGAGCTCCTCTCTGTTTCAAGAATAGTTTTATATTCCCTACTGAATAGGGCCAACCATGTGAAGGTGGAAGCTCATATGTCCCCTCCCCCCCTCACATCGCTCTCAATTCCCCATACCCAATAAATGATGTTGCTTACATAGAAAACATTTGAACATTCATGCATAACTAGGCTAGTAATCAAAACATATAAAAATAAAAACATTTAAGCATAATGAGGTAATTCATATAAACATTGTTTTATACTAACAACATCAATATACATACAAATACAAGTCATGAATTTATACATCTACTTTTTCTTTGATTTCTATTTTTTTGCATTGAAATAACTAGCGATAATTGGGATATTATCATCATCATTTGGTGGATTATCTACAAATCCATGTCCTACTAGTGTTTGTGTTTCCATTCCCTCATGTATCATTCTTCTTGTACGTCGTTGACTAGGGCGTGGAGGCAGTTCTGAAGGGGCGTGAACTGCAACAATGAAAACGGGCATATCGATATGTTGAAATATTATTGAAATTAATAGTTCATCATTTTGATTAAAATTACAATATTGCTCTTTACCTGTCTGCGTAGATGTGATAGCTGGTGTGTTAATTGTTTCTCTACTTGCTAATTCCTCTTGAAGTTCACCCTCTTGAGCTTCACGGTCTTCGATCGAAAGAAGAAAATTTAAAAGTATACGTCAAGAAATAAATATCTATAATCATAGTAGATATTTATATTTCCAAAGCACGGATACCAGAATGGCCATTCTACTCCCCACTATCATGGGACATGCACACCCCAACATCAGCCGGTACGTGCAGAGTACCGTTGGATTTAGTGCTGCAGTTGCATTGTCTCTTAAAAGAAAACATAAATATTTAGTTATGGGTGATATAATAAAAAATGAATAGACTTTAATAGTATATTGTAATGATGTCCTTATTCATTTTATTTACCCGCATCTACGTCATTGGAGAGATTGGAGTCTGCCCCAAGCTTTTTTGATATTCAATGACACTTTTAAAACCATACTTGAAACCAAGATTTAGATCTTCCTCGGTGGCGTCATCTTGGAACGTATTTCCCTGCAATGCATAACGCATATAAAATTCCCTCTATCAAAAACAGATATTTGTTCGCTACTTTGAAATAAATATTCCCCACAGTTAATCATTTAATTCTTAGGATTAGGGCTCTTAGTTTTCTATAGCCACCCTGGCCCAGTCTATGTTTCCTATGCTTTTCCACTCTAGCCTTGGTTGCTTTGGATGTGTCCAGTATCCTATATATGAAAATTTTGAAAAACTTTAGATATCAAAATTCTTTCTTAACACAAAAAAGAAAAAAATAAATGAACATATTTCACTAAAAAGATGATGTGTTGTACCTTGCTTTTCTAGGCTATGGTTGTTTTCCTTGTATTTTTAGCAAGTTCTCTTTTGCATCCTCTATGATTTCCTTCCAATATTTCTCCAAAACCATGGGAGGGCGCTCATGCTTGAGTTCAAGTTGCAATTTATCCCTATATTGGGCCCTGATATATTTTAAATTCTCGCCGTCTAACTTTGCAACCACTTTCTTGTTGAATGTATTACCAAACAAGTTTACCATGTGGTCTATCAATACATCTTTGCTTGTGCTATCTTGGATATTCCACCTTGTGTGAATGGTGGGTCCAAGTAGCTCTAATTCTTTGTCATTCAAATTCCTGTAGAAAACATTGTTTCTTACAGAAACGTGTAACCCATTAATTTATAATAATTTCAGCATATGTCCATTTTAATTTCTTGATTAAAATGAATAAATTAATTAATAAATACCTACAATCTTTTGAATCTTGATCGGAACACAAGCACCATCCACCAAAAAGGTTAGATCTAGTGATCCGATGCTTTTAACTCATGCTACTCCAGGAAAAGTTTCCTGGTCATCTACAGTAGGTTCATCTTCAAAGTCATGTGGAGTCCTAGGATCCGTCTCATCATGGTCCAGCATGTCATGCTGATCAAAATCAATGCCCTCATCAATGGATTCGAGTCCAACTGAAGGAGTGTCAAAAATCCTCATTGGTACATTGCTTTGTTGGTGTTGTTGATGCATTGGTGCATGACTGCTACCTATACATGTCTCGATAGTTTCTCTACTCATGGGTTGTAAAAAATCCTACAAATGAAAAAATTTACTTTATCATATCCGTTGGAGAAATAGAAACATAATACCAAATATGAAATCATGTCATACCTTAAAAAATATGTGCATATTCCACTTACCCCATAAGATTTTATTTGTTCTTTCAGCTCTTCAATCCTTGCCCGGATCTCCTATGTCATGGGCCTTATGCAAGCGAAGGAGATCATCTCTATTTTTTCCTTTTTTAGGGCCTTCTTTATAGTATCCATAGGGTCTATGGAATAGTAAATTTCATCCTGAAGCTCCTCATCACCATGATGAAGTGCACTAGACTAAATTCATCAAATAATAAAATTAAGGAAAATATTTTTAACATCATTCAAACATTGTTATTGTAATGAAATTTAGTTACTATTAAGAACTAACACTTACCTTATGCGGTGTTGTGGCTAGTGACTTCCCACGGTCACCCCCTATTGATCTACTTCTAGTGCATGACTGTCCATGGTCACCCTGGACCGTGGAAGCAGCAGGTTCCTTTCCACAGTCCCCACCCTAACATGATAAATCAATCAATAATTCACCATAAGCACAGAAAAATGTGAATGTCAACAGTGGAAATCGAATCCTAACAGAAAAAGCCAAAACATTTAGTTATTATATTTAACACTTACCTGACGGGGCACAGAGCATGACCTTCCACGGTCACCTTGGACCATGGAAGCAATAGGTGCCTATCCACTGGTGCCACCCTAACATAATAAATCAATAAATAAATGTTATGAAAATAATTGTAACATAATAAAAAATGAGATATTGCAATAATATTTATTTTTACCTCAGAAGTAGAGGACACATGTTCTGTTCCATGACGAACATGGACATGAGACCCCTGCCACAGTGTAATAAGCATGTTGTCACATGGAAATATTTTGGGGTTGGATTTTCTAGTTATTGTAGTCATATTTAGTTACTATATTTAGTTGAGTCAATAATTGTAACATCAACAAAAATGAGATATTGCAATAATATTTACTTTTACCTCTAATGGAGAAGATACATGTTCTACTCCATGGCAATGAGAAGACCCCTGCCACAGTGTATTAAGCATGTTATCATATGGAAATATTCACAATAAGCATGAAAAAAGTGAATGGTAACAGTGGAAATTAAATGTTAACAGAAAATATCTCAACATTTAGTTATTATATTTAACACTTACCTGATGGGGCACAGAGTGTGACCTTCCATGGTCACCCTGGACCATGGAAGTAGAGGACACGTGTTCTGTTGCATGATGACCATGGGCAGACCCCTGCCATAGTGTAATAAACATGTTGTCACATGGAAATATTCTGGGGTTGGAGTTTCTAGTTATTGTAGTCATATTTAGTTACTATATTTAGTTGATTCAATAATTGTAACATAAACAAAAATGAGATACTGCAATAATATTTACTTTTACCTCCGAAGGAGGAGATACATATTCTGGTCCATGGGGATGAGCAGATCCCTATCACAATGTAATAAGAATATTATCATATGGAAATATTCACAATAAGCATGACAAAAGCGAATGGTAATAGTGAAAATCGAAAGTCAACTGAAAAAATCAAAACATTTTGTTATTGATGTCATATTTATTTACTATATTTAACATTTACCTCATGAAGCATAGATTGTGACCTTCCACGGTCACCCTGGATCATGGAAGCAGCATGTGGCTTTCCACTGCTGCAACTCTGAAAAAATAAATCAATCAATAAAATTTTATTCAATAATTGTAACATAAAAAAATTTGAGATAAGCATAGTAGTGTAATAAGCATGTTATCACATGGAAATATTCCTAATATGCACAAAACAACTGAATGTCAACGGTGGAAATGGAATGTTAACAAAAAAATTGAAACTTTTAGTTATTGTAGTCATGTTTAGTTACTATATCTAGCATTTACCTGATGAGGCATAGCGTGCGACCTTCCACTGTTACCCTAGACCATGGAAGCCACATATATTCGATTTAAGTTGTAATCGATCAACAACTCTTCACCTAGAAGTATTGTTTTTGTTGCACATACAAATATACAATGTTCTTTGCATCCCTCAAATTGGAAATTCGGTTGCTTAGTTGTTGTCACCAGCCGTGTACTATTTACAAAGCCAACGACATTTCTAGATGCTTTTGATCTCCCATCAATATACATAGTAGCCCCTTTTTTTATTGTGTTCTGCTAGTTGTATATAATTTGTGGCAACTTCATATCTCCTCATGCTTCGAGTATATTGGACCAAGATAAACCAGTTATTGTATCTATATAATGGTCTGACATACTCTATCAATTCAGTTACAGTGCCATAGCCAACCTTTATTCCATCCATGGAAAATAGCCCCAATCCATGTAAGGACGAAGGAGCAATGCGATACATCACCCCATTGATGAAGAAATCTATGTCCACTTGAGGTAGCTTATTAGGTACCCATCATTGCACTAGATGTCTATACCTCAAGGGAAACTCAATGTCACCTATGCTCTCAGCATTATAATTACATGACCCTCTGTTGGCAATAAAATATTGCATGCATCTACGAAATCTTTTCCTTACCTTTTCAGATCTAGTTGATATATAACCGGTAGATCTAGTACAACATGTATCACTTTCAACCTCTCCTAGTATATATTCACCATCACTTGAGGGAGATAAATCTGATAGATACATATTTGGTGGTACCTACACTCGATAAAACAAGAATATAAGCTACAAAGTGGATATAATTTAGCGTGCAAATATATTTACTTGTAATGTTTTAATATCAAAAGTTTTTTCTCCCCAAAAACTTTACCAAAAGCTATTTTTCTCTCAAAGGTGTAATTTCTTTTAGAGTTATTTATATTTGAATTATTTTTAAGTATAAGACATGATTTGATTTGGTTTGGAATTTGTTCACAACACGGATATAGCAGTGTGTTTCTTGGGCCACTTGACTAGTTAATGCATGCAAAGAGGTATGGGGTTACCCCTCATATAGGTAATGTTGGGGATTCAATTTGGAACAGGAGGTGGTCATATAGCTTCATTCATGGATTGCCCACCGAAACTTGATGACTTTATTCTAACACTCCCTCTTCCACAGTGGTTTGATATGCAAGTTTCCTTGTGCAAGGTACTCCTTCTCTAACTATGTGCCTGATATTTTTAAAATAGGATAACATTGTGAAATGTCACCAAAGTTAGACTGATTATAGGTAGTCTTGAGAATTGGTGAAATTTGGTGAACTGATGATTATGGAAATACATATCCTAGACATGTTCATTAATGAAAAAAGAACTTTTGATGGGCATAGACATGTATGATAAAGTTGGAAAAAGACTAAGTGGTGAAAAATTGTCCTAAAGCAATAGTATTATGAAAATGCCCACCATATTTCATAAGAAGGATAAAATTCCCACCATGTCCTTTCATGCCATAGTTGGTTGAAGTATATATCCGACCATGGCACCAGTTCTCAGAACAACTCTTTGGGGAAGAAGATACAGGCCTTTCAAAAGAAGTTTTTTTTGGTCAAATTACACAAGTTGCTCTAGGAGAATGCTCACCATAATTTGTGGGTTGAAAGAATTTCCTGCACCATATGGGCATCCTATAGGTGGCTATGTTGTCTACCTAACCATGTTCTTACTTTGACCTGAAAGTACCTGAGGCAGAAATTATGGATCTGCCGAAACAGGGTCTTAAGCAGCTTTTACATCATACTTCAGTAGTTCCAGAGGATGAAACTGGCCTTAATGGATTCATTTGGTTGTCCTCCATCCATTGGATGTCTTACACTCCAAGTTTGATGAAAATTTGAAATCACCTTTGAGACATAGGGTTTAAATAAATTGACTAAGTGTCAAATCACAAGGTTGAAGAGGCATTTGGAAATTCCCACCAAAGCCTGTCTGAGTGATAATAAATTCATCAGAAGGTATAGGCATGTTCTTTAATGAATTGGCTATCCATCCATGTTCTTATTTTTCTTATGGTGACCACATGAGAAAAATATCAGCCTGCCAAAAGAGGTAAAAACATTAGCTTACATATCCAAAAATATGCATTAGAGGAAATTTCAACTCAAAATGGGACTTTTAAATATTCCATGTCATCATTTCTTAGCCAATGAAATTGATTTAAATTTGAAATACCGTATAAGTCTTAAACACTTTTTTAATATAAATTTGGGGATAGGTATCATAAAAGAAACTACTTTTTTTGTTTGTATTTTCAACATATCTCCACATGTTTTTACTCAATTTTTGGTTGGGAGATCTTGTTGGATGTGGAATTAAATTCCACATCCAATGAGTACCCACTTGGCATACCTTTGATGGACCCTGTTAACCCAAAAATAAGAAATACCTGAAAAAATGTGATGATGACATCATCATCACGTTTTTTCAGGTATTTATTGTTTTTGGGGTAGTGACGTCCATCAAAGGTATATCAAGTGGGTACTCGTTGGATGCGTAATTTAATTCGACATCCAACGAGCTCTCCCGATCGAAATTTGAATAAAAACACTGAGAGATATGTCGAAAATACAAACAAAAAAGTATTTTTTTTCTTTTCTTCCTCCAAAATTAATAAATGTTATTTTATTATTTTAACTATTATTTTATTAATTTTATTTAGAAGGCCCATTTTGATATGAAATTTCCTCTAATGAAAAATTGACCGAGTGTTGAAAACAGGAGGTTGAGAGCCCACTTGGAAATGCACGCCAGAGTCAACTCTTTAACTGATAAATTCATCAGATGTTATGGGTTCATTCTTTGATGATCTGGGCATCCACTCATGATCTCAATTTCCCTTTGGGTGTTCACACGTGTGAGATATGAGTCTACCAAAATGCCTATTGGCACAGTAATGACTAGGGCCTAACTAAATTCACTAAGTGTTGAATTGAGCAGCTTTAAAGACCATTTCAAAGTGACTACCAGAGACTGTGTGTTTGTCAGTAAGGTTTTAAGATGACATGCTCTTGTTCCTATTTGAGGTGGATACCTAGCCATACCCCCAGTTTGTTTAAATATGGGAAATATGTGAAAAATATAAGTCTACCAAAATTTAGAAAAGTATGCCTATACAGTCTTGGTTAAATAAAAGAGTAAGCTACAGGAAATTAATAAACAGAAATTTATAAAGGGAATTTTGCATATGTTGAGAAGTATTTAAGGATAGTATTTTGGAAGATATGATGTGATGGAAATTATACAGCATATATTTAAGGAAGAAATGCTCGCAGAGGGTTTAATGAAGACACAGGCATGCTACAATATTCTTGATAACCTTCGGACTCTTTGAGATATGCCAAACAGAGGAGACCACACTAACTACCATGGTATATGCCAAACAGAGGAAAAATATATATGTGTTGTTGAAAAATAATACTTGTATCAAATGTTTCTTTAAAGAAGAAAGAGGTATGAGGGTCAATTTACTGGAGTCAATTCAAACTATAGCCCACGAGTCCCAGGGAGCTATACATTGTTCCAAAATCCAAACCAGTAAATGGGAAAAGCTTGCAAAGTGTGTTGTAATTTAGGTAAAAGTGAGCATAAAAATAAAATAAAATGCTTCTTTAAAGGAGAAATAGTCTTAGGTTGAATTGTACACAGTCATTATAATTGCAGCTCCTATGGCACTCTACAAAATGTTTTAGACCCATAATAGAAGAAAATCACAAAAGCTTGAAAAGTGTGCCATAATCCATGTAAAATTGACAATCAAAGAAAAATTAAATGTGTCTTTAAAGGAGAAAGAAGTCTCATGTTCAAGTTTCGACAGAATTAGTTCAAATTATAGCTCATAGAGGACTCTGTTCTAGACCATTAAATAGAATAAGATTACACAAGCTTGCACTCTACAAAATGTTTCAGACATATAATAGAATAAAATAACAAAATCTTGTAATTTGTGCCATAATCGAGGTAAAACTAATTATTAAATCAAAATTAAATTCTTGGAAGAAACACGTCTTAGGTTCAAAGTTTTGATAGATTTGGTTGAACCAGTTAATATTATAGCTCCTACAGGACTCTGCACACTGTTCAGGACCATTAAATATATTAAAATTACAAAATCTTGCAAATTGTGCCATAATTCAGAAAATTATACAAGAGCACGACTAGCTTTTAGTGCTAAACCCATATTTCTTTTCCTAGAATTTAAGGAGGAGATTTAGAAGCTCCAATAATAGAAAACCCTGACTAGATCCACCGATAATAGAAGCGATGGTAGCACAGCAAAAAAATTATAATTTTAGTATGACTGTACCGAATCCATATTGGTTCATAAATTTGACGTATTTTTCCCAAATTCCTATGCTCCTAGGGTTAATGGGCTTATAGAATTCATTGGGCCCTTTGTTATCTTCTAGACTGCAGCCGAATTTCCTCCCCTGGGAACGTCGATATCCTCTAGACTAGGGCTGGATTGTTTTGCTATCCTCTGGACTGCAGTCAAATTGCCTCCACTGGGAACATCGGTATCCTTTGGACTGGTATCCCATGCTCCTCGATTTACCACCACTCTCCTCATCAAATTACCAGTGCTCTGGATGCTGCTAATGAACTAGTGCATGTGTGTGAACTGGTTCGTTGTTGTTTTTCTAATGAGCTAGTGCACGGGTGTTTTTGAATTCTACGCTTTTTTTGTTTATTTGCATATTTTATATTTTGTGTTTTGTTTTGTTTTTTTATTTTGCATATTTACTTTTTGTTTAGTTTATTTAGGTTTTTTTTTATTTGCATATTTTATATTTTGTTGCATTTTAAATTAATTATAGTTAAACAACTCTATGTTTTTAATTTACTGTAGTTTAATTTAATTTAACTAGTATTTTGTCATAATTTGTATTGGTTGCATTGCTTATAGTGAAATCCTATACATAAGTCCCTTCAAGGACGAACACGATGATGATGACGATGATCATGATGATGATCATGATGACGATGAAGATGATGAAGATGATGGTGATGACGAAAAACAACAAAGATGATCATCATCATCATTATCCTCATCATCATCCTTGTCATCGTCATCACCATCGTCTAATTCATCGTCTTCATCAATATCATCATCATCATCTTCATAATCATCATCATCCTCATCGCCATCATCGTCATCATGATCTTCTTCATCATCGTCATCTTCCTTATCATCATCATCATAATCATTACCTTCATCATCAACGTCTTCGTTATCACCATCATCATCATCAGCATCTTCATCTTCATCATCATATTCATCATCAACAACATTGTCATCCAATTCATCAGCGTCTCCATTATCATTATCATCATCTTCATCTTCATCATCATCATCATCATCATCATTTTCATTATCATCGTTATCATCTTCATCATCATCATCATCATCATCTTCATCATCGCAATTTTAGGGGGATATCAATGAATGAAGACATCTACATGATAGGGGGAGCAACCAGTTGAGTGAAAAATTAAGGATTGCTCCTAACACCCATTCCAAGGACTAATCTGACTATTCAATATGATCCGAGGAAGTAGTAAAAAAAAATACAACTTATTGGGCCCTATGAAACCTCCTGTTCTTAGATTTGTGCACATGAAGAATCAAGACTTATGGACCTAGTTCGATGTCTTAAAAGAGGAACTTCCAAACTGAGCAGTTTGGTAGTTCCATAAATTGCATCCTTTATAGGAGTGAATAATCACTCATAACCATTCTATTATAGTGTTGGTGAAGCTGAGAACAACTTAATGAATACCAAGGTAAATATCTTGTCATCACATCTTCATCATCATCTTCATCTTCATTAGCATATTCATCATCATCACCATCACCATCATTATCATCTTCAAATTCATCATCATCACCATCATCATCATCCTCACCCTAATCATCATCATTGTAATCATGATAATCATTATCATCATCTTCATCATCCTCATCCTAGTCATCATCATCATCCTCATCATCCTAATCCTCTTCATTATCGTCCTCATCCTCACCCTCTGTTACCACCTAAGTTGTACTTAGTGGTTTTTTATCAAGTGAGCGTGGTGAACCGAACAAGGATAACTTGTTTGGACTTTAGAAGAACTTCAGTCTTGCTTCTGGGAAACTTTGTTGTACTATATCACATGTTCATACCCCCTTGGGGGAGTTGTAATAAATGTTATAGCATGATAGTATCTGTAAAAGACTCGGTCTCTTAGACTTTATTTGTCAATCCGATCATCCTAGGGTGTTTTTTTTCCTTGGTTATTATTGGTTGTTGAATAAACGACTGATAATTTTTTATTTTTTCACTCAATACCTCCAAATTTGGGGTGGCCAGCTTGGTATTTAGGCCTATTGAGGTTATTAGAGTCTATGTGTCAATGTATAAATAGGATAGGCATTATGTTTGAGTCATATGAACATGTCTAAGTCCCCCTAGGTTTTTTTCAATTTTTTAATTTTTTTAATTTTTTGAGTGTTTTTTATTAAAATTTAATTTTTCCAAAACTTAGGCTATTTTTTAATAGTTTAATTGGAAAAATTGGTTTTGTAATAAAAGTGGGATCGAAAGTCATATTCAGTCATCTAGGTGCTCATTTTCAAGCTAAGAGCACCTGGCAAACCTATAGACCCACTATTTCCTAGTTTTGAGTGATTTTCCATCACTCAGGTCAGAAAGCCCTAAAAATCAATTATTGATTATTTTAATTAATAAATTGATGAATAATGGAGCAAATCCAAAATCCTATATCAGTGGATTCTCAGCCGATTTGATTGAAATCCATCAGATCTGAACCAGATTGACCGGATCTGATAAATCCTTGACTAAAGGAGGTGATCTAGACAGATCCAGAGTTGATCTTCAGCATCCTTTATGGGGAATTGCACCCTCTCTCTCTCCTCCACACGTGTGGGATATCCTAGAAGCTCTGTGGATTGATGTGTCAGTTTGTGGGTTGATGTGTCATCTCAATCAGCCCCCCGATTGACAAGTAGGCTCAGTTCAGCTTCAGACCAGCATTGATTGAATCTCCCTCAGCTGCAGTGGTCTGTCTCCTTGGGATTTGTGCCCCCTGGGCTAGATCTCCTGTTTTTTGTGTAAATAAAGCTAAGGTTGCCTCTTCCAAGCTAGTTAGAGTTGAATTGAGGAGCTATTGTTGTTGTAATACTGTGTAATATCTTTTGCTATTGGAATAAAGTGAATCTATGGAGGGAAAATCTATGTAATGCTTTTATATGTGTGGATTTAACATTGTCTTGCAGCTTTTTACCGTTGGCTTTCTCTCAATTTTTGCATCTGAATCTTGTCTGGCTTAATGATTCAACTGAATCAATAGGATTATAGCTAGGAAATTAATATTACTTGCTTTGCAATATCTCATAGTATATATTCAGATCATACATGTTTAAATAAGTTTATTTGCATGTAATCCCTCTCTTTCCTCATATATTTCTATAAACATCTCATAAGGTTTTGTGCAGGAATGTTTGTTAGTTTTCAGGTAACAAGGGTTGGATGAACTGTGGATCTAGCTTGACTCCACTGGGAATCCGACTGTTTTGTGAAGGCATTGTCCCTCGGCATTCCACTAACTAGTCTTCTTTGCAGATTGATTCCCCGACAACAAGCGCTCTTCCTTTCGTCTTCCTCCTTCAAATTTCTTCAAAATCAGTCTGGTTAATTGTTTTTCAGCTTTAAATTTGTTTAGATATATAAATTTCATAGTTCATATTACATATATGTTTATGCCTTAAATCTCATAAACCTAGATCTCATTCCTAAAGAAATTTTTACAAGCATTCCTAGATCTAGTTTTAGGGAAAATTGTCATTTTTCAAGGCTGTGAAAGTATATCTAAATCTTGTTGAATGCATGGTTGTTTCCTTAGAATATAAAAATTTATATTCAGCAATTTAATTGCTTCATATTGTCTGCCCCCAAAGCAGGCCAAGATCCCAAGGAAAGCTTGCTTTCCTTGGTTCTTTTTCCGCTTCTTTAAAAACTAGTTTTAACTTAAGATTTTTGGGTAAAAAGTTTGTTCATCCAAAAGAAATTTCAAAGTACATTTGGGCATATTTAACTGTGATAAGCTTTCTTTTTTTTAGCAGGTTTAACATAAAAGAGGAGGAAGCGCTTCCGGAAATCATTTTTGGACCATTCGAAACCCCCCAAGGGGTCTCCGTCTTCTAAAAATTTCAAAATTTCGCAATTTGTAAACCTTGGGTCTCTTTCCGTATAAGGGCAAGTAGATCATTTTTAGTTTTCTGATATTGTAATTTCTTTTAATAAAATAAGAACCTCTTCGAATAGGCTCTTTCGGGCCTGTTCACCATCCCCCCTGGGGGGATTTGCGTCTGTGTCATTTTTTACTTTTTGTTCATCTTTTTTCAATACAGTGTAGTTCTAATATATAGGGTAGTATACTTTGACTTATAATCATTTCCATATTCCATATCTGGTGGTTTGAAAGTAATTTTAATACTTACCCCACGAGCCTCCTTTTGAGCCGAAAGGTGAAGAAAGGGTCGTGGTAGTCTAATTAGAAAATTGTAGTTTGCTTCTCTATTTATGCTTCATCTACTATCATAATTTGTTTTAGTAATCATAATAAAATCAACCCTTCCTTGATTCCCCAATTGAGGTCCACTTGGACCGAAAGAGGTTTCGGGAGGGTTTTCTATTTAACAAGAACACCTCTTTTAAAATTTACTAAAAATAACAAAGACTACGGTGTGTATGCTATGTACTTGGATGTGGTTCATTCAATCAGCCAAGCTGCATCAAAATCACTTGAGTGACTAGAATAATTAGGATTCACTCTCCCTAAATTGACAAACCATCAGGCGAAAATCCAATGCCTCGATCAAACCATTACGGTGGAAAAATACCCAAAGGAAGTGGGAACTCCTGAAAAGTGACCTCGGGGCACCAATCTCTATTACACCTTTGGGTGCATTATGAACAACATCCTTAGAGACTCCATTCAGCCCACATATTCCTTGCGGGTAGCCATGACGGTTTAGGTTTGGACATACTTCAAGTACCCCCAGGGTATATCTGGAGTCCCCTTGCCTAAGTTAAATTACTCATCTTCTTACATTAATTTAAAATTAACCAAGATACAATTGCACAACATTCATTCCAGCACTTGCAAGCACTCTTAATTGTTTTCCAACTCCATTTTCAAGGCAATGGTCAACTATTTATTTCTTTCAATCTATATGTGATTAGGTGTCATTTTCGTACTTACTTGTGATTATCTCATCATGTTATTTGCTGTTTACAATTGTTAAATCAAAACTCCTAAAAAACTTACTCTTTAATACCATCATCATACTAAATAATTTTTCCTTAGTAACTTAATAGGGTCTACCCCCCTTGGCTTCGTTAGGAGTTGAGCCTAAACGGAGGAGTCAAGAACAAGGTGACAGCCTTGACTCAAGACTTTCCCCCAAGGACACACTGAGTGGCTTGAATATTTCTGCCATGTAACCCAAGTGTGTGAAATGCGGCAACACTTTTTTGGCACCATTGCCAGGGATAAATCTTTTTATTCCTGGAGTATGACTTTTGTTTTCTTCGTTTTTGTTTTTGCTTTGTTTGATGAATGCTTAGAGTAGATATTTAATTTTGATCTGGCGACTCCACTGACTTTTTCAGTTTTTATTTTTACAAAGAAAAGCAAAAAATAATTTTTGTGAAAAGATTTATAAATGCTTATTTTTCTTTTTCACATGGAGACTCCATTGAAGGGATAAAACCCTGCTTTCTCGTAATTTTGTTGAGACTTGTTGTGTGTAGATGAGCTCATATGACATAGTAAAACTTTAAATTCTCATTATGTGGTTGCTCTGGTTCAGTACAAAATACATGGTTGTTATATGCTGCTGATAAGCCGTTATGGATGATGAAGATTATGGTGCTCTAATTTCCAGTGTATATCCTGCTATCGATTTCTCGGGCATCCCGGGCTTTCCTAACTATGAACTATATCTCCAGGATGAAAGATATTCCCAGGCTCCAACTTTTTATGGAGAGGGTGATTCAGCTACCTGTCACATCATATTTGTTTTTGCATTTGTGACAAAACTCAACATACTTCATAAGGATAATGTGATGTGAATCTTTTCTCATTCTTTGAAAAATAAGGCTTGGACATGGCTTTGTGGTCTTCCTGATAAATGAATTACCTCCCATGAAGACTTATGTGCTATGTTTTTTCAGAGGTGGCATGATGGTGAGGGAGATGTGATGACAGTTGTAGAAAGGACCCTCACCTACCTAAATGAGCAGAAGGATCCCATGAATTCCATTATAGGTGAGGACATTCAGGATGATCCTATTGAAGAGCTTCACTAGGAACGCATGGTTAAACACATTGTTGAAGACTCTCCTCATGTCACCATAACTGAAAACATTGAAGATTTGAGATTTTCTCAAGATTGTTGTAATGCTAATATTTTTCCAGAAATCCCTCATGAGGAAACCATTACAGAGATCGACACATATGAAGAAATTTATGAGGTGTATGATGACATTCCTCTATGTTCATCACTTAGGGATGAAGTTTTGGAAGGAATGACTTCTTGTAATATCTTTGAAACCAAAACTTTGAAGGATGATTATTATGAATAGGAGGAGGGTAGTTATATCTTAGGATGTGATACCAACAAGGAATACATGGATAGGAAGGAGCATGATTCCATGGATGAAGAGTCCCCCACATATGACATGGATGGGAGTGATGACTATTGGAATTTCATAGATAATCCAACTTGTGAAAATCTTATTGAGAACCCCATCCATTATATGTCCAGCAAGGGGAGTTTCTATTCAAAAATTTGTGGAAGTCCAATCTACGATACATACATAGATGGGAGCATGGATCTAGATACCTGGGCAAACCTTAGTATGGAAGAGGAGCATTCTGAATTTTCATGTGATCATTCAGAGTCATATCATGCAAAGCCGCACAAGGGTATCAGTAATAAAGACATTGAGAAGCAGTGTTGTGAAAATTCAGATGTGATGAAGTCAGTGGAATATCAGTCTCAGCCATCTTTTTCACATATAGAGGTTCCTTGTGATTTGGATCTACTTGGGGCTTATGCAACTAGTTATCATTTGATAAGCCTCGGTGATCAGTGTGATGATGTAGTCATTCTCCCTCATCATTCTGATTGGTATATCAGTCCTATCCAGTCATGGATAGAAGCAAGCTGCATGAGCACATACAATTTCAGGAAGAATATTTATGACATTATTCATGCCTATGATCTCCCATCCATCACGCCCATTCTGAATCATCATGCAGGTTTGCATTTTCTGAATAAGGTATCCTTACTTTGGCAAGTAACCAAAGACAAGGAAATTTTTTTTATGTTAATAAAATGCTTAGGTGGTTACATTGGATTTTTTATTACACCTAACCTTTTTATATCATGCTTAGAGTAGGAAAATAAGCTCCTAAAAGAGAGCATTTACTTTCTACATTTATGTTTTGTACTTATCTATAATAATAATAAAAAATCATTAGTTAATTACATTTATTTTGTTTAAATAAATCAGCTTAATGGTTCATTTGGTTTTTATGTAAAGCTTGTGCTACTAAGGTTTTCTTGTCAAGTTGAGATGTTTTCACAAGGTATATAAACCAAAGATTCTGGTGTTCTCGTATCCTCTCCTTGCCTTAAATACCAAATCAAGCACACGTCCCACAGTTGGAGCCAGAATGTTACCACCTAAGTTGTACTTAGTGGTTTTTTATCAAGTGAGCCTAGTGAATCGGACAAGGATAACTTGTTCGGACTTCAGAAGACCTTCAGTCTTGATTCTGGGAAACTTTGTTGTACTATATCACATGTTCATACCCCCTTGGGGGAGTTGTAATAAATGTTCTAGCATGATAGTGTCTGTAAAAGACTCAGTCTCTTAGACTTTATTTTTCAATCCGATCATCCCAGAGTGTTTATTTTCCTTGGTTATTATTGGTTGTTGAATAAATGACTGATAATTTCTGAGTTTTTCACTCAATACCTCCAAATTTGCGGTGGTCAGTGTAGCATTTAGGCCTATTGAAGTTATTAGAGTCTATGTGTCAATGTATAAACATGCTAGGCATTATGGTTGAGTCATATGAACATGTCTAAGTCCCCCTAGGTTTCTTAATTTTTTAATTTTTTAAATTTTTTCAGTGTTTTTTATTAAAGTTTAATTTTTCCAAAACTTAGGCTATTTTTTAATAGTTTAATTGGAAAAATTAGCTTTGTAATAAAATATGGATCGAAAGTCGTATTCAGTCATGTAGGTGCTCATTTTCAAGATAAGAGCACCTAGCAAACCTATAGACCCACTATTTCCTAGTTTTGAGTGATTTTCCATCACTCAAGTCAGAAAGCCCCCAAAAAATCAATTATTAATTATTTTAATTAATAAATTGATGAATAATGGAGCAAATCCAAAATCCTAGATCAGTGGATTCTCAGCCAATTTGATTGAAATCAGTCAAATCTAAACTAGATTGACTTGATCTGACAAATCCTTGACTAAAGGAGGTGATATGGATAGATCTAGAGTTGATCTTCAGCATCCTTTATGGGGAATTGTGTCCTCTCTCTCTCCTCCACATGTGTGGGTTTTCCTGGAAGCTCTGTGGATTGATGTGTCAGTCTATGGGTTGATGTGTCAGCTCAATCATCCCCTCGATTGACAAGTAGGCTCAGTTCGGCTTCAGATCAGTATTGATTGACTCTCCCTCAGCTGCAGTGGTCTGTCTCCTTGGGATTTGTGCCCCCTGGGCTAGATCTCCTGTTTTTTGTATAAATAAAGCTCAGGATGCCTCTTCCAAGCTAGCTAGAGTTGGATTAAGGAGATTCTGCTGTTGTAATACTGTGTAACATAATTTTCTACTAGAATAAAGTGAAACTTTAGAGGCCAAATCTGTGTAATGCTTTTATATGCATGGATTTAACATTGTCTTGCAGCTTTTTACTATTAGATTTCTCTCAATTTCTACATCTGAATCCTGTCTGGCTTAATGATTCAGCTGAATCAATAGGAGTATAGCTCGACAAGTAAGATTACTTGATTTTCAATATCTCATGGTATATATGCTTAAATATTTAGATCATAGATGTTTAAATAAGTTTATTTGCATGTAATCCCTCTCTTTCTTCATATATTTCTATCCAGATCTCATAAGGTTTTGTACAGGATTGTTTGTTAGTTTTCAGGCAACAGGGGTCAAACGAACTGTGGATCTAGCTTGAATCCACTAGGAATCCGACTGTTTTGTGAAGGAATTGTCCCTCGGCATTCCGCTAACTATTCTTCTTTGCAGATCCATTCCCCGGCAACAAGCGCTCTTCCTTTCCTCTTCCTCCTTCAAATTTCTTCAAAATAATTTTGGTTACTTGTTTTGCAGCTTTAAATTTGTTTAGATATATCAATTTCAGAGTTCATATTACATATATATTACTGCCTTAAATCTCATAAACCTGGATCTCATTCCTAAAGAAATTTTTACAAGCATTATAGATCTAGTTTTAGGGGAAATTGTCATTTTTCGAGGCTGTGAAAGTAGATCTAAAGCTTATTGAATGCATGGTTGTTTCCTTAGAATCCAAAAATTTATATTCATCAATTTAAGTGCTTCATATTGGATTCCCCCAAAGCAGGCCAATATCCTAAGGAAAGCTTGCTTTCCTTGGTTCTTTTTCCGCTTCTTTAAAACTAGTTTTAACATAGGATTTTTGGATAAAAGGTTTGTTCATCCAAAAGTATTTTCAAAGTACTTTTAGACATATTTAACTATGATAATATTTCTGGTTTTTATCAAGTGTAACAAAAAAGAGGAGGACGCGCTATCTGGAAAGCATTTTTGGACCATTCGAAACCCACCAAGGGGTCTCCGTCTTCCAAAAATTTCAAAATTCCGCAATTTGTAAACCTTGGGTCTCATTCCGTATAAGGAAAAAGTAGATAATTTTCAGATTTATTATATTTTAATTGCTGTTAATAAAATAAGAATATGTTCGAATAGGCTCTTTCGGGCCTGTTCACCATCCCCCTTAGGGGGATTTGCGTCTGTGTCATTTTTTACTTTTTGTTCATCTTTTTTCAATCTAGTGTAGTTCTAATATGAAGGGTAGTATACTTTGAATTATAATCATTTCCATATTCCATATTTGGTGGTTTCAAAGTAATTTTAATACTTACCCATGAGACTCCTTTTGAGCCTAAAGGTGAAGAAAGGGTCGTGGTAGTATAATTAGAAAATTGCGGTTTTCTTATCTGTTTATGCTTCATCTATTATCATCATTTGTTTTAGTAATCATAATAAAATCAACCCCTCCTTTATTCCCCGATTGAGGTCCACTTGGACCGAAAGACATTCCTGGAGGGTGTTCGTTTTAACAAGAACACCTCTTTTTAAATTTACTAAAAATAACAAAGACTCCGGTGTGTATCCTCTATACTTGGATGCAGTTCATCCAATCAGTCAAGCTACATCAAAAGCACTTGAGTGACTAGAATAATTAGGATTCACTCTCCCCAAATTGACAAACCATCAAGCGAAAATCCAACGCCTCGATCAAACCATTATGGTGGAAAAATACCCAAAGGAAGTGGGAACTCTTGAAAAGTGACCTCGGTGTGCTGATCTTTGTTACACCTTTGGGTGCATTATGAACAACAGCCTTAGAGACTCCATTTATCCCACATATTCCTTGCAGGTAGCCGTGACGGTTTAGTTTTGGACATACTTCAAGTACCCCCCAGGTATATCTGGAGTCCCCTCGCCTAAGTTAAATTACTCATCTTCTTACATTAATTTAAAATTAACCAAGATACAATTGCACAACATTCATTCCAGCACTTTCAAGCACTCTTAATTGTTTTTTGACTCCATTTTCAAGGCACTGGTCAACTATTTATTTCTTTCAATCTATATGTGATTGGGTGTCATTTTCATGCTTACTTGTGATTATCTCATCATATTATTTGTTATTTACAATTGTTAAATCGAAACTCCTAAAAAACTTACTCTTTAATACCATCGTCATACTAAATAATTTTTCCTTAGTAACTTAATAGGGTCTACCCCCCTTGGCTTCGTTAGGAGTTGAGCCAAAATGGAGGAGTCAAGAACAACGTGACATCCTTGACTCGAGACTTTCCCCCAAGGACACACCGAGTGGCTTGAATATTTCTGCCACGTAACCCAAGTGTGTGAACGGTGGCAACACCCTCATCATCATCATCATTGTTGTTGTCGTTTTCATCACCACCACCATCATTGATCATCATCATCATCTTCATCATCTTCATCTTCATCAGTATCATCATCATCCTCATCTCCCTCTTCCTAATCAACCTCTTCATCATTGTCATCATCATAATTTTCATCATCACCCTCATCGTCATCTTCATCATCTTCATCACCACCACCACCATCATCATCCTAATCATCATCAACATATTCATCATCATCATCATCATCATCATCATCAACATATTCATCATCATCTTCATCATCATCATCATCATCCTCGTCATGCTCATCCTCATCCTCATCCTAATCCTCATCATCATGATCGTCATCATGATCATCATCATTTTTTTCATCATCATCCTCATCCTAGTCATCATCATCATCATCATCATCATCATCATCATCATCATCATCATAATAATAATCATCATCGTCATCGTCATCATCTTCATCATCGTCGTCGTCATCGTCATCGTCATCGTCGTCGTCATTGTGATCATCATGATCATCATTATCATCATTGTCATCGTCATCATCGTTGTCATCTCCCTCTTCCTAATCAAGATCTTCATCATCATCATCATCATCATTTTCATCATTACCCTCATCATCATCTTCATCGTCTTCATCGTCTTCATCACCACCACCATCATCTTCATCATCATTATTGACTGTTGATTTATGTTCATCTATGTCTCCTTCGAAAAGGTTTGAAAATGATCTTATTTGAGGAATTTTGCGGGAACGCCTTTCAGGTTAACTAGTTAGCAAGTTTTTTCACCATGGAACCGTCGGATGGAGAGTGGGTTTTGATCTATGGTGATAGATCTTTCTGTATATTTAAACATGCAGTAGCGGAATAAGGGTAAAGTGTGTTAAACTTCAACAGTCCAAATTTAGGATGGTGAGATCGACGACAAAAAGTGATTCCGTGGAGCGGAGATGCGAGGAAGGATTTATTTTTGAGATTTGTGGAATCTGTTAAATGGGTGTAATGTTGGAGGGTCGATATCAACACAAGGCGAGATCAATGAACCTAAATCATTTCGCACTATGAACCTGCTCGGAGGGAGAAACTTTCTAAAATCATGAACAGGGTTAATCAGAGAGAAAATCGGATGGTTGAGATGAAGGCGGAGATAGATCTATGGTCTTAAACATATCTGTGAATTGAACTAGCGCAGAGAAAGTTACAAATTCGATCTGCGGAAATTGGTAGGGGCTGTGAAGATCTACAGTCGGAAAAAGATGTTGGCTAGATCAACAGGTGAAAATAATTTCGCAGTCAGAAGTTGCTCACTTGTTCAGATGAAAAAGGGTTAGTAGAATGTTAAAGTTCTCAAGGTTGAGTGGTCCCGATGAAGGTAGTTTAGAGATCGATGGTTGATATTGATCTCCCCAAATCAAGCTGTGTAGGTTGATAATATTGAGTTTTTGGGTATGAATATTTGGTGTATCGAGGGCTTAGATCACAAAGATGAACAGATCTACGGTACTGAGTACATGGAGAAACATGAGGGTTATGCAACATAAAAAAGCTATAAAAAAATATAAATGGAGAAGATTCCCTCATGTAAGATCTTCCTTCCTGACAATTAATTGATTTCCCCGATGCCATTTGTGATACACCCATAGGATAAATCATCCCCACGACAGTGCCATCTCACCCAAAACCCGATACCCGTCATATGGTTGGCATGTAAAATCAAAAAGATATCATGAAAATATAAGAAGTGGAACAACGAATTTGATCTCCATGCGTAGTAGGGGAAACAAAGCAAAAGAATGGTTGTGGTATCGTCGTCACAGGAGCGAAAGGTTCGGCATAGGAGCGAAAGGGCCAGAATACCTCCAGTCCATATTCCCTTAAGTGTATGGTCGACCAAGCTACTCAACGATGAAATGTGCGAATATGCTGATGGGTCATCCCCTTGTCTAGTTTTCCAATCCTATATAAACACCACCTTTCAGATCCATTAAGGTGAATAGGATTAGCTAGTGCACAATAAAACTTGCGGTATCATTCTGCCAAGAGGTTCTAAGGATTTTGATATGTTTGCAATGGCAATATGGTTCAAGAAGCTTGTTAGTATGGGTTTGTTATTGGTTGGTGAGCTTGATTCCAAACTCATCTATCACCCTGGTTTTTCACACTAGGGAATCACCAACCATCGAGGATTAGACGTCATACACCACTTTGAGAGATGCACCTATTTTATGTGGGAGTGAATGCTCATATTGGTGCATCAAGGGCCCAAGGTCTTCATCATATATTTCATGCACCCCTTCTGCCAACCTTTTCTAAGGTGGTGAGGAGTACTTGAATGACAAGCCACTGCAGAAGATTTTTTCTACCAGAAGCAAGGGGGAAGCTGTGAAGAAAGATGAGCATGAAAAGGATATATATAAACTTCTTTGCCAGCTTTGATCCCATGCAGAAAGGTGCCTTCGAGCATGAAACGAACACAAAGGGAAAGGACACGTCGCTGACTTGACAGACGGACAAGTGGTTGAGCCCAGTTAGAAATGACCCACCAGAAGCATCTTGAGACGTTGTTTTCACTTCCCATGAGTTCACAACCAGAAATGTCGTGTTGCCATCCAAACCGAGCACACGCATTTTCTCCATGATTTTTGTTTAAAAATATGTAAACTGTGGTAGAAGTACCACACTCTACTTGTTAATGTTTGATTATGACTGTAAACAGTTTTAGATCCTATTTCGAGGATTAGCCTCGGGGTCTGAGACATTATAAAAAGGCTCCCCACTAGGGATAAAATTTGAAGTGCAGGGTCCCATTTTATTTTGAAGCTTAAGTTTCAGTGAATTAGCCACTAATTAGCTTACTGCCTATTGAGTTACAAGTGGTTTCCATTTTCATACATTGAGTTTCCCTATTCTTTATCATGATAATGGGGCTTGTGGTTGTTGTTGATATGTATATATTCAATTATAATTACTCATTGTATATCACATGGATGTAAGGATGAAAAATAGAACTTGGGGCTGCATAACAACAGCCCTCATTTTCATAGATAAATTCATAAAATCCAAAAGCTAAAGAAAATATTTCAGGGTTACACATTACAATTTACAATTCTCATAAGGAAAAGGAAATCACTTACTTGAGCCAATTTTAGTTGTGGAAGCAAGATAGCTAATACACCACCCCGAGAACAAGAATGAACCATCGCTCCAGCAACAACCATACCTGCAAATTCCCAAGTTAGACCAAACACTAAAATATCCAAGGTAAAAAACTCTTGAAGAAAAACTACAACAATAGAGTTTACCTCGAGTTGCCATGCCGAAATTGCCAAGGTTTCCATGCAAAAAACAATGAGACCACCCAACTATACAAAATACACTATTCCATGAGGAAAATTTTCAGAAAAGTGGTCAAAATTGGTCCCAGCAGCCTTAAGAGAATCGGTCCAAGCAGCCTTAGTAAAAAATGGTCCCAGCAGCCTTAAGAGAATGCCCGCCACAATTCATGGTTTGAGAAGAAATCTCGCACCATGGTATAGTCCTATATCTAGTCGGTTTGGATACCTATTCATGATTTGAGATTTCTTTAATCTTTCTTGAGGAGAAAGATATAGGCCTTCCAAAACAGGGTTTTTCACCGGTGGATGCAAAAATGGCTAAGTAGCCTCAGAAAGATGCCCACCCTAAATTAAGGGTTAGAGTAAATGCCTGCAGCACATGGGAGCCTTGTATATTGGTCACCGGCCTACCTGGCCATGTCTTCAAATTGTCTTGGAAGTGGACGAATAAAAATTTATGGACCTTCCAAAAGGGTGTTTTAGGTAGATTAGACCAAATTGAGAAATTTGTCTAAGTATGGACTTGGTGTTAAATCTGTCCAAGTGGCCTTAAGGAAATGCCCTCCATGCCTCATAGGATGATGTGAAAAATGTATCGAGAATGTGAGTCTCTAGAGTGTTGTATGGAGCATACAACCATGTCACTTGCCTCACCAAACTACAACATATGTTTAAGGAAGAATTGGTCCCTACAGCCTTAGTCAAAAGTGGTCCTAGCAGCCTTTAGAGAATGACCGCCACAATTCATGGTTTGAGAAGAATTCTTGCACCATGGTAATTTCCTATAGCTAGTTAGTTTGGC
The DNA here is from genome assembly GCA_001517045.1 of Pseudotsuga menziesii. Classification (NCBI taxonomy): domain Eukaryota; kingdom Viridiplantae; phylum Streptophyta; class Pinopsida; order Pinales; family Pinaceae; genus Pseudotsuga; species Pseudotsuga menziesii. The sequence goes on from LPNX010988034.1 coordinate 158,679, forward strand.
TACCTATTCATGATTTTATTTTTCTTTAATATTTCTCAAGGAGAAAGATATAGGCCTGCCAAAATAGGGTTTTTCACTGGTGGATGCAAAAATGGCTAAGTAATCTCAGAAAGATGCCCGCCCTAAATTATGGGTTAGAGTAAATGTCCGCAGCACATGGGGGTCTTGTATATTGGTCTTTGGCCTACCTGACCATGTCTTCATATTGTCTTGGAAGTGGATGAAGAAAATGTTCTGGACCTTCCAAAAGGGTGCTTCAGGCAGATTAGACCAAATTGAGAAATTTGTCTATGGACTTGGTGTTAAATCTGCCCAAGTGGCCTTAAGGAAATTCCCGTCATGCCTCATAGGATGATGTGGAAAATGTATTGAGAATGTGAGACTCTAGAGTGTTGTATGGATCATACAACCATGGCACTTGCCTCACCAAACTACAACATATATTTAAGGAAGAATTGGTCCCAGCAGCCTTAGTAAGAAATGGTCCCAATAGCCTTAAGAGAATGCCCACCACAATTCATGGTTTAAGAAGAATGCCCACACCATGGTACCATCCTATAGATAGTTGTTTTGGCTACCTATTCATGATTTTATTTTTATTTAATCTTTCTTGAGGAGAAAGATACAGACCTGCCGAAACAAGGTTTTTAGTGGTGAAAAACAAGATTTTCAAGGGGCAGTAGTTGATATCCAAAAGATGGATGCTAGAAATCCTATAAAACTTGATGTCATTATAAGAAGTGTGAGACAAGCCAAAAAGAAAAAATTCCTATATGATCGAAATGCAACATTGTATGCAAAATGGTGAAAGAAACTTATGTTGCAATAAGCATTTCTAGTGATCTTGTCGTACTAAAAATTTATTCTGTTGTGCTAACATTTATGTTACCAAATTTTGGAAATGTAACAAATGATGGAAGGCATATTAAATATTTAATTTTTGTTTTCAGTAATAAAATTATAGTTGTTTTCTATGTTTGCTTATATTTTGTAAATTTTTGTCTTTATTAGGCCAGTTCTATAGGAATTATAGCTTTGGGTTATTCACTGAAATTTGGTTGCATGAGTAGAATTGTATGACATTGTTCTAGAATTCGAATTTCAGTTTCATTAGATAAAGAAACTTACATAAATACAGCAATACATAGCATCAAAATTCTCATAAATAACTTGAGAGTTCTCAATCCATCATCCCAATAATATCCCTATAATATCAACGGTTCCAAGCAAACAACTAGGATCTACTATGTCACCAAATCTACTGACATCTCATATCCACTAATCACTATCACTCTTTTAATTTCTTACAAATTCAAATATATATGCCTACAGTACACAAGTTAAGTTTTCAATTTTGATATTGTTAACTTTCTGGCCTATTATGTACACTTATTGAAAAGTTAAATTCAAAATTACCATTCACATTAAATGCATCAAAAACATATACAATATTGCTGAGAAATACACACACACACACACACATATAAATTTATGTATTAAAACTTGAAATGTATTTACATACACAACATATATAAATAATATTATTCCATAGTTCTAGGCTGCTTGGGAGGTTTAGGCTGCAAGTCCTCCTTTTCTAGAGAAGATAAATTTGTACATTCTAGTCTCTTGGCTTGTCTAGAAGCTTCTGGTTCTTCAGAAGCTGCAACAGGTGCATGTTCTGATTTTCGTTCTAATTCTTTCACTTTTGTTGCACATTTGTGCAAACTTTCTCTCAATTTATCATTATCTTGGATGTCCTTCTTCATCAATTCCACATGCTTCTTATTTTTCTCTTCTTGTTCCTTTTCCTTTTGCTGAAGATGATCATTTGCACATTTCAACTCAAACTGAACTTGGGTCAAATTTTTCGTGAGCTTCTCTATCTCTGTCTCCAAATCTTTTGCCCTCAATTATTTATTGTTTGGAGTATACACAATTGCTACTCATTGAATCATATTGTTCTTCTGCAGAGTGGCAATTTGGGATTTCAGATCTTCTATCTCAGACTTACATCCCAAAGGTTGTGATTCTCTATCCTCCAGTATTTTCAATCTGAGCTCTTTAATCTCATTATCCCTCTTGGCTAGATTGTTTTCCATTGTTTCTTTTATGGTTGACCACACAGAGAGATCATCTCCAGCATTCATTGATGCACTAGCATCCATCAAGGACTTCTCTCAAATTCTTAAGAAGGCACGATAGCTTTGTAACCCCTTTTTGAATTGTGCATGAGATCATATTGCATTAAAAACTACATCTAGTGTCTTCTCTCTGTTTTGCAGGGAACTCTCATACCTTATTAAAGCCTGTTGGTGTGCTAACATATCATAAATTTCACTAGAAATCAAATGCCTATTATGTCCCTTACCAATTTTAGATTCTTTTAACTTTTCAACTCCTCTAGTCTGTAGTTCTGCAGTAATCTTTTCAAGTTCAACTATTTTCCATTTCAACTCTTCATCTTTCTTAGCAATTATGTTTTTCATGTTTTCCTCTTTTTTATTATATTCATTTAGCTCAAGTTTATGTTTATTGTACTCTTCATCAAGGTTGTTTTTAAATTCATCCTTCATCATTCCAATTATTTTGTTTAACTTACTAACTTCAACAGTAATTATTGCTTCCTGGCTGATAACAGTCCTTAGAGGGGGAATGTCCAACACCTCTAGTCAATGTTTCATCTCATCTTCCAGTCTCTTTATGTTTTATTCATCTTTCTTCTGAAAAACCATATATTCTTCTTTGCATTTCTCATTTTCCTTTCTAAACTCATCCTGAATTTTCTCTAGTTCCTTATTCAAAGAAAGAACAGATTACTTACCTACTATTATCCTTCTAAAACTATCCATAGTCTTCACAAGGGATCCTTGTAATCTTGCAATTTCCTATAAACAGGGAAAAATTTTAGGAGGCTTCAAAAAAAGGAATTTGGCAACCTTTTTTGGGAAAAAAGCATTGAAAAATGCATTCTACCTTAAAGAGGTCCACCATTTGAAAAATTTTAATAGAATATTCCATAGTATCCATGTGTTATATTTCTAACCTTGCAATTACCTGTAAATAGTGAAAAATTTAACAAGGCTTCAAAAAAAGGAATTTGGTAGCTGTTTATTTTTGAAAAATAGCATTGAAAAATAGAGCCTACCTTTAAGAGGTCCTGAATTTGCATCTGCTTAATCCTATAGAGTTTTACGCTCTATATTGCGGTAAGATACCAATAGGAAAAAAAAAATTCTATGAAATTCAGCTTCTTCTTTGAAATGCAACATTTTGTCGAACAGTAGCTTAAAAATAGTTTTACCATCAAAAAAATATTTTGAAGAGGAATTTTTCTCAACTCTGAACTATGGAGGTGTATATATAACAAGTGGCATTTCTGCACAAGCATAAATATCATCATCACTATGCTCCTCCTGTTCATTAAACTCAACATCATGCATCTCCTTTACATTTATTTATTTGCCTTCATGTAATCCGTCTAGAATTGGGGCAACATCAAATTCTTTAGGGTCACTTCCCAAACCTTCCATACAGTACTCAAAAGGCTCTTTAGGGACTTGTACTTTGTCCTTTGGATATTGTTGAGGAAATTTCTAGTTAATTTTTTCTAGTTTCATCCTCATAATGTATGTATTTTTAAATATGATTCCTTCTACAGTGTTGGGTCAATATAAGTCAATAATTTTTTGTAGTGTGACAGGGTAACTAAACTTCACTCTCTTCAGTTTGCTCTCCTGCAGTGCAAAATGCAATTTTTTTTCCAATAGATGAGGGACATCTATGGCCAGGTCTTCAACCCAATGAATCACCAACTTCATACAATCACTTGAAATATCTTGCTGGTGATTCATAATTGTCCTAAGTACAATTTGAACTAAGGTTTTGTACAGTCCTGGTGGAACATCTTGCATCCTTAAACCATTCCGAGAAACCTCAACCATTTTTCCACATATTTTATTTGCCATCTCACCCTTTTATACTTTGAGGTTTTTCTTGGTGGTCAACATTACTCCCCCCTGCATGGAATTTTTGTTGCACCTGAAAACAAATCAGGGTCCAGACAAACCCTCCTCCCAAAAATAATCAATTCCTTAGACTCATCATCATAACTAGAAATGGAATTATCTATCTCTTCATTGTTGAAATTGAACTGACCGAAAAGAAAATGATGCACTCCTGCTCTAACCAGGACATTTAGCATACCTTCTAGCCAGTTGGTTCTATCACTCCATGCCTCAGTGCTCTCTCTGAATTTTCTGATAGTGAGTCTCTCAGTAACTTCAGAACCCCCTGTTTCAGTTGATGGCATGGAAGACGAGGCTATTGTTTCCATTTTGCAGGATGATGGCACACTCAGAAAGGAAGAAGGGGATGCACGCACAAGATGCACGCAAATGCACGCATAGGATACCAACATGTTGACTTTTCCAAACTAAAATAAAAATTACAAATGTGTTCAGATGTTTCCAAACTATAATAAAAGCTACAAATGTGTTCTGAATTTTGCAAACTATAATAAAAATTACAAATGTGTTCTGACTTTTTCAAACTATAATAAAAATTACAAATGTGTTTCAAGTCAACTATACACAACTTACAATTTCAATTTCAAGATAGTTAACTTTCTAGCATGTTAAGTATACTTATTTTTCTATCATGTTAAGTATACTTATTGAAAATAAGAAAGTAATAGTAAATAATAGAGTAAAAATTTGGCACTCTAACTATTCTGGAAAAATAAGAGTAATAGAGTGAGCAATATAATAATACAGTAATATTCTTCTCTACAAGTTTTGATGTACTCTCAAACCAAAGCCTCCTATTAAATGTTTATAGTAAATAGTTTTGGAAATTGGATATATTGAGAAGAATATCCTTGTGTTAATTTTATATAACCTAACCTCGTATGCTCACAGTCGACCTATGAAAGGTGAAATTTTAACCTTTTTTCCCTGTTATGGACACTTGGTGTAAAATGAAATCCATAAGCATAAAAATGAAAGATAGGAATGTATAGTAGTTAAATTGAACATGAATGACTAAAATTCCAAGTATCTTGGCCAAATTCAAAAAAATGGATTGAAATTCTAAGTTTCATAAAAAACAGTGTGTAAATATTCAAAAATGAGCTTAGAAAAATGCGCGCCACAATCCATACAATTGTCATAAGTTGAAACTAACACCATAGGGTTGAAGATAGATATATTTTTGAAAAAATCCTCTTTCTGTTTTTTTAAATTATGTTTCATTTGTCTAGAGTTAAATTGACAAAATGACAACTTTTGTGTTTTCAACCCAGTTTTACCCAGATCACAAAAATGCCTGCCCAAACCTAAGTATTGGGTATTTTTGAGTGATTTTAGTTGGAAATGGTATGTTTTATTATTTTCCATATTATTATACATTTATTTTTTCAATTTTGGTTCAGAAAGTGCCTGTTGTGCAAAAACACATGGCCATCTTGTATTTATGAAATATCCACCTGCATTAATAAAAATGCAAGCCAAACCCTCCTATTAAATGTTTATAGTAAATGGTTTTGGAAATTGGATGGCTAGATATATTTAGAAGACTATCCTTGTGTTAATTTTATATAACCTAACCTCGTATGCTCACATCTAGGTGCAATTTTAACCTCTTTTTACTGTTATGGACACTTGGTGTAAAATGCAAGACAGGAATGCATAGCAGTCAACTTGAACATGAATGAATAAAATTGCAAGTATCTTGGACAAATTCAAAATTAATGACTAAAATTATAATTTGTTATGTAAAAAGCAGTGTGTAAATATTCAAAAATGGGCTTAGGAAAATGCACGCCACAGTCCATACAATTTTCATAAGTTGAGAATAACACCATGGGGTTGAAGCCAGATATATTTACATTTATTAATAAAAGTTTATACTATTAGGTGTATTCTATATGGTGAATTCTACTATTTAATGCATATGAATTATGTATTTGTTCCATTCAATTATGTCTGGTATATTATTGTTCTGTTATAATTGGTTTTTCTTTTCGAATAATTTTTTCATTATATATGAAATTTGTAAGTTTGAAACGATAATATACATTTCCTAGCATGTGGGTTATTATGAAGATGCTTTTATACTGTCTTCAAACTATCCGAAAAAACCTCTTATTATAGCCTTCTAGATATGGTTGGATTCGCCATACAACACTCTAGAGATCCACACTCTCAAAATATTTTTATCATCATCCTATGAGTTGTGGTGGGCATTTCCTTAAGGCCAGTTATGCATATTTTACCAATAATTCCATACTTGGACAATTTTTTATTTTCTCCTAGGGTCGGTCTAATTTCCCTAAACCACATTTTCCATGCTACTTGGACCAATATTCCCAAACTTAGCCAATTTTCTGATTTAAACTAAGTTGTCGTATTTATCCAGAACTATGCCATAATGCAACAATGATTTCAACTTCATTTCACATCATCATCTATGCCATGCCATGCCATGTGGGAATAATCCATAGTGCAGGAATCAACCTTAATGCGGTCATCACTTATCCCCTTTAAAACACTAAGCCATTTTTTCTTTTTCTTTAGTATGCAAATTAACATTTTTCTTCTATTTTCGTAGGTTGATATTTTCCTTATCTAGCCACCATAAGAAAAACCAAGAGCATGGATAGATATCCATTTCAACAATGAACAGGACCATATCATATGATGAATTTTATCATCAAAGGAACACCCCCTTTCGGTCAGTTCGAAGTGGTCTCTCAAACTTTTTGTCTAACACTTGAGCAGTTCTCTTCAAACCCTAGGTCACCAAAGTGATTTCATTTTTCTTTCAAATTTGGAAAGTGATATTCCCAATGGGTATAGCTCAACAAGGTGAGTCCAGAAAAACCACTTTCATCTTCTGTAGCTTCTTTCTCTCTCCTAGGTGGGTATTTTTTTGGAGCAGTGAAAATATGGCTAAGAGGCACTTTTGGAAGATTAATATCTTCTTTTTGAAAGAATTTTTGGTCAGGATAATTATATGGTTGGATGCACCATACAAGTTTCTAGAGATCTGCACTCTCATAATATTTTTATCATCAACCCATGAGCTATGGCAAGCATTTCCCTAAGTCCTGTTAGGCATATTTTACCAATAATTCATACTTGGACAATTTTTGATCTTCTCCTAAGCTTGGCCTAATTTCCCTAAACCACAATTTTGGTAGGTCCATAAATTCTTCTTCAGTGTCTCTTTGGACAAACTGAGACCATGGTTGAGTAGACAAAACAACAGCCTACAATATCCCCATGTGGTGCGGGTATTTTCTTCAACAAACCATTTATGGAGGGCATCCTCTTAAGGCTACTTGGACCAATATTCCCACACTTGGCCAATTTCCTGATTTTCACTAATTTGCCGTATTTCTCTAGAACGATGTCGTAATGCAACAATGATTTCAACTTCATTCCACATAGTCATCTATTCCATGCCATGCCATGTGGGCATCATCCTTATTGTGGGCATCAACCTTAATGCGGGAATCACTTAGCCCCTTTTCAACACTTAGCCATTTTTTCTATCTTTAGTGTGCAAAATAAGATTTTTCTTCTATTTTGCGAGGTTTATATTTTCCTTATCTGGTCACCATAAGAAAAACCAAGAGCATGGCTAGATATCCATTTCAACAATGAATAGGACCATATAATCTGATGATTTTTATCATCAATGGAACACCCCCTTGCGAGGATTTCCAAGTGGTCTTTCAAACACTTTGTCTAACTCTTAACCAGTTCTCTTCAAACCCTAGGTCACCAAGGTGATTCCATGTTTCCTTCAAACTTGGAAAGTGAGATTCCCAATGGGTATGGTTCAACAAGGTGAGTCCATAAAAAACACTTTCATCTTCTGTAGCTTCTTTCTCTCTCCTCGACGGGCATTTTTCTGGAGCAATGCAAATATGGTTGATATCTTCTTCCTGAAAGACTTTTGGTCAAGATAATTATATGGTTGGATGCACCATACAAATTTCTAGAGATATACACTCTCATAATATTGTTATCATCATCCCATGAGTTGTGGTGGGAATTTCCCTAAGGTCTATTAGGCATATTTTACCAATAATTTATACTTGGACAATTTTTTATCTTCTCCTAGGCTTGGTCTAATTTCCCTAAACCACATTTTTGGTAGGTCCATAAATTCTTCTTCAGTGTCTCTTTGGAAAAACTGAGACCATGGTTGAATAGACAAAAAACCAACCTACAATATCCCCATGTGGTGTAGGTATTTTCTTCAACAAACAATTTGTGGCGGGCATCCTCTTAAGGCTACTTGGACCAATATTCCCACACTTGGCCAATTTCCTGATTTTCACTAATTTGTCGTATTTCTCTAGAACGATGTCATAATGCAACAATGATCTCAACTTCATGCCAAATAGTCATTTATTCCATGCCATGCCATGTGGGCATCATCCTTAGTGCGGGCATCAACCTTAATGCAGGCATAACTTAGCCCCTTTACAACACTTATCCATTTTTTTTGTCTTTAGTATGAAAAACAAGATTTTTCTTCTATTTTGAGAGGTTCATATTTTTCTTATCTGGTCACCATAAGAAAAAACAAGAGCATGGCTAGATATCCATTTCAACAATGAACAAGACCATATCATCTGATGATTTTTATCATCAATGGAACACCCCTTGTGATCATTTCCAAGTGGTCTCTCAAACTCTTTGTATAACACTTAACCAGTTCTCTTGAAACCCTAGGTCACCAAGGTCATTTAATTTTTCCTTCACACTTGGAAAGTGATATTCCCAATTGGTAGAGGAAAACAAGGTGAATCCATCATGACCACTTTCATCTTCTGGAGATTCTTTCTCTCTCCTTGGCAAGCATTTTTCTGGAGCAGTCCAAATATGGCTGAGAGGCACTTTTGGGAGATTGATATCTTCATACTGAAAGAATTTTTGGTCAATATATTTATATGGTTGAATGCACCATACAAGAATCTAGAGATCTACACTCTCATAATATTTTTATCATCATCCTATGAGTTGTGGCGGGAATTTCCCTAAGGACAGATAGGCATATTTTACCAACAATTCCATACTTGGACAATTTTTATCTTCTCCTATTCTTGGTCTAATTTCCCTAAACAACATTTTTTGCATGTTTTTGTAGGTCTAATTTCCCTAAACCACAGTTTTTTCATGTTGGGCGTGCATTTGAGTAAAGCAATCCAAATTGACTTGCTTCAGTAAAATCCACATTTTCCCATACCTCAACCTGCCATACACGTCCTGAATGTATTGAGTGTAAAATATGTCATATAATCGTCTAAACCTGTAAATGGCAGTTTTCACTTTTCCCTACCTGTCATATTCTGAACTTTCAGCTGACTATCAAATACGTCACTTAACAAACCATCAAATTCTATGATTCGATGAACCTGAATCGAGTTAGATTCTGACGGCATTGAAATGATTGCGTCACCCAGACGTGAACTCAACATTTCATCATGATTAATCTTTTTTCCACCTTTCAATTATTCCAAGGGACAACACAGTACACATATCTAGATGAGTCCTGACCCCATGGATTCCTTCCTAGCAGCTGCAGTTAATTACCAATCATGTTGCTTCTTATGTAATATTAATAAATAGGGGCCACTGTTATCAGTAGGATATGCAGAATTCAATCCATTATCTATGTTCGTTAATTTTTGTCCAATATGGCCACAAATGTGCGCAAATTTGAGTTCACTGATAGTATGAGTGAAATGGATAGAATTGGAAATAATTGGAGACAGTCTCATCCAGGTTCGATGGTTTTCATTAGCAATTCCATTCCATCTTATTGTTTTTATGTTCATTTGACATTCCTTTCCCATCACTCAGTGAAGTATTTCCTGCCCTGAGTCATCACCCTATCCCTCCTCAACAACCGAAGCATTCCGTCTCGGTGGCATAGCAGGATTGATTTATTCAATTCCAACTTTTAATTTTTCCACATCAAATGGGTATTGCATGTTGTTTTCCGTTGAGCCATATTTTTCGGTGGAATTTCTCTCTTCCTTACCATTTTATTCTTTCATTGGTATTTCCATTTTCTCCTTAGATACCTCTCACACACTTTGCTCTGTTATAATTCTTCTCTACTCACATCTCCCATCTAGATAGCTAGAATGAAACTTCCTCTTCTACTCCCTTTCTACCCCTCATGTTGAAACATATCCACTTCATCCCTATTTTCCCCCCTGTGTTGCACTGTCATGTTTTCCTTGTTCCACAGTAGTTGGTATCTTCATTTAAAGCCAGCAAAGTACAGTAGTGGATGGGTTGGCTCATGGGTGAATCCACATTTCAATTTCACTCAAATGAAATCCACTTGTAACATGGTCAATCCGACCCTTGAGTTCTATAAATAGAATTTAATAGGTAGTAGGGATAGTTATTATTGAAGGAGTTGTTTGATGTTATTGATTCAACTGTAAACTATCCCTCTGCTCTGTAATAAAAGCATAATATAATAAAAAATGGTCTTTGGCCCCTTTTAAAACTTTCTTGAGTATCGATCTTGTTATATTTTTGCATTATCTCTGTTTTTTTCTTCGGAATGTATTATATATGTTATGTTCTCATTTATTAATTTCTACAAGGAATGATGTTGATTTATATTATAATAAAAAATAAACATACCATACAAACTTGTAGAGCCATGAGATTGGTTTCCAAACTATGATGCTCATCAACAAGAAACCAACATTTACAGTTGTTGTATTCTCATTTCAAATTTTGGATGCATTCTTATTTCACAATAGAATTTTAATTTATGTCTGAAATTAAAACTATATCAGTCTAATTAGGTTTTTGTATAGAAACTACCAAAATTCATACCTACAGTGTACTTCGATTGGAATTGGTGTGCATTTTAGTTCTGGCCATGAAAAATTGGAAAATACTATCAATTGTTGTTTTGGATGACTTGGATTTTATTGTAGATCTTACAATTTGCAGAAATGAGTACAAGAGTTTGTAGAAAAGGTTGGTATGTCTATGTTATAGTGAAATTTATTCAATATAGCATGAAATGATGATCTGTCAATTCATTTGTAGAATATATTTCAAGAATATTTGATATGTCAATTCATTTATAGAATATATTATGAATAATATATTTCATCATTTGTACTTTCATACACACATCTCGGTATGGGTTGCACATTAAACTCTCTTAGACATAGGAAAAATGCACATATGGATTACACATTACACTTGTATTACACATTAGAAACACATTAACTATATCAAAATATAGGCATTTCCAAGAAATACTAACAATTTATATTACAACAATATTAGTATGTACATACACATCAAATGTACACCATATTATTTTAGAAATCTAGGTTGCTTGGAAGTTGGAAGGTTTTTGCAATTCCTCCTTTTCAGAAGAAGAAAATTTGCTATAGCTTCTCTTTCTTTTTCGAGAACCCTCCAGTTCTACAAAATCTTCATCGGCCATATTTTTTAATTGTTTTTCTTGCTCTTTCACTTTGTTTGCAAGATTTATCACTTTTGTATGCAATCTATCTTTTTCTTCTAGGAATTTCTTCAACATATCTACATTATTATTTTTCTGATTTGAGTGCTCATGTTCCTTTATTTTAAGATCATCATCTGTCCACTTCAGATCAGATTGAACTGCACTTAATTTTCTCTTGACCTATTGTACCTCCTTCTCGAGCTCTTATGCCCTCAAATCGCTATCAGATGGAGTATACAAAATTTCTTCTGCCACAGGTTTATTCTACAAAGCTTTAATTTGGGATTTCAAATATTGTATCTCATTATCACATCCAAAATGTAGTGCTTTTCCCTTCTCCAATATTTTTTGGTGAAGGTCTCTAATTTCGGCCTCCTTCTCCTCTATCTTCTTCTTCAATGTTGGATCTGATGAGCCAAATGTAAACTCTACAACATTAATTGTTGAAGCAGCTTCATTCAAGGTCTTCTCTCATTGTTGTAAGGACTTCTGAAACTGGAGTAAGCTCTCCATAGTTCCATCATCTAGTTTTGTATTGCCAAAACATTTTGGTGTGATGGCCTTTTTAACCTCCACTTTGGATTCTTTTGTTGTGCTGACCTTTTTACCCTTGATTGTTTATTCTTCTGGTGTGCAGACCTGTTTACCCTTGACTGTTGATTCTTCTGGTGTGCAGACTTGTTTACCCTTTACTGTTGATTTTTTTGGTGTGTAGACCTCTTTACCCTTGATTGTTGATTCTTCTGGTGTGCAGACCTATTTACCCTTGACTGTTGATTCTTCTAGTGTGTAGACTTGTTTACCCTCGACTGTTGATTTTTTTCCTCTTCCAGAAATTTTAGCCTCAAGATTGGCTGAAATCCTTTCAATTCTATTTTTTTGTAGCAACTCATTTTTGTTTTTAATTATTTTATGCCATTTTTCCAATCTTGCTTCATATTCTGCAGTCTCATTTTTTTGTTTAGTGATCATTACTCTCAATGCCCTTTGAAACTCAACCTTCAAACCTGCAATAAATGTTTGTTTTTTCTTCAATTCTTGTTGAAGTTATGCTTCCTTACCAAATACAGTTTTCAGTGGTGGCATGTTCAAAACTTCAGGCCTGTTTTTCAGCTCATTTTCAAGTCTCCCTATAGTTTCCTCATCTTTTTTCTTTTGAGCCTAATACATCTATTTCAGTCTGTCAAGGTAAAAAATCGATTATGCTAGAACTATGGTAAATTTAGAACATTGATCCTTAATAAGTTGATCCTTCTAGCCAATTATTTTTTCAGTTTCCACAATTCTTTTCTCTAAACCTATAACATGATGTACCAAATCAAGAATTTGGACATTCTTAGTTCTGCACAATTCGTTGCTAGCTTTGAAGGAATCCTCCCACAAGGTAGATTTTTCTTTGAAATGTACCATTTAATCAAATAAAGAAAAAAAAATATACCATCAAAAGAATATTTGGCATGAATTAGGTCTTCATCACTCGTTGGTGAATGGTCCATATCATTGTTCACAAATTCCTTCCATTGATCTGCATTTTCATTTCCTTGCATTCCAACCAAAGTTGTGACAGCAACATATTCTTCAAGGGAAAGTGAAGGCATGTCGTTTCCCACAGGTTTCATATTTTCCTCTAAAGGTTGGTTGATCTTCTTTTTTCAGTTGAGTCACCCATTGAAGAGGCAAAGTATGACTAATCTCTCTAGTTTTGCATATAGTTGATAAAGAAATCCGGCCTCAATCCATGCTCAATCAATCAGCAATAACCTTGTCGCAACTATAGCAAATGTGCCAAAAATGCATGAGTTGACCCGCGCATTGAAAGTTGGCATGCTTTGGCGAGTGTGCTAAGATAGCCATATATCATCGATATAGAGACAAAAGTTCCTATAAAATTAAAAATGTCGATATTGCCATGGTTTTTCTGCCATGAAAAAAAAAATTTAAGTATTAATCCACGAATGTTCAAAACGTGGAAATATTTCATGGAAAAATCTGCCCAAATGTATTAGTGTAAGAAGATTGAAAAAGGATAAAATTTCTTATAGTACAATAAGGAGGAAACAAGTATCACAAGCAAGAAAACTAGTTCCTAGTAGTGAAACCTACCTATAATCAATGTAAGGAAGCACATGTAGGATAAGGACACTCGGGGGGGTCTTTCCTCTGGGTATGGGATAATCAAGTTGTAAAAGATATCTGAGAGGCTCTGTTTGGCTAGAATTGAGACAAGCTCGATCTATATGGTTTATAATATTGAAGCATGGAGTCGATGTAAAGCTCAATACGACAAGTAGACACATGCAATGTAATTACAACTTGATACAAGATGAGATTCCCTATAGGATATAGCCAGCATAAAGTATAAGAAAGAGTATGAGATTCTTGCTAAAAGGCATGGTGGGACTACAAGGGACTCCCAGACCTAAGGGTGACACTCAGGATGGGAACCAAATGAAAAAGTGGGACCTAACTAGGGAACCCGTGATTAGGAAAGATCTACCACTTATATAATTCCACTTCTAGTAGCAGTATGATGGTTCTATGACATTAATAAGTGGGTTCGTACCTATGGTTAAGGTGACATAGTCATAGGTAAATGAAAAATGCATGCAAAATTTGTCCTATCCTATATGTTAGTTTAATGTTATACCTTCCATGCGCATGAATGAGCCAAAGTCTTGGTGAAAGTGCACCAAAAGGAAACCCTACACAACGATATTAGCCCAGACAATTGGAAATACTCAATAAGAGATCCAAACTATAGGAAAAGTGGGTAAAAATATTTAATAAACAATAAAAAATGAATTTTTTACCATACCATTTGGTTTTTTACCCATAATAGTGCATTTGGAGCTCGTTGAACCTTGAAATTTCAAACAAATATTTTGGGAGCTACAGGTCACAAAATTAACAACCGTCAAGACTAGGTAACTCACAATCCCATTATCTATGCATTTCATGTATCCATTTTTTTTAGTGGTGAATTTTCAAATTTAAGACACCCAAATATATGATTCTCGGCCCATGCAGGTCACATATCATCAGGTCATGTATAGGGCTGGATATATGGGGGTAAATAAAATCCTTCTTGTGTATATACACACCTGTCACAATGACAAGTCGTCTATAGGGTCGTGAATGTCCAACTCAATGGTGAAAACTCATAAATTTTTTGTTTTTCTTGGAAGGATGGTACTAGAATGGAGAGAACATGAAGATGATGATGTTGATAGGGCAGTTCAAGGTGACATACATGCTCAACAAGCTTTAATAATATGTGGTAAATACAAGTTTTGGAACCTTAGGGGCTTGAGGGCCCAGCCAAGACTCTTACATATGTTTGTGGACTACTAGGATCTAGTCATAGAGGCATTCATGCTAGATGGGATGTCATTGAAACTAGAGTTAGAGGATATCTATTTCATCACAGGGTTATCTTATCAAGGTGAGGTAGTGAATATACAAGCTCATGGAGTAGGTGGAGGAATGAGTATTGAATATTACATAGCTGTATACTATATTGATAATACATAAAGGATAGGAATTCAAGTCCTAGTGAATTCCATCTAGATCCCCAATCTCAAGGTGATAATTCTAGTATTTTATAAAATTGCAGGGTCAGCATCATTGCATCAAGAATCATGACCTCTCATGTTCTGTGTGGTAGAGTGCATGAGACCTATGGTATATGACTAGAGAACATCACTATTGAGTACCATGAAACATCAGTTGATTGACTGCAATCTTGGTCGGATAAAAAACTTTGGTTTTTCCAACATTCTCATCACTTTATTTTTTTAGAGGGTATCGATTCTCAGCCCTAGAGTTGAGGTCCATCCTAATAGTGTACGGGATCCATCCCAAACACACTAGGTTGAGGTGATACAAAGTTTAGGGGGAGGTAGGGAACCCACTCCTTTCCCATCTGACTTCTTCCTCTGGTGTCGATGACATATCATTGCCATAGATGACTATCCCTATGTTGGGATCGACTTCCATGGAGATCTAGACACTCCAATACCACTAGGGTCCACATATAGAGATATCGGTAAGATCCCATTTGTGTTTTTCTACTATTTGATTTTTAGTATTTTTGATATATGTGGAAATCAAAAACATGTTTTTGGTGGTATCATGTACTGACATTAAGTTTATGTGTGCAAACCTAGGTCTGCGATGGCTTGATGGTTTCCCCTAACATCAATGGAGGGGACAAGGGGATGAGTTGATTGGCGCTAATGGCGAGTAGACTTTGTAGAACATACATGGAAACATTTCCTGATTGACACACATGACACCCATGGTGCAAGTCGAGAACTTGCATGAGGCGATGTAGAGGAATCTAGTTGGGGCACCCCATCGTTGGGTTAGGATGTTTAGGATGTTTTCCAATGTTGTACTGTGTTATCATGATCATCAACCAAGCCCATAGGCATAGATGCCAATATATACATTTTGTATCGACAGTGTATATTTTAGTGGCTTAAAGCCCGTTTTTGTACTATGGAACCATTTCCAGAACTCTATTAGGAAATAAAGACTTATAGTGATTGATTTGATATATTTACACATGTGTTTGAATGTGAATGATTTTAATGTACATACTTCTTCATTGATGTGACAAATGTCGATCTGAAATGTAATTTTCATATGAATTAGCAACATGGTTATAAAGTCTAGGTATGTGAATGTATGTAATGTAATGAAATTGTTGCTCCAACAATCTTACCCTTAAGAACCTTCGCAACAATGTAAGATCCCTGATACGATACAAGCCATTTAATTACGACACAACTAACTGCAATACAAGATGAACTTCAACAGATCAAATACCATGGGAAATGGCATCATGTAATAGTTCAATAAAAACACTATACTCAACAACATTGTTTGAATATGGTCAGAGACGCACACCTCCGGAAGACAACAATTGACCCTCAGTTGTATATATAACCAAGTAAGTTGAAGCTAGGATATGGGTGCGATGACTGGCACTGCCAAATAATACTAAGTACAGAGAAGATTCCATCAAAATATGCCACATAATAGGAATCATGTCAACAAACTACTAACACTACAAGGGAACCAAACAAAAACTATGAAAACTGTATAGTAATATACAAGAGATCAGCCTTGATTTAAGTTTAAGCATAATATTTCTTAAGATAGAGCCCATTTCTAGGCTCCGCCAAGGAATTCCCTTCATAGTCTTCTAATTCATAGGAACCTTTCTCTAGGACATATTTCACCACATAAGGACCATGCCATATGGAATTAAACTTACCCTCCCCTAATGGTTAACTAGCTTGGTCATACAAGAGGACCAAGTCACCTTCACTATATCGACGAGGAAATACATACTTATCATACTAAGCCTTAATATGACGCTTATTTATCTCTAGAGCCACTACAACATCCAGACGCTGCCCGTTCAGGTGCTCTAAGTGGACCAAACGCTCTTCTAACTCAGAAGTGTCAGGAAAAAACTCTATGGCTAGCTTCAATTAATGGATTTCACATTCAACCAATAAAATCGACTCCACCCCATTCACAAGTTGATATGGAGAAAATCCAGTGGCAATCTTAACTGCGGTTTGATAAGCCCACAAAGCAGGGTAAACCATAATATGCCAGTTTTTTTTACTTTGTGTGATGGTTTTTTGTAGAATGTACTTAAGGGATTTATTAAAATCTTCAACCTGGCAATTCACTTGCGGGTAGTAAGAAGAATAATTTTCTTGCATATACCCTAGTTTCAAGGCTAATTCTGCCACCATCTTTTTTTGAAATTGTTTTCCATGGTCAGTGACAATCTCCTTCGAGATCCCAAAACAAGTGATAATATGATTGAATATGAAGTGAGTGACTATCTCATCATCAGATTTGATCATGGGCATAGCCTCTACCCATATTGTAAACTAATCCAAAACCACTATAATGTGATGGTGCCCCCCATCCGAAGTTGGGTTGCAATCCATAAAATCCACCCCCACTTGGTGAAGGGACCGACGTTGATAATTGGGTGTAATAAGGTAGGATGTGAGCACATGTTCCATGTGACCACCTAACAAGAGTGACATCGCTTGACCTCATTAACACAATCTTTAAATATCAACGACCAATAATAACTCTCTCTAAGAAGTTTTTTAGGTTGTAGCAAGACCAAATAAATGACCATCCCATGCCCCACTGTAAATCATTTAGCAAAACCTCAACCTCATTGTGATTCAAACACCAATGCAAAATGGATTCCACCCCATGGTGATACAAAGTGTCACCGATAATGAGGTATTTATTCGATTTATGACATAAAGGTCGATGTTCATACCTCGAGAGGTGAGCAGGAACCTTCAAAGTATGGAGATAGATGATAATGCCACCATACCAAGGGTCCGTAGACGAAATGAGAATGATGTGTTCATACACAAATGAATATTTATTAATATCATATTCATCCATACTAGGGAGATATGACATAATCTCAACAAAGACTAACAACTTCTTCGATTTTGCCAAAACAAATTCAAGGTCGAACTCTTGCATGATAACAATCCATTTATTATATTCCCCCTATCATTACTCTAGTTAAGAAAAATTGAAATGGATTGATATGGGTTATAACCATAGTCTCGCAAAGCAAGATATAATGTCTCAATCATTGGACTACATGAACAATCGCTAAGGCCAATTTCTCAACGTGACTATATCAAAATTCTGCATCAATAAGATTACAACTAAGATAGTAAATAACGTGCTCCTGGAGCTCATCATTCTCTTGAATCAGAACCATAAGAATCATCTCTTGGGACACAACCACTTATAATAATAAATACCTACTATGTTCAGGTGGTATAAGCACAGGGGCCGATGCTAAGGATTTCTTAAGAGAATCGAAGGAATCCTAGGCTTGTTCATCCCAAATGAATGGAGTATCCTTCTTTAACAAGCGTATAAATACCTTGGTCATATTGGCATAATTGACAAAAAATATACATAATAAATTAACCATCCCTTGGATACTTTTAATGTGTTTAATAATGCATGAGGGAGACAATCGTAATATAGCAAGGATCGACCATAATCCCCTCCTTAGATATGATAAACCTCATAAACTACCAACCTTTACACAAAAGATGCACTTTTGAATATTTAACTGAATTTGATAATGACAACATCTTTGAAGACCAAACACGGATAATCTAGGTGATTCACCCTCAAATGAGAGTGAGCATCTAAATCTTCCAGATAAACCTCAATAATACATTTAAGGTCATGGAAAGCAAAGGTCATGGCCCGCTCAAAAGTAGATCCAAACTTTTTTAGGCCAAAAGGGATTTTTCGGTATGAAAAAGTATCCCAAGGACATATAAATGTAGTCTTATGTTGGTCCTCAGGTTTAATCTATATTTTTTTATACCTTGAAAATAAGTACATAAATGAGAAAACCTCACTACCCTCACACTCATCTAAAATCTGATTAGTGAATGTTGTGGGGAAATTATCCTTTGGACAAGCCATATTCAAGTCTTGAAAGTTGATGCATACACAAATGGTCCCCTACTTTTTATTGACAAGAAATAGGTTGGATACACATTCGGTTAAGGGAACCAGATAGATGAAGCCAAATTTGAGAAACTTCTCTATCTCAGCCTTAATGGCATGCACTTTACGAGGGTTCATCGCAAATAAGCATTGTCGAATAGGTTTAGCATTTGGATACATTTTTATTTCATGTTCAACAATGCAGGGATAAATCCATGGCATTTCATCATATGACCAAGCAAATATGTCATCAAATTCTTTAAATATATCAGTGTATATTTTGATTTCATCGATGAGCAGTCAACACCGATGTAAACATTCTCAACTTTACTAGGAATCCTATAAATGTTATTAGGAATAGTGGGAGATAAATTCACCATGTTACCTTCGACATATATCCCATGAGTGCCTAATGGGATCACATGATTACCAAAATTCTCACTTAAGAACGTCCTAAATTCATCACATGATCTGTTCAAGCTCCAAGAGGAAGAAATATCGATGACACATCTCCTCCCAAGGATGTTCCTGCCCAGCCAATGCCTTGAGAATCACTTCATCTGAAGGAAAAATACCATCAACAAAATCATGTGAGCATGATGATGCAACCACCCAAAAAGGAAGTGCAAGAATATCTTCCTCTTCCATCTACGAAAAAGAAGGACCAGGGTCTACAGTAGGATCAAGTGTAGCTTGATAAGGAGTCTCTACTACAAACAACAATATATCCATCCCGATAGATCTAATATCTTCATCTGAAGTGCTCAGAGGGAGAGTTCATAAGTCATCCAAATACATTGTTTGAAATGGGTTTGAACTCAAATGTGACTAACCACTATCAAGAGTAGAACTAATAACTAGAATTGGTGTTGACATATTTAAAGTTCCCATCAATGACAAATATATTCCGACGCCAACATTCTCATTTGTTGGTTGATAATTATCAATGGTCAGGATAGTAGATCTCGATGATGAAGATGAACTAGAATTATCGAAATACATTTGATTGATCGTCACAATCTGGTCCTCAAAAGGAAAACACATGAATCGAAATATGGATGATACAATTACATTCATAGTGTAAATCATGTTCCAACCTAGTAAAATATTATAGTCGAGGGATGCATCAACTACCTCAACTTCGACCGAGACAGTATTCCCCTAAAATTGGACTTGAAGGGAGGGAATAATTCCATGCATCCTAAACGAACGTCCATCAAACATGATCAACATAGTCATAGATTTGGACAACACAAGTGAGCCAAGGCCTTTCCAACAATCTAGAGACATCAGCTAGGTTGAATTTCCTTCATCAATAATTATGTGTTTAATAGTATTATTTAAACACTCCACATGGACTTGGAAAGCCACATGGTAAGGAAAGTGAGGTTGGACCTCATGAGTGTCAAATCTAACCACAGTGGAGGAATTATGGTCAACCACTCCAAGAGCAGACAACAACACTCTTCTCTAGGAAGGACAAGTATGAATAAATTCAAGAGGTGACATCACATGAGGATTCAAGCCCAAATCCTCAACAATGGAATAATGTTGGGGGGCTAGGGTATTAGGATTGTGCCTAAAATGCTTTAGGACCCTTTTAGGTATGCATGGTACAGCTTCAACCTTATGGATATGCAAAGGAATTTTAGGAGGTGTAGAATCCTTACCCATGTTGGGTTGTGACAAAACATAGTCTCGTGAACGAGTCACAACATTAGCATCTAACATCATGTTGATGAAACCATGACCATCTTCCATAGTCGTTGGGTTTTGATTCCCAACAGAACTGCTTCTGGTGTTTGTAGTCCTCGAAGCCATATTCTGATTATGAGGCTAAGGGTTAATAAACACAACTGAGATATGTGCAATGAAATTCAAGGTACCTTCAATACAACGGCACAAGTATGTGAGATGGTCTCCCACACATGGATTGCAATGGAATTTGACCTTATTCTTAGGTTTATTCCCACCCCTAGAATTATCTACGTTCTTGTCATCATTTACATCCTCCTTCCTATTCCCACCTTGATTATTATTTCTTCCCTTTCTTCTATTCCTTTCAGGTTGTTGGTTACCCTTCTGTTCTGACGAATGAACAGATAAGACATCCTTCGACTAGTTGGGAATGGACAAGGTCGTAGCCTGTCTAGTCACAAACTGGTTAATAGATAATTTTTTCATTTGAGTTGTTACTTGGTCTACGACTTTGGTACTTGTGGAGTCAACAATGTTGTTGATATGTGGCCCAAGTTTGAACTTAAGCTCAAAGTTCGACCGCGGTGCATCGGGGATGATTTCATATAGAAGACTAAACTGAGCATAAATCAAATGCAATTATTGGGCCCTAAATATATCTTGTTCCTCATTGTCACCTTGGATGTTGTAACATCCTATGCAATGTACAATAATAAATACTTCATGAACCATTCCAATAAAAAATCAGGTGGAATGTTGGCCTTAATCAACCTCTTGCATCTGCACCACTCTTGAATATGATCAAAGATATGGGTGCATTTATCTTGCTCAAACGTTGATAAGATATCTATACTGACATCATAGTGTACCAACAGCTAAAAGTGGTTGAGAAATGTCAAGGATAAATCGTTAAAATTATGATATGTGCACCCAAACAGCTCTATATACCATATCGTGATAGGACCCATGAGGGTGCATTGAAATAGTCGAAAACAAATAGAATCATGATTCAGTAAATTTGAAGAGAACCATAGGTGGAAAGTAGTCACATGCTCACCAGGGTCCTCATCATTCTTAAACTCAAACTTAGTAATTTCTAAAGGAAGTTTGGCAGGAACTACCAAACACATCTGATCATGACATACTGAGTCATTAGTCAACTTCGATGGGTCGGGAATATTTAAGGTATCCAAAAATGGGATCCTAGGTTGTGCCATCGGGTTCCATTACCCCTGAAAGGATTGGTTCATATAGGGTTTATTCTGATAAAGGTTGTGGCCTTGACCATTCAAATAATAACCACCTCCCAGATGACCCATATAAGGTTGTACGAGAATTTTATATTGATGTATTCTCTGAGAAGGAAGGACCTCATAATCGTAGTTATAGGAATGATAAATCGGTTGACCCCAAGACATATAGGAAGGTATGTAACCTCCAGATAAAAATGCACTAGCCGATGAGGGGATAACATAGTTGAATGGAGCTACACTTCCCAAGGGACCATGCGATACATAAGGAGGGTGTGTCATAAGAAATGAATTTTAATGAATTGAAACAGTGGACGATGGGACATAAGATGGAATGTAGGCCATATCCCAAACGTTCATGTATCCACTATCAATCCCATGAGAGTGAACACTAGTGTTAATACCAGAGGAGGGGAGTGAAAATCCTCCCACAAATGGAGTAGAGGGTGGAATATGACCACTCCTGAATTGATGCACAAGGTAAGGGGTTGTCGTGCCTCCAACCCAACACTAGGGCCAACACTAGGACCTGGAGCAGGTCCTGAGATACTAGTAGTGATGTTAAACATGTTGAATGTAAAAATACCTGTGCTAGAGGGATTAGGTTAAGTATCGACACTCAACCTTCCTAAGGAAATCTTCCTATAGATAGTTGTAAAGTATGACAACTAGGGTCGTGTAGTATGGGAAGTACCAGCCCCACGAGGGTCAATATAAATCAGAGTTCTGGGTATCCATATGGTTCCTCCCCCTATTCCAGACAATCGGGACGGACAAAACTCCAAGGACTATGATGTAGTACTCATGGTGAGAAGTGTGTAGGAATCACAATGTGAAAGACGTTTTCTAGAACACCTAATCCTCTTCCGAGGAGGAGGAGGAGGGTCACAAGGAAATACTCCTGCTAAACATCAATATCAATTGAGTGTTGGAAATTGATCCATGATGAATTCAAAAAATCAAAGAATTAGTTGCTTATGATCCCATATCCATCTAGCGCACAAAGAGCACACCCCTAAGTAAAACTAGGTCAGATGCAAACAAGCAAAGACTCCTAGGGTAATTTTTGGGGGCGAAATTTCATAAATTGGCTATTTTTTGGGTTTTTTTCAAAAAATAAATTCTCTATTTGGTCATTTTAAGTGTCTAATGTCGCCTATATTTCCATAGAATATGTTTTTTTATCATAATATTCGACCAAATTTACACATTTCAATGTTAACTTTATGTTTCATAATTAATATTTGCCTACCTATCTATAAACATGTTTTTTTTCAATCCAAAACAGTTGCCTAGAATACTATACTTAAGTATAATATTAGAATCCTTAAAAAATACCCTGGAAAAGAGGGAGGATAAGTGAGCTCCTGAATGCAGCACATATGTCTCGCCTAACATAGGCCCGAGACTCCCATACACTACAAGTAGAGGTTTGTAACCAATTATAGTGGCCCTCAGCTTCAACATGTTTAGCGACTATGTTGTCTGACCCCTACTGTTATCTGGTAAAATGGCACTTCTCCATCTGAGTACTGACATTCAATGTGTCGGTACACAAAAGGACAAAATGGATAGAAGTGGCCAAAACACTATAGATGTGCATTACCTTTGATACATCATCCTCTTACCGGTCTAACCTATTTTTTATAAGGTGATTAAGAAAAAATTGTGGTTATTTCCATTGCAACCCACGTATCATTAGAGAGTATTGACATTACAACCTGCGTATACATCATTAGGGTTGGAATTCATGGGTTTCTTTAATGAAATTCGCGTATCATGCACAACTTGCTAGTATCAATAAATCACAAATTCCTTAAATCAAAATTAAAAAATATAAACAAGTTTAGTCGACGACAGTTGGGTCCTTACTCAAAACTATCCCAACTTCCCCAACCATTTCAACCTTCATAACGTCTCTCATTCCTCATGTATAAATAGAGGGTATGAGTTGAGGATACACATCATTCATTTCTAGAGCAAATTTATGTTGGTGGATTGCCTTTAGAGATCTTGGAGCATTAGAACTCAATATCCTTGCCTAGCAAAGGAGCACTTGTTTCAGATACTGCTTGTAATCTTACCTCACTTGTTTATCAATAAAGAGCATCTTTCTTCCAATATGTGTCTTTGTACTCTTATGTATTATGATTTATGAATTGTCTTGTTATTTTAGTGCAAGCATATTGTTTCATTGATAACCTATATAATGTATAAGATATTGCAGGAAATATCTTGCTCTTTTCAGGTGTTGGAGATTCCCTAGAAGTCGTGGAAGCAATTTGAAGTGAAGAAAAAAGATAGGATCGACCGTCATAAGCAAGGTACACCTAATTTATTCCATATTTCTCAATCAAATTATGAAATGGATGAATCTCTACAAGTTTTTTTAGTATGTTTGTAACCGTAGAGACCCTAGGTTATAAGGTTGTATTCTCCTTAACAACAGAACTAACAACTCCAATGGGGAGTCCAACCTGTTGTGGGTCCTTTCTTTTGGATTCCCTACCAGTCTTGCTCTGTCTGATCCTATGAGTGTTTTTATTTGATTTTACCCTTAATTTTGAGTATTTTATGTTCAGAACCTTTTTGTCATCAATTTTTCTCTTTGAATAATTTTTTACAGCATTCATGGGTTGCTTCGTTAATAGTCGTGTTTTTCTTGTTGTATTCGAAGGTTGTTGTGGTAACAGTGGCGAATGGTACATGAACTGCCTTGATGATAGTTTCAAATTTCTTGTAAGTGTCTCTTGGTCCATAAGGTATTTTCTTGTCCTTGTTTTTATGATTCTTCATGTGCTTTTTAAGGTTTGTATTTAGCATGATACTATAATTTTAGGTGTGTACATTTCGTTGGTTGCTTGATTAGTCAATTATTTTGAATAATTTTGATTTGGCTTCTTCATTTGTGAATGAGTTGGGTCCCTCCTGCTTGGATTTTTCTCTGAGTGCTTGTGGTTTTGGTTCATTGATCATTCCTTTAAGACACTAATATACTTGGCACTGCTTTTCTAGTAGTATGAGTCTGCCATTATTTCCATCTTTTGGATCTATTAATCCTTGTGAGTCAATAGTTCCACCAAGTCAAGGGTTTGAGTCATTTCTTTCTGTTTGGTTGAAGTGTGTTACTGTAGGGTCTGACTGTTATCATTTACAATTATATGATTAGATTGTTTATTTCACTCAAATTTCATTTCATTGCATCTAGTTTTTGAGTTTTTTTTTTAAAGGAAAGAAGAAAAAGCTTTTTTTCATTTTTCATTAGTTTGCATTAGTTGTTCTTTTCGCTATTTTTTTTTCAAAGACAACATTTTTTTTTAAGTCTTGTAGTTTCTCATGTTGTTATAAATTCTCATTAGCTTTTATTTACAAAGAAAAAGAAAAGAAAATTTGCATTATTATTAGTATTAACTTTGAAAAAAATTATACATTATTTGCTTTCATTTGTTGAGTCTATAACACCATTTAGTCTCATTCTGCTACCTTTAACTAATACAACCCATTAAAAAGAACGTTTAATTAAAATTTATTAGCAAGTTTCTTTTTATAGGGTTATACATCGACTAGATTAGGCTAGATTTTTGGACTAGGAGTTTAAATTGTCCAAAAGCATTTGATTTCAAACGTATTGGCCTTTCATCAGGTAAATCCTCTTCTACAAGACACAATCTAGAAATCTCCTCTCACACAGGAGTTAAGCATGAGGATGTGTGAGAGCTTAGTTGAGGAGATAACCGTCCACTTACTTGTTTGATTGTTCACCATGATTTTTATGCATTTGGGGATCTTGTCAATACCACCTTTTGGGCCCCATGTGGTGTTGGTGTTGATAGGGTTTTGGGCTTAGCTACCCTACCCATGCATAAGGATCAGGCTTGTGACTGTTCTGTCAGACTCTCGATGTAGATTTAGTAGCTTTAGTTTCCAGACACTAGGATCCTACATAGGTGGTATTAGAAGGCTATTTCTAGTACTCATATGATTGACTTGGAAGCTAACCTTCATAGATAATTTAGGAGGGTGGTTGGGTGATTTCAGCGCTTGCACCCATAAACATATTCACAAGACACCAAGTAACCATCTTTCGATCTTCATTGGTTGGACCTGGGCACTAATCATCCCAGGATTTCCTTTGGAAGGTGTATCTTATATCTCGTATGTCTGTGTTACTTAGGACATTTTTATTGAGTGTTGTTTGCCTTGTTTGTGTTTAGTTGGCCTTTAGGTGTGTGAGTCAAATTTATAGTTGTGGAGGACCAAACTCTTCATAGGTAAAGAAGGCTGCAAAACCTTCCTCCATATGTTACAGTGGAGCCTCCACCGCCAACTCAAAGGCAGAGACTAAATACTGACAGTTCTTTTGACCAGTAGGTGTTAGTGAAGTTCTAGGTGAACCAGAACCTATGATTAACCAAGAAGAAACATCAACAATAGAGATAGAAGACTTACAGGATGACAATTTTGCAAGAAATTGTAACCAACCTCTAACTGATCTGAATGATCCTATGATAGTCCAGGTCCTCCTTTTTAGTTCACTTGTTATTAGTGTTCCTTTGAGCAGAGTTATATCTAGCTCGAGAGAAGGTATTTCTACCCCAGCTTCAGCCATTTTGACTGGTAGAGTCTCACCTCCCCGGGCAGGTTCTCTAAGACCTGGTGCATCTACTACACCCCTTTCACCAAGTGCTCGAGTGGTTATGCCCTCAGTTCCCTTTAATGTAGTAGATTCATCTAGTGGGGTGGTCACTAGGATTCCTAGTGCACCCTTTTATTCTCCTTCCTTTATGCAAAGTACTCAGAGCGGTCCAAGTGGATCCTCCTCATTTCTCTAGGGTTTTCCATGGAATTGGGGACATATTCCTCCATCCACTCCTTATGTAGTCCCTTCACCTGCATATGTGGGCATGTCATCTAGAAACATAAATACTTTTGTTCATAATTTTTAGACACCTAATCATGTTTCGGCCCCTTTCATAAGCTCTCCCTTTTCATTTTTTAGTGGAGGGATACCTGCTCCTGTGTTTCTGTTGATGTAAATGTAACTTCAGAATGTATTCACTTGTATTTCTTATTTATTGTAACCCGATGTTTATTCTAGGATGTAGTTGTGTCATGTCATGCCCCAGTGTTTCAATCAAGAGGATCTATAATGTAAACAAGCCATGTCAATTCATTGTGGGTAACCCTCCTATTGTCTAAGGGTTAAAGTCCCTGCAGTTCTGGGGCACTAGGGTTATTAGACTCTCCTAGAGATGTCGGCCCTAGTAATTTTTTAGTCATGTTGGGAATTAGTATAAATAGAGAGGTGACCTCTCTATTTATCACACACTCATCCACACTCAATTGTAGCGCATAGCTAAGGAAGAGAAAGACACTGGGGAAAAGAAGAAAGAGGTTACTGCTGTCGAGAGATCATCTTACTGTTTTTGGGGGTTTTACTTTTGGTGTTGATTCTAACTCTTAGGAAGTTGCGGGGTTTTCTCCATTTATGGTTTCCCCGAGGAAAAACACTGTGTTCATTGTCTCTTGTGTTTGATTGTTGTACTTGTTGTTCTCTCAGTTAAAGATCCTAACATAATGCTAGCTTGAGTGATTAAAAACTAACATGGTATTAGAGCTAACCTGAGAAGAAGACATTGTGCAGCTGCGGGAACTAGGGATTCCTACTTTGTGGATCTCTCTCCACATATTTTCAGCAAAATAAGGTTGGAATAACTCTCCTCCCTAGGGCGCATCTTTCTGTCGAAGCAGAATCCAATTCTAAGGTTTTTCAGTTTTGGACCCGACACTACTGCCGGAAATTAGGGATTTTCACAGAAGAGAAATTTTTCAGTGAGCCCAGGCCTATATTGATATCGTCCCTAAAATTTAAGTTAGGGATCAAATTCAAAGCATTTGGTTGGATAGAACTTTGGAAAAGAAAAACCCTAATCTACTCCTGAACCAGCTCTACAGGATTTCAGCTCCAAATCTAGATCCGACATCTTGACCTGGTAAGATATAAATCTTTTATATTTCCATTTGAGGTTCTCAGTTAAGATGTCTCATCATACCAAGCTTGATGAAAAGATTGAGGGAGCTGATAGCTTTTGAGCTTGGAAGAATAGGATCTCCCTGGTCTTGGAAGAAAATGAGTTGGACTCCTATATCAATGAGGAGGTTCCAGTTCCAGAGGGAGATGAGGCAAAGGCCTTACATAAGAAGAAGTTGGTTATGGAAAAGAGGATCATTGCTGATTCTATCAAGGATCACCTCATACCATAGGTGTCCTCCCTAAAGACACCTAAAGCTATTTTTGATTCCCTAACCAAATTGTTTGAAGGGAAGAACATAAACCGGAAGATGACTTTGAGAAACCAACTAAAGAATGTGAAGATTCAGAATGTAGAAACAATCCAGTCTTACTTCACAAGAGTTTCTCAGATCAAGGAACAACTGGAAGCAATAGATGAAGAAGTGGAAAATTTAGAGATTGTGATGAATACCTTGAATGGTCTCCCTAAATCATGGGACTCCTTTATTCAAGGGATCTGTGCTAGAAAGAAGTTAGTTAAGTTCAGCAGACTATGGGAAGAGTGCTCTCAAGAAGAAGCTCAAATAGCAGCTCGAGAAGAGAAGATGGGAAGTGAAGATCAAGCTCTCATGGTACATTCCAAGACAACCAAAAGAAGACCTCATCACTCAAAAGGTAAGTACTCTCACAAAGATAACACTAGAAAATATTTGTCTAAAATCAAATGTTATACATGTGATGAAGTAGGACACTTTGCAAGAAATTGTCCTAAAAGACAGAATAAGAAAAAGAGCAACAAAAGAAGACATCATGCTCATGCTGCAGAGGATGATGAACCATCCAAGAAAAGAACCAGATATGAAAGTGAATATTCTTCAAGCAAGGAAGAATATGTTTTCATTTCCACTCTCATAGGAAACATCACTCATGGAAGCAATGATTGGCTCATAGATAGAGGGGCTTCCAAACATATGATAGGATTCAAGGAATCCTTTTTGAGACTATCAAAACATGAATCACCTCACAAGGTGAAGCTAAGAGATGACTACCAATATCCAATAAAAGGTAGTGGGGAATCCTCCTATAAGCTAGACGCTAGAAAACCTATGACAATGAAGGAAGTATTGTTTGTACCAGGACTCAAAAAGAAACTCCTCTCCATATTTGCATTAGATGCAAAAGGAATGAGGGTTGCATTTATAGATGGTCAAGTCATCATGTGGCCAAAAGGAAAGACTATCGATGATGCAGTGGTGATCAGAGAACAAGAAGGGGGATTGTACATATTGAAGGGCCATCCAGAACAAGCCTTGGTCCATGACACGGTAGAGCCAAATGAACTTTGGCATAGAATGCTTGCACATGTGCATTACAAAGCACTACCTCTTGCAAGCAAAGTTGTTGAAGGTCTTCTAGAAATCCAAGCAAAACATGATGGGGTCTGCAAAGGATGTGCGAAAGGAAAGAATACAAAGAATACATTTCCAATTAGCGAAAGCAAAGAAAAAAGAATCTTGGAAATCATCCACTCCAATGTATGCGGTCCTATGTCATCAAGCTCACTAAGCGGGTATGTATATTATGTTTCTTTTATTAATGACTTTTCTAGGAATTCATGGATTTACTTCATGAAGAACAAAGACAAAGTATTCAGTAAGTTCAAAGAATCCAAAGCCTTGATCAAGAACCACACTGAAAAGAAGATCAAGACCTTTCGATCAAATAATGGCGGAGAATTCACTTCAAATGAATTCAAAGAGCTATGCAAAGAATCAAGGATTAAGAGGGAGTTGTCCACTCCTTATAATCCACAATAGAATGGGATTGCAGAAAGGAAGAATAGAACTATCATAGAAGCTGCAAGAGCTATGATTCATGACCAAGATATTCCTATGCATCTCTGGGCAAAAGATGCCAAAACAGTAGTGTATGTACAGAACCGTACTCCACATAGAGTACTCAAGAACAAGACTCCTAAAGAATTCTTCTTTGGAAAGAAACCAGAATTCAGCCATCTCAGAATATTCGGCTGTCCAGTGTACATACACATTCCAAAAGAGAAGAGGACTAAATTACATCCTTCAGGAAAGAAGGGTATATTTGTGGGATACTCTAAAAGCTCGAAGGCTTATAGAATATACTTCCTAGGATTCAAGAATATTGGTATCAGTAGCGATGTGACATTTGATGAAGAAATAGCTTACAACAAATCCAGAAAGAAACCTACTAAAGAATCTGAAGAAGTAGAAGCACCCAGAATTCATGATACAACCATGAATGAAGAATCTCAAGAAGAAGATCGAGAATTTGAAGAACCACAAAGACCTGTAGATCCACCTCCAGAGAAGAATCCTCATAAGAGGAAACATACTTGGGTACGAGAAGTTATCCAAGGTGCAAAAAGATATGGGGCTCCAGAAGAGAATCACAGAGAAAGAAAAAGGACCAGATCCTACTCCGGGTATGTAGCATTACTATGTGATTTTATTGTTAAAGAACCTTCCAGTTATGAAGAAGCGGTAGAAAGGAAAGAATGGAAGGATGGTATGATCGAAGAGTACCAATCGATCATGAAGAATGATGTTTGGGATGTTGTCCCAAGACCAGAAGGGAAGTCGGTTGTAACTTCCAAATGGATCTACAAGATCAAGCATGCTGCAGACAGTAGCATTGAAAAATATAAGGCAAGATCTGTCGCTCAGGGTTTCTCTCAGAAAGAAGGAATAGATTATGAAGAAACCTTTGCTCCTATAGCCATATACACTTCCATCAGATAAGTACTTGCTCTGGCTACAGTAATGAAATGGAAGATACACCAAATCGATGTCAAGACTACTTTCTTGAATGGTGTAGTGGAAGAGGAAGTGTATGTAGAATAGCCACTCGGTTTTGAGACACATGACAGGGAGTCTCATGTGTGTATATTGAAGAAAGCCTTGTATAGTTTGAAACAGGAACCTAGGACATGGTATGGCAGAATTGATAGCTTTCTATCTAGTTTGGGATTTATCAAGAGTAAAGCAGATTCCAACCTTTAATACAAGGTTGAAGATGGAAACCCAGTGATGCTTCTACTGTATGAAGATGATTTGTTTGTGACAAGTATGGATGGGTTGATTACTGACACGAAGAGAAAGCTTGCTACCGAGTTCAAAATGAAGGACATGGGTATGATGCATTATTTTCTAAGTATGGAGGTGTGGCAGAGTGTGGATGGAATCTCCCCTTGACAACAGAAGTATGCAGTAGAGATCCTGAAGAGGTTTGGGATGATGGACTGCAAATCCATGGACACACCTATGGCATCGAACCTGAAGCTATTGATTGAGGCTTCATCAAAGTCGGTTGATGCCATGATGTATCGTCAAATGATTGGATCCTTGATGTACCTGACAAACACGAGACCAGATATTTTCTTTGTTGTGAACACCTTGAGCCAGTTTCTGATAGATCCGAGACATGTTCACTTGATTGTTGCAAAGCATATTCTGATGTACCTGAGGGGTACAATTGATTATGGGCTCAAGTATGATGTGAATCAGAAGATTAACATGGAGGGTTATGTTGATTAAGATTGGGCAGGTAGTGCCATCGATAGGAAGATCACTTCAGGGTGTTGCTTTAGTATGGGATCACGTGTGACCTCTTGGTTTAGCAAGAAGCAATCCTTTGTGGCACTGAGTAGAGCTGAAGCAGAGTATGTCACAGCTTTTTTAGCTAGTTGTGAGGTAGTATGGTTGAGGAAGCTACTGTCTAATTTATTCGATCTCCAGTTGGATGCTACTTGTATACATTGTGACAACCAGAGTTGTGTGAAGTTTTCAGAGAATCCGGTGTTCCATGACAATTCAAAGCATATCGAGATCAAGTATCACTATATCAGGGATATGGTGCAGAGGGGATCAGTGAAACTCCAGTATGTTGTGACGGGAGATCAAATAGCTGATGTGTTGATGAATCCATTGGCCAAAGTGAAGTTTGAGTACTTCAGGGAGAAGCTTGGTGTTCACAAGATCGAGGTCCCTTCCAAGGGTAAGTGACAAGTCTGGAATCCATTATGACAAGCAGGTCAGATATAAGGGCAAAGCCATTCTATCATGGTGAGAGGATTTGGTTCCTTCCATGTCAGATATGAGTGTTGAATTCCATTCTTGGAATGGAGGTACCTGGTCAGTTACCAGGAACACTCATTTTGGGACTGAGAGATCCATTCTGACGAACAAGTCAGATATAAGGGTTGATCCATTCTGTCATGGTTAAAGGATTAGGTTCCTCCCAGGTCAGATATGAGTGCTAGCCATTTTGGTGAGTAGGTCAGATGTAAGGGAAACTACCATTCTCTGGGAGAATGGAGGCACCTGGTCAGTTACCAGGTATCTCAGTCCGGGACCAAGGGCCATTCTGATGAGACTGTAGGATTGGTTCCTACAAGATAATATGTGAGTCCATGCCCTTCTGACGAGTAGTTCAGATGTAAGTGCTGGGCCATTCGGACGAGTAGGTCAAATTTAGGGGCAAATTCCATTCTCCGGGAGAATGGAGTCACCTGTTCAGTTACCAGGTAGCTTAGTCTGGGACTGGGGGCCATTCTGATATGATTCTAGGATTGGTTCCTACAAGATCATATGTGAGTGCATGCATTTTTTACGAGTAGGTCAGATGTAAGTGCTGAGCCTTTTCATAGATGATAGTAGTTTTGTCCTATCATTCTAGTGAATGTGAGTACTGGTCCTTTCTGATGTGATTGTAGGATCCTATATGATTCAAATCTAGTTATGATGTCTCTGAGATGATCTAGATCTAGCAGTGATGATCCAGATCTAGTGATGATGTCCAGTGATGATCTAGATCCAGTGATGATCCAGATCCAGTGATGATCCAGATCCAACAGTGATGATCCAGATCCAGTGATGATATCCAGTGATGATGATCTAGATCGAGTGATAATATAGATCCAAAAATGAAGATTACATGAAGATGAAGATGACTTGAAGATGAAGATGAATTGAAGATGCAGATGACGAGAAGATCCAGAGAAGAAGACCGGTGATGAAAATTGTGTCGAGAGAATACCTTCCTAGTTAAGAGGGAGTGTTGATGTAATTGTAACTTCGGAATGTATTCNGATGTACTTGTTTCATGTCATTCCCCAATGTTCCGATCGGGAGGATCTATAATGTAAACAAGTCATGTCAAGTCATTGTCGGTAAACCTATTATTGTCTAAGGGTTAAAGTCCCCACAGTTTTGGGGCACTAGGGTTATTAGACTCTCCTAGAGAGGTCAGCCCTAGTAGGGTTTTAGCCATGTCAGGAATTAGTATAAATAGAGAGGTGACCTCTCTATTTATCACATACTCATCCACACTCAATTATAGTGCATAGATGAGGAAGAGAAAGACATTGGGGCAAAGAAGAAAGAGGTTACTGCTGTTGGGAGATCATCTTACTATTTTTTGGGGTTTTACTTTTGGTGTTGATTCTATCTTTGAGGAAGTTGCAGGGTTTTCTCCATTTATGGTTTCCCCAAGGAAAAACACTATGTTCATTGTCTCTTGTGTTTTATTTTTGTACTTGTTGTTCTCTCAGTTAAATATCCTAACATAATGCTAGCTTGAATTATTAAAAACTAACAGTTTCAAACTCCAGCTTCATATGGAGCGGATCAAACCATATCATGCACCACAAACTAGTACTCCACTAGCTTTCAGGTGGAATCCTTTTTATATTAGTCCAACTACATCACAATCAGTGGGTGGGGGAAACCCCACTTTTTCATTTGGGAGCCAGGGGGCAGTTCCTTCTACATCCCAAACTCCTTATTATCAAACCCTGATGGCCAAAGCTTCCTTTCTTGGTAACATTAAACTTGCAAGATTTTTCAAAGTTAATGAATGACCGCATGCAACATAGTGTGGAATGGACACCTATACCTATTAAAATTCCCTCAATGTTATAATAATCAAACCCATATTTACCCATATTTGACATTAATTAATCATTTTTGTCTTATTCCCAGATTCCTAGATTCCTTACTATGATAGTTGGCATCCACTTGCACCCAGAAGTCAAAAAATGCCAAAAATGGCTTAAGGACGCTTTAGAAACATCCTAGAATAATTTTTTGCAACTCTGCAATAATTCCAGAATAGTAAAAGAGGATTTATTTTTCTGAAAGATGCCTTACTTTTCAGCAGTTTTAAGGCAAAAGGGAAAAGCTAGTCTAGGAGTAACTTCTTGTTTTTTTCCTTAACCATAATCCTTCTTTTTCTCCATCCAAAATCATGGATATGATATATTTCCATCACTTATCAGCTGATACATCTCATTCATCCAATTCATGATCATCTTGACAGATTATGAAAGTGATTTATGCACCTATGGGGTATTTTGACTAATTTAGTAATCCTGCTTTTTGTCCAGTTCGAATAGAATCCTTATGATTTCAAATATCTGATGTAATTATATATTTGGGAAGAATATTACTTGATGAGGTTGTCTGATGTACACTTATTCAATACAGGATTGTGTTATGCTCCAATTTTAGTCTACTTTTTGTGGAATTTTGCATGTTTGATTAGCAATTTTGTGAGTGTAATTGTTCTACTACTTGGGTTCAATTTCCGCATGGTATCAAAGCCTTTGTAGCTCTATTTATCTCCTTCCATATTGTTATTCCAAGTTTGACATCACTGACTAGGAGCGCATTCTGCTGGTTGAAGGACACATTTGTTGAGATATGGACCAATCTCAAAGGATCATCTTGACTCCATTCAATTTATTTGAATGGAAAGCTAAGATGGAAAATTTGTTGAGAGATAAAGGACTATACAGGGTTACCATGGAAACTAAGGTAGATCCCAATGCAACTACATATAAAATTAAATGGCACAACAGGAAGGATGAGGCCTATGGTCTTTTGTGCTCGAGCATTTCAAGAGACCTCCTCTTCCATCTTGATGGATTGACATCACCAAATGAGGCTTGGGAGAAGAATGAATATTTTTTTGGAAAGACGGATGAAATGAGAGGACAACAACTCCAGAATGAGATGATCTCATTGATTCCCAATAGCTTTGAATCATTGCAACTCTACTTTTCTAAGTTTAAGGCCCTTGTTTTGTAGTTAAAACAATGTGGAATCGAAAAGAAGGAAGAGAAACTAGTCTTGACCATACTTTCGAAGCTATGTCCTGACCATACTAAGAAGAAGGTGTTCTTTTTGACCTTCCATGCCACCAAATTGAAAGCACAATCCTATAATATGCCTAAGGTTGCTGAGTTCATGGAATCCCTCACCCAGGAGAAAACTAAATTGGTAATTATGGGCACCATCAAACCTTCCAAATACCAAGCTTTGGTTGCTGGTGATTTGAGGGTGGATTCAAAGGGAAAGTAGAAATCCAAAAATACACCTGAGAAAAAGAGAGACAAGTCAAAGTCTCAAGAGGATCCCTTGGGCTCCAAGGAGAAATTCCAGAAGAAGAAGAACAAAGGTGAAATGAGCAAGTGCGCATACTACAGTAAGGGCTATCATCCTAAGAGCTCTTGTATTAAAAATAAAATTGACATGTTGACCCAACTTCTGGATAAGAACAACATCTCCCTTCCTAAATTTGCAAGAAAGAGGGAAGGAGGATCAAATTCAAATGACAAGGAGAGAGTACATGCCTTGGTTTCCAACACTTCAAGATCATCCACCTTCATCACTGATTATGGAGCTTCTAGAAACATGGTTTTGACAAGAGAGACTTTGTCCTCTCTTGATGATTCGAAAGGTCCAAAAATTGTTTTCGGAGATGACTCTGTTGCTGATAGTTTGGGGAAGGGTAGGATTGATTTTGACCACGGTTCCTTCAGTGATGTGTTGTATGTCCCAGGTCTTGATGCTAACCTATTGTCAGTGTATCAGATGACCCACACTAGGTATCATAATAAATTCATGTTCTCTCCCAATGAAGTTGAAATCACAGAGATTTCAAATGGTAACCTCAAAGTAAAAAATGTTGTGGATCACAGTTCAAAGGTATACAAGTTTTTTTATTCCCTACCTTTCTCAAAGCCCTCATATATTCTCACTCATGCTAATGAAGCAAACAAGATTTGGAATGAGATATTTGAGCATGTTAACTACAAGTATCTCTCATATTTGAGTGACAAAGACATGGTCATAGGGTTACCAAAGATCAATTTTTCTAAGGGAGCCTACCAAGGTTGCATCCTCGGAAAACACCCAGAGCACAAGTATGAGAGAGTTCGTCATGAGAGAAACTTTGCACCCCTTGAGTTAATACACAGTGAAATTTCTGGTACATTCCCTCATATGTCCATGATTCAAGCCAAATATGCACTAACCTTCATAGATGAATTTTCCAGGTATTGTTGGGTCTACTTTTTGAAGCATAAGTCTAAAGTTTTTTACCTCTTCAAGGTATTTCAAGCCTTGGTTGAGAACCAATATAGGAGGAAACTCAAGATCCTCAGATCTGATAATGGTGGAGAGTATTTCAAGTCTGATTTCATCCATTATTGTGAATATGTAGGTATACATATGCAACATTATATTCCCTACACACCTCAACAAAATGGTGTTTCTAAGAGGAAGAATACATCACTCAAGGAGAAGGAAACTTGCATGATGGAGTCTAAAACTCTGCCACCAAAGTTTTGGGATGAAGCTATAAACTATGCATCCTATATCCAAAATAGGGTGCCACACAAGAAACTTGATGGAATCACTCCTTCCAAAGCTTGGAGTGGGCACAAGCCATATGTGACCCATTTCAGTATTTTTGGCTCAAAGGCTTGGGATAGAATTCCAACTGAAAAGAGGAATGATTTGCAACCCCAAAGCCAAGAGTTCCTATTTTTTGAGTATTATTAATATTCAAAAGGGTAAATCTTATCAACTTGAGCACTCAAAAATATTTCATTGAAAGGAGTGTTCAGTCTGAAGAAGAGCCTTTAGCAGTAGTAGAAGTTGGAGAGTGCTCTTCATCACCACAACCACTGATTGTAAGTGAAGAGACTAATGAGTTTTATGATTCTGATATGTCTGATAATTATGATTTAATTGCATATCCTAATATTCATAGAAAACCAAAATGGGCAGAAAGTACCATTCATGCAGCTGGGGTACTAACTGGGAATCCTAGTGACACTAGGAGGACTAGATCTCAATTTGAGAGTGCCCTTTGTGTGAAAGATCCACTCTTATTGAGAAGTGTCATTTGATGGTTGAATATTATCCTCAGACATATGAATATTCATTATATTATCCAATATGGAAAAAAATCATGAAGGAAGAATACAGCTCTCCCAAGAAGAACAACACATGGGAACTAGTTGATCACCCCCCATGGAGAAAGCTAGTAAAGTGTAAGTGGGTTTATAAAACTAAATTTTATGCTGGTGGTTAACCTTTGAAATATAAGGAAATATTGGTAGCTAATTTCTACTCACAAGTTCAAGGTATTAAGTACAATGATACCTTTGCACCAGTGGAAAAGCAGGACTCCATAAGGCTAGCTTTGGCGATTGCAGCTTCAAGGCAATGAGAGGTGCATCACATGGATATGAAGTGTGCCTTTCTACTTGGATATATGAATGACGAGATTTATATGAATCAACCTGACTTTTTTGTGTCTAATCCATCTTTATTTTTCAGGTTAAAGAAATCATTGTATGGGCTAAAGCAAGTCCCCAGGGCTTAGTATGCCAAGATTGATGGCTTTTTGCTGTCGCGGAATTTTGTTCGATGCAAGTATGATACGGATGTCTATTTGAATATGATACATGGTTATTTAATTATTTTTTTTGTATGTGGATGACTTATTGATAACAGGAAATTCAAATAAATATATTTCCTCCTTGAAGGATGCAATGAACCATGCCTTTTCCATGACAGATTTGGGATTGTTGAGCCAATTCCTGGGTCTCGAAATTTCTCAATCCCAACATGGAATCAAATTTCATCAGTACAAGTATGATTCATATATTCTCAAAAAGTTCAACATGAAGTATTTCAATCCAATAAAGACTCCATTCCTTTCTGGAGTTAAGCTTGAAGAAGCAGTTTCTTCTCCTTTGGTAAATAACACACTGTATAGGAAGTTGATTGGGTGTTTGATTTATCTTACACATAATCGACCTGAGATATATTATACAGTTAGTGTGGCTTCCAAACACATGTATCAAACTCATGAGATCCATTGGAGGGAAGCCAAGAGGATCCTAATCTTTGTTTAGGGAACAAGAACTCATAGGATTTTCTATGTCGAAAAATCCAACTTAGAGCTAGTTGGATTTACTGATAGTGATTGGGTAGGGGACAACACAGATAAAAATTATAATTTAGGATATGTGTTCATGATTTTAGATGGACCAATTATATATTCAAGTAAGAATCATAGTGCCATAACACTCTCATCGAAAGAGGCAGAGTATAGAGGAGCTGTGAATGCAACTACTCAATGTTTGTGGTTGTAGGGGATACTTGGAGAATGTCGGATCAGATCATAGAATTCCACTATCATCTATTGTGAAAATAAAAGAACCATTCAAATATCCAATTATCTATTTCAAATACAACGAACCAATCACATTGAGATCCATATGCATTATATCAAGGAGCTTGTGCATGATGGTACCATTGCTCTACTCTACTGCGCATCTTCAGAGCAAGTAGCAGACATCTTTGCCAAGGTATTTTGTGAGAAGAAATTCAGTAATTTCAAATCACTATTGAGGATTGTTGATCATGAGGTGAAGAATGATTGATAACAATATTTCCAAATTTTTTGTTCATTTCCATGTTTAAGGGAGGATTTTCCCATTGAATTTTGGCCTCTTTCCTTGGTTGTATGGAAAAGCAATATGTAAAGGGTGACTAATAATTGTTGCTAGGCCCTATATTTTTCTGATATTTTCACCTAAATTAAAGCTTAAGGGGGGTGGGAGTGGCGGGNCTTGCACCGAGAAGTCAACAAATGTCAAAATTGGTCAAGGAGTGCTTTAGAAACATTCTAGAATCATTTTTGGCAACTCTACAGTAATTCCATAATAGTAAAAGCACAGTTCTACTTTTTTTGAGAGATGCCTTGCTTTTCAGCAGTTTTAAGGAAAAAGGGAAAAGTTATTCTAGGAGTAATTGTATTGTTTTTTGCATTAACAATACTCATTATTTTTATCCATACAAAATCATGGATATTATATATTTCCATCACTTATCATTTGATACATCTCATTCATCCAATTCATGAGCATCTTGACAAATTAGGAAAGTGATTTATGCACCTATGGGGGATTTTGACTAGTTTAGAAAGCCTGCTTTTCGTCCAATTCGAATAAAATACTTATGCTTTAGAATATTTGATGTAATTATATATTTTTGAAGCCTATTACTTGATTTGGTTGGATTGTGTACACTTATTCAATACAAGATTGTGTTATGCTCCAATTTTAGTCTCATTTTTGTGGAATTTTGCATGTTTGATTAGAAATTTTTTGAATGTAATTGTTCTACTGCTTGGGTTCAATTTCCACACTCAAAAATTCCTAAGTTTGAAGGAAAATATGGTGGAGATACAGGTGTGCACATTACCACTTTTCACCTTTGGTGATCTTCGAACTCACTGAATGAGGACTCCGTTTGGTTGAGGCTCTTTCAAAGAAAATTGACTCATGTAGCAACAAAATAGTACATAGAACTTCTCTCTACTGCATATTATAGTTTTCTATATTTAGCAACTATTTTTCTTAACCAATTTTACCTTCATATCTGGTATGACACCGACACAGAATTTTTGTCGACTTTTCAACAGAACAAGGCCACACATATTTTCGACCATATTCAGGAGTGGAAAAGACCAAAGAGGCTTATTAAATCCACTATACCTCTTGAGTTTGTATAAGAGTGGTTCCTAAAATATTTACTGACTTATATCTCTAAGGATGTATCCACTTTGGGGGTCACCGTGAAAGAAGAGGCAATCCTCAAGGCCCAGTAGTTAGACTTGATATATGCTCAGTCTAGGATTTTGTATGAAATTATCCCTGAGGCGTCGAGGCCCACAAATAACACTGAGAAACCCAATCCTATACCCCATCCCAATGGCTTGTTTGGTTCAGTTAGTTCTCCTACTATATAATCACTGGCTAACCAACTCTATGAGTTGTTAGTGAAGCAATTTGCAGCAAAGGAAGCTAAGGATGCCACCCCCTCACCACAGAGTGCAATTTTTTTTGCATAGTCTTCTCAACAGGGAAATCAGCATCCCGGTGGGAAAACGAAGAAAGGGAAGAAGGGTGAGGATAATCAAAACAAGCAAAATCGCACAAACAATGCTGATGGGGGGAAAAACGATAAGAAAAAGTCAATTTTCCTTGTACTTTGTGACAGGGAGACCACCTTACTTATCAATGCCATCTTATGGAACAAGCTCAGAAGTTGTTGAAGAATCAACAACCAACTTCTTTGAACGATCCATTTACCCAAGGACAAAATGTAGCTTTTTTTTCAAATGTAGACGGAGGCACCTCTAGTGCTTCTCCTGATCAAAACTATATCAATATGGTAGAATCTAGCACTTTAATCCAAACAATAAATACAAATTATGAATCATAGAACCTAGAGAAGGGTAAGCCTACTAGTGAAATTTCAAACCCTCTCGTTATTGAAAATCCAATTGATCCAATGCCCAAGATATTGAAAGGTGTCTTTAAGAAATCATTTCACAACCCTAACACTAGGTTTGCTTCCAATTACTTCATAGTTGAATATTTAGCTCAAAATCCTTGTATGATGTTGGTATTGGAGGTGTTACAGAGTTTTCCCACTCAACGAGATGCCCTCTTAGCAGCCATAGGTAGCATGGATTCATCGAGCCTACCGACGAAGTTTAATATTGCATATATTAAAATCTTCCTGTCATACCATGTGGATTTGTCAATTGATGTTGTCCATGGAGGTAAAACTGTTGGACATACGATGGTTGATGAAGTTGCTTCCACATGCGTAATTCTAATGTCTTGTCGAAAATCCTTAGGATCCCCATAGCTAGTTCATCGAACATTCTAATTACTGCTTTCGATAGAAGGTCTTTTCATCCCCATGGTATCCTACCAGCCCTCGAAATAAAGTTGGTAGGGAAAGCAATGGCTGTTGAGGTGGAAGTGATCGATGCCCCATTGGATTATAACTTGTTGTTGGCAGGAAGTTGGACTTACGCTATGTCTATGATCCCCTTGA
Source organism: Pseudotsuga menziesii (assembly GCA_001517045.1). Lineage (NCBI taxonomy): Eukaryota > Viridiplantae > Streptophyta > Pinopsida > Pinales > Pinaceae > Pseudotsuga > Pseudotsuga menziesii. Next base: position 199,949 of record LPNX010988034.1, read on the forward strand.
CCGTTCTCTAAGTGGTAGTGTTTCCACATGAAGGGAAGTTGGTTACAGTTAACCAACTCATTTTCACTCGGAAGAGTTGTTTGGAGACTAATGAGTCCATAGTACCTTTGATAAATCATAAAAAACTAGCTAATGAGAGCTTGGGGGTTGGAATGTATGCATATTTGATGGGAAAATTTGATATCCCAATCCCTATTAATTACTTAGGTTCTACAAGTGTAGGGAATTCTATCACGATGGTTGTCGATAGATATGATCTTTGGGTCCTTCCTTCCCATCATGAGCCTCAAGTGTAGGGAATTCTACACTTGGGATCTTTGGGAATTCTACAAGTGTAGGGAATTCTATCACGGTGGTTGTCGATAGAGATGATCTTTGGGTCCTTCCTTCCCATCATGAGCCTCAAGTTCCCTTATCTACAATCAAAGTGGCTTATCAAGTTTTTTTTAATGCCACTTCTGATTCCATCGCAAATCCTTCTATAGTCTCAGAGGAGTCAGATGAAGCTTATCTTCCCACCTGGACGGAGAACTATTTGTATGCATACGATTGCTCATACATGGTTTTTCCTTCGAACAAAGCCATTTTGGAAGCTATGATAGGACGATAAAATACTTGTAAATATATTCACCATAAGTCCTTCTTTCTTCCAGAGTTAAGCAGAATTGAGAATCAAGAGTTCCATGTGAGACTAGAAGAGGGTGTTGATTCGCTGATTAATCCTTTACCAAAGGAGGGAGTTTTTTTAGAGGGGAATATGGCAAGTATCTCTGCTACCATTCCAATCAACATCTCTGTAAACCCCAACGTCATTGAAAATGTGCATATTGGTGTAAACTGCTCTCTCGAGGAGATTTCCATATATACTACCTTGTTTAAGGAATTTTGCAATGTCTTTTCCTGGTCATATGAGGAAATTCCAAGAATAGATCCATCTATCATTGAACACAAAATCCCCACTTACCCTGATGCTAAACCTATTAGACAAAAAATTTGACTTGTAAATCCGCAGAAAGTGGCAGCCGTTAAGGCTGAAGTGGAGAAACTACTGAACGCAGGGTTCATTTACGCAATTGCTCTGATGGAATGGGTATCCAATCCCGTTCCTGTTGATAAAAAAAACAAGGGACCATACATGGTTGCACTAAATTATGTGATTTAAATAAAGTGTGTCCCAAGGAAAACAGCCCCATGCCCTTCATCTATCAGATCATTGCTGCTAGTGTGGGTAGCAAGGTATTCTCATTTATGGATGGATTTTCTGAGTATAACCAAATTCAAATTAAGCTGAAATACAAACATAAAATGACCTTCATCTATCCTTGGGGGACCTTTGCATACAAGAAAATTCCCTTCGTTTTGAAAAATGCCAGTGCTACCTTTTAGCGGGAAATGAATTTTTCCTTCCACGATATCAAAAACATTGTCAAACCTTACTTGGATGATCTTCCTGGCCATTCTCGCAAGAGGAAGGAACATCCAGATCATCTTCGTATGATATTTGAATGATGTAGACATTTTAAGAGATGCTTGAATCCCCACAAGTTTATTTTCCGGGTCGATTCAAGGAGATTACTAGGGTTTATTGTCTCAAATAGAGGAATACAAGTGGATCATTTGAAAGTTGAGGCCATTGTAAATCTTCCTCCTCCTCATTCCATCAGGAAACTTCAGAGCCTGCAAGGGAAATCCAATTTCATTCAGCATTTCATAGTTATTTATGCTAAGATAACTAAGGTTTTCATGCACTTTCTTAAGAAGGACACCCCATTTCTATGGGATGAAACCACGCAACTCACATTCAAGGCAATAAAAAAGGATTTGTAGTCAACTCCTTTACTACGTCCACTAGATTACACCAGAGATTTTATATTGTATCTGGTTGCGTCGGAGTCAGCCATAGGAGTAGTTTTAGTTCAGGAGGTTGATAAGATCCAATATCATGTCATCTATTATCTCAGTCATGCATTAGCTATCCCTAAACTTAGGTACTTTCATGTCAAGAAGTCAAATTTGGTGCATGTTTATGTCGTTCAAAGACTCGGACACTATATCTTACTCAGGACCACCATAGTGGTGGAATATGTGAATCCCTTATATTACGTTTTATCCCGATGTATAATCGAGAAAAAATTCAAGAAGTGGATAGTCATTCTCCAAGAGTTTGACATGGATTTTTAATGTGCTAAGTAAAACAGGTCCTTGGTTTTCGCAGAACTGATTACGGACTTCCATACAGAAGAGACCATAGTGGCAGAAGAAGACTCATTCCTAGATGAGTATATATTTATGATTTCAACAACTGGTCCCTAGTATGGAGATATTTTAGTATATCTACAGACTCTCAATTGTTCTGCATCCTTCTCGTGGGAATATTGATGAAAGTTGCAAGTCAATGCTAAAAACTAATTGATCATCTATGACACCTTATATAGAAGAGGGGTAGATTCTATTTTGCATCAGTTTCTCACACACAAGGAGGCAGATCTTGTCCTGAATGATTCTCATAGTGGAGCATGTGGGGGTCATTTATTCGAGTTAGCAACGACCCATAAGATTCTGCGTTCTGGCTATTTCTTTCCCACTATATTCAAAGATTGTGTGGAATCTATAAAGCATTGTCATCTTTGTCAACTTTATACCGGAAATATGTGGTCGCATCCTACTCCTTTGTTTCCCGTCATTATGGTGGGGCCCTTCACCAAGTGGGGGGTAGATTACATGACGTGCAATCTAGTTTCTATTGGGAGGCACCAATATATCATTGTCATTGTAGACTACTTCATGAAGTGGGCAGAGGCAATGCCTACCTTCAAAGATGATGGAGAAACAACAACTTACTTTTTATTCGACCAAATCATTGCTCATTTCGATATACAGAAGAAAATTTTCACTAACCATGGCACTCATTTTTAGAACAGCATGATGACCAAGTTGACCACCATGCTATGGTTAAGGAAATATCATTCATCTTCCTTTTACCCTCAGGTGAATGGACAAGTAGATGCAGTTAACAAAACCTTGAAAACCATTTTGAAGCGCACCGTTAATGTGAGTCGGTCAAATTGACACATTATGTTGTACCCTGCACTTTGGGCATACCGAACTAATGTCAAGACTGCTATTGGTTTTTCACCATTCCAACTCGTTCATGGAGTGGAGGCAGTCGCGCTGGTTGAGTGTGCAAATTCCATCCCTTAAAATAGTTATTCATGTGATTCTTGATACTACAGATTTAGAACAATGTTTGCTTCACTTAGAACATCTATATGAACAACACAGAGATGCGCTGACTGTAAACGAAGCTCACAAGAATAGGGTCAAGAACCAATATGACAAAGTCATAAAAATAATAGTTTTCTCTGAGGGAGAACTTGTCTTGCTCTTGGATCAAGACAAGCAACCCTTGGGGGAAGACAAATTTAAGTTGATGTGGTTAGGTCCCTATGTGGTGTCGAAGATTTTGAAAAATGGAGCTTATGAATTAACTGATTATGATGGAAATAAGTTTCTGGAGCCTAGAAATGGGATCTACCTAAAGAAGTACTATGCCTAGGCATGGTACTTGTTCTTGTATTTTTATTATATGTATTTTTATGTACAATAGGTCGTTAGTTGGTTAGTGTTTCTTATACAATCTACTCATTGTTTCAGATGTCATCCTAGTGGTTCGTAGGTTTTTATGGATGGCACTATCCTCCATACTTGTAATCTGGCTTCAGCCTCTTGGGTTATCTTTTCACTCACAGTACAATTGGTTGCCTCTGGTGGCACCTACTTAGGTCCCATGACTAATAATGTGGTTGAGTACAATGTAGTTATTGAGTTGTTATGGGATGCTACGGTACATGGAATTACCTGCTTGGAAATTAGACTTGACTCTCAGCTAGTAGTTTCCTAACCCAATGGTGATTATCAAGTGCGGAACCCTAACTTACTATGTCATATTTTACATGTTAGATTACTTGAAAGAAAATTTGAGTATATTTCATTTAATCACATTTCAAGAAATGAAAACATAATTGCTGATGCATATGCAAATTACATACTGGATTGGAACTTAACACACATATTATAAAATAAATATAACAGACACATTTGAAACGCATTTAAATAACCATGTGTGTGTGTGTGTGTGTGTGTAAAATATGTCCATAGATATAACGATTTTTTGATCCGTATATCCTTTCATAATTGTATCAATATACAAAAAATAGGATCATAATCCATATATGCCTAAGTCTAGTCCTGCTCCTCAACCTCCTTGGTTGCGCCTGCCTCCTCAGCCTCCTTGGCTATGGCTGCCTCCACATCCTCCCTATAATGAAGAATGACCCTAGACACGCATCTAAGAAGGCATAGCCAGGTCGTTTGAACTCCAACAATGTTCTCCTGCATGATCATGGGGATACGATCTATCCATAGTGTATGGAAATCTTGGGTAATCATGGCTGAATTCCCCTCAATCACACACAGAAAAATGTAATCCCCACCCTGTATACGCCGCACATATGTCCTGGGATGCCCATCGGGGCGCATTAGTCTGACATTTGCATATAAAACATAAAAGAGGGTCAAACTCTTATACATATGCATATATAATTTTATGAATAAAAAATCATAAAAAGAAAATAATATAAAAAGAAAAACTTACCTATCTCTCCCCAGGACTCCCCTTGAGGGAGGACAATTTCAGGGTCTCTTCGAAAATCTAGTCCTATGTATGGAAATTGCTCAAGAGCAGGCACCTGTCTTTCCCACCATGTATAGAAATCATCATCATAACCACTTTGGACCCCACCTCCACCACCTTGATGAATAAATATGTCTCTCCATCTCATAATTATAGGATGACGAGGTGAGAGTGGTGGTAATGGTACTGTAGGGTTGAGGGCAGGAACCCTCTCAAACAAGAATGCTACTAATATGCTTGCATAGCCAAATTTATTCCTTCGGCCCCCCTTGCAATCAAAAAGTTTTTTTTTCATAATCAAGATCATCCCCTAACACTAATCAAACAATGTTCCCCATATACATTCCACTGCAACCCACATGTGGGTCTGTGTGGCCGAGTGTAATGCAGAAGAACCAGCAACCCTAGCTACTGTTCTTGCCATCACCTTCACGGGGAAGCTAGTTATCTGCAATATTGGGATGCATGTCCAATATTTCTATGTTTTAGGTAGATAGTATGTACCAATGTAATCTTGCACAATCATAGGGTCACCACCCCTTCCAGTGCCTTCAAGTTTCACAGGTATGCCTCTACGAGAAATACCTATGATTAAATAAATTTCGTCTATTGTAAGTTCCAATGTCTCTCCTTGAAGGTCTAAGAGACTAATTTCATAGTCCTAATAGTCTACTAGAGTCTCCAGTAAGCATACTTGCACTCTCATGTTGGACATACAATAGAATTTTAGCAAGCCACTTCATTGTAGTGCTTGCAAATTTGGGGCATCTTGCATTGCCTCTCGATCCATGTCTTCATGTTCCCTCTCCCTCTAGTCTATGACCATTTTGTGCCTACCCAATGCACATATACAACCATTATAATCCATCAAAAAACTATCTTATGGGTGCATTATTAAGTTTTTAAAGATCGTATAGTATTCACAACTGTGCTTCTTTCAGCACAGCATGAACCATACGCGAGCTGTAGTGCATCAACCCGCGAATAGAACGCGTATTAGTGACTACTATTAAGTTGACCTACAAATGTTGTGTGAGTCTCATAGGGAAAACATAAAACCATAAATTTTTACACTAAAAATAAAAATTGAATGGATGGAAAGGAGGAGAAAAGAGAGATAGCCAATCTGCAACTTGCGGAATCAGAATTCGTCTAACGATTTGTCCATGGTGATCACCTGAAGTTCGAAGGTAATTTTTCCAAATGTAGTAAATTTTCCAAATGGTATATCTATTTTTGGTTTTTGAACTATCTATAATAAAAAATTTCAATTTTTTATCCATTTTCTATAGCTTAAAATCATTTTTTAATGTATGGAATACTACCATGGTCTTTTTTCTAGCTGCAACAGGTTCTGGATCATTGAAAAGTTGTTTTCCATTAACGCATATATGGTAGTATTTGGTCCTCATTGCATAATTTGCACTTATACCTTATCCATCATTAAACAATAGGATAACTTTTTCATCCATGGACTATGGTGTAAAACCACATTTACCTCATACACATCATTGTTCTTCCATGGATAGGGCCTCCTTCTCATGGGTACCCTAGTTTAGAACACTTTATCGTCTTTCTGGTACCCATTCCACAGTTGTGTTAGGTTTGCGGGATCCTTCTTAGTTGTTTTTCATGACAAAATTATTCTCATTTTACAACTTTTTATGAGCTATACCTATTTATAAGGCTCCCCGCACTTACGGAGTTTTCTTTAGGCCCTAGTTTGACTCCTCAAAACAAACTAGTCTGTAGAGTAAACTTGTTCATTCAAACTGATTAAGAATAAGTGAACGATCATCTATATCGGTGGTAAGTTATCTCTTTCTCATAGCATGTAGATTATTTACACGAAAGGAATACTCTCTTTTCTGCAAAATTGAGAAGAGTATCTTCAGGCATAGGTTTATCTCTTTTCCAGACCAGAGGGACTAAATTTACAAAAAAGGAATGCCCGGTATGAGCTTATTTTTTTCTTTCTCGTGATATAGACCCAAACGTGAAAAATATTCTGAGCGTACTTTATGTCTTTGTCATGCTCTCAAAACCTAAATAACAACGCATCGATTTTAGTGTTGTAATCCCCATTTCTAGTAATCAAATGGATATTTTCGAGTGATATTTCCTTCCTTCACACTCGTTAAACTTAGGCTATATTCCTTTTCTAAAGGTCTATTGGTCTAGTATTAGTTTAACCCTTTTTTGGACCTTGCCGAATAAGTACAAAAAAAGGTATACCTTAGTCCTCTGGGAGCTAATAGAGTTCTTTTATGGATTGTTTTATACTTTTTCGGCCGCAGGAGACTAACTTGTATGAAAAAGCAACCCCCTGGAGTCTCCTTCAGAGTTTTCATACTCTCAAACCTATGAAAACACCAATGAGCATCTACTACTTTGGGTTTGTAAAATCCACAAATCAGTGAATATCAAGAATTATTCTCTCCCCTCATCAATATTGTGAAAAATGAAGAGAAACTCAAGTTGACTTTCTTGGACTCGTTAAAACTTAACAAGAAAGATAAGGAATAGTTTCTCTCTTTGGGTTATAAACAGTGGCAACATGTCATCCTTGAACAAAGCACTCTCTACACTTTCCGCTACTCATGTATCAGTTTAAACTTTCAGCGCAGCTATTACTTCGGTTTTTTACTCCTCCACTTGTCATTTATACATGAGGAATCTGATCATGTCTCCTACATGACAGATAAGTCTAGTTGTCATATCTACAAGTCAAAATTTGCCTTGGGTCATCTCTGTGTTGTGATCACTGTTCAAGGATCAATACCTTTATCTTATTATCCTGATTCCCATCATTATCATCTCTAAGTATTCCTTGTGTCTACCTTTCCCTCATCCAGTTTCCTAGTCACTCTTGTTATATGTTGAAGGATTCATTTCCTTCCTCCTCACATCATAGTTTCTCATCAACACCTCCTAAATATAAAGACCTAGATTTTTTATGATGGTACCTTAGGATTCACTACCCTTATTGGTAAAATGATTTGCTTCTATTGTCAGCATCACTCATTTACTGACACTTTGTTGAGTTCCTTCCATGTTCGACTTCAGATTATCTATTCACATGGTAGGGATTGTACTGGTTCCTTTGGATTCAGACAAATACCCTGGGTTCATACCTCTATAACCTAAGTTGTGCAAGATTCTGTTATATTCAACAACACTAGTTCCATATTTTGAAGACTCATCATTGTATATTGTGGTCTTGTTGCTCATATCATATGATGTAATCAAATATTGTAAAGGAGCTAGTGTTCTACTTTATTGAACATGGCATCCTCAAATATGATTTTGTATATGAATTTGATACGTATTGTTTCAGGAACCTCCCTGTAGCCTTGGTAACTGAGTTCTCCAAGAATACAGTTTGTAATGTATTTCGACCATCACTTCCCTCTGACCTCACACATTAGGGGGCATCTGTTATTTGGTAAAATGGCACTTCTCTGCCCAAGTACCAACACTCAATGTGTCGGTACACAAAAGGAAAAAATTGATAGAATTGGCAGAAACACTATAAATGTGCATGACCTTTGATAAATCATCCTCTTACTAGCCTAACGTATTTTTTATAAGTTCATTAAGGTAAATTCATGACTATTTCCATTTTAACCCGCGTATCATTCACGAGTATTGACATTACAACTCGCGTATACATAATTAGGGTTGGAATTCATGGGTTTCCCTTATGAATTCGTGTATCATGTACGACTTTCTAGTATTAATATTCATGATTCCTTAAATAAAAATTAAAAAAATATAAACAAGTTTAGTCGATGACAATTGGGTCCTTAATAATAACTATCCCAACTCCCTCAACCATTTCAACCTTCGTAACCTCTCTCTTTCCTCATGTATAAATATAGGGTCTGGGTTGAGGCTAAACATCATTCATTTCTAGAGAAAATTTATGTTGGCGGATTTCCTTTAGAGCCTTGGATAAATAGAACTCAGTGTCCTTGGCTAGCAGAGGAGCACTTGTTTCAGATACTGGTTGTAATCTTACCTCACTTGTTTATCAATAAAGAGAGTCTTTCTTCCAATATGTGTCTTTGTACTCTTATGTATTATGCTTTATGAATTGTCTTGTTATTTCATTGGAAGCATATTGTTTCATTGATGATCTATATAATATATAATATATTGCAGGAAATATCTTGCTCTTTGCAGGTGTTGGCGATTCCCTAGAAGCTTTGGAAGCAATTTGAAGGGAAGAATAAAGCTAGGATCGACCGTCATAAGAAAGGTACACCTAATTTATTCCATATTTATCTATCAAATTATGAAATGGTTGAATGTCTACAAGTTTATTTAGTACGTTGGTAACCCCAGAGACCCTAGGTTATAAGGTTGTATTCTCTTGAACAAAACCTACATATCTAGGACACTCACAAAATAACCTCTACAAGTACCCCCTGTGATACCTAGGTAAGGAAGCTAAGGTCACCTCAATATAACTAATGCTCAGGCCAACAATCACAAGCAAGATCTTTCGTATGGGTAGGGTAACAAAGACCAAAGCTCGAAAGCACCAAAGGTACCTCTAAACGCCCCATATATGAATAAGATCCTGGAAATATCTCTGGTACTCAAAAGAAAGAAGCAAGGGGCTATCACCGCGACTAGTGTGTGCGCTTCCTCGTGCTTAACTCCCATGTAAGAGGACCCTCTTGAGAACACTAATTATACCAAGGATTTCACTTCTCACCTGGACAAACACCTAATTGTTTTGTTTCATAGTCTTGGAAAAATTTACTCACGACACCCTATTCCAAGACTATTTATTGGTGCACCCTATAAAATAAAATCATGTAATAAATTTTAATTTAAGTGTTAATTTTAGTGGTTGTGATAACTCCAGGGTAATGGACGTGCAACTAATGATGTTATGACTCAACAATAAACTAAATATGCACACCTAAAAAACAATGCCAAGTGCAACTTTGTTTTTAAACATAAAAATGGTATGCTACTACATGTAAAGCACAAAAATTATTTCCTCTTCAAATTCCAATGTAGTCCTTTCTGAATAAAATCCCGAACACTAACTTCATCTAAGAAAACCTAATGCAAGTACCAAATTAATGCATATGCACAATGTAATAAACATGCAAAGATAAAAATATTTGTGTATTTTCACTATAAATGCAATTAAAGACCCTATAAAATCTAAGACCCTACATCAAGCAGAAAACACCATCCAAGCAAGAAATTGAGACTAATAAGTCTAATGCACTAATAATAAAACAAAAAGTATATAAATGAAAAGAACCAACTTCAAAGAAAATAAATGAAAAAGAGGTATTTGGCCACATCAGAAGCAGTCAAAAGGTAGCATAGGAACCCAGGAAAACTCAGCCACACTCATAACCCACCCAACATATTCACACATGAAAATCCCAAGCAAAAAGGGAGATGTATGTGACTTTTCAATGAGCAACAACATATATACACAACTATATGTACTATAGGCCATGTATACACACGAATCTGAGTTCTATGACCCGTGTATACAAAGGAAAGAGTGGTAAAAAAAAGATAAGATTTAAATTACTTCAAGGAGATTCCAATGAATTAACAAACTATTGAATGTGGCACAAAAACGTAGAGAAGCAAAGATAAAATCAAGCAAAACATGCACCCAAACCCCAACAAAAAGGAAATCCCTGATGGATTTGTCAATTTTGTTACGGAGAAAACTTCCTATAGCTTGGGGTGGACCACAAAAAACACGATGACCCCAAAAATCAATCCATTTCAAAGCATACTAGATATATAAATTAAACTAAACCTAAGGGATGAGAGTTGTACCTTATTCTGGACATTCGAAGAATATCTCCGTTGAGCTTTCAATCAAACTTGTCCCTACACATCGTCCTCAACAACAAAGAAATATACATGCATGATATATATAAAGTTTTAGAGTCTAACCTATCATATTCAATTCCAACATATAAACAAATTAATTACATCCATGGATACAGATATTCATAATTACACATGTAATGGACGAGAAATGGATATTTATATTAATATAAATAGAGATACAAATGACAGCCTCTGTTGGCACCTCGTCGAAATTGAGAAACCGAGTCCCTCCACTTGGAAATACACCAATTAAACCCTCCATACAATGGTAAGCTCACAAATACAAAGTCAAGCTTGGGAAAGAGCACTAATGACTACTTCAAGGAAAAAGGGATGCATACTCAAGCATATAAGACTAGGGCACAATTTCGCTATAATATCTTTACTCTCCAAAATTCTCCCCCTTTAATGCTTCATAATAGCTCAATATATATCCCCTCAATAGGAAATGAAAGGTTGAATCAGAGTGTTTCCCAGTATATGGAAGGCCAAGGATAAAGTCATATGTTACTTGATGGGGAAAACTCCAAATATTTTTATGTTTTGAGCATAAAACCTGATGTGTGGGTGACAGTGGTGCAAGATGCATATACACGGGTTGTAAACTTGTGACCTGCGTATATATTCAAAAATGTGTTTTTAGGATTTCCACTAGAGCATCAAGGTAATGGTGAGTAAATGGGATAAAATGAGTCTGCATAGGTGCAGAGAAAGGCCATCAAAGCATGATGTATCAGGTGTGAAAAATCATGCTATAATATAAAGATACACAATCTATTTCATGTATATTTCCTAAAGAAAGCAGTAGGCCAACAAATAATTGTATTAGAATAACTTCCACCCCTTGATGATGAAGTCCATTTGGTCTTATTGCAGAATAGAGAAATAAGGCTAAGGACTAGGACCATTAAGGAATATATAGTGCAGTGGAAAGGGTTGGCTACTGAAGATGCCACTTGGAAGCCTTGAAAAAAATTTGCAACACCTTGGATTGCTTGTGCTTGAGGACAAATATACTTGTTAGGGGAGGATCGTCATGTCCCTTCCTTGAGGAACATTAAAAGTGTTGACCTTGTCAAGTGCCTATGGGTTAAAAATTGAATTAAATAAATTATTCCTAGGAAATTTTGATTATTTAATACTATGGATAAATGTGCTAGATTAATTTCTAATTATGGTTATTTGTATGCAATTATTTAATTAGTATGAAAAATAATTACATGTGGGAATGAATTGTCAATACATGAGGGCCCATTAGGCAAGCCAACTTGCCTAGGATGAAAAATAACAACTATACAAAAAAAAGGCAAAAGCAATATGTCATAAAAAAGATGGCAACTGTCAAAAGCAAAGAAAAGAAAGGAAATTTTAAAAGAAGGAAAGTGCAAGAAAAGTAGTTAGTCATCAAGTAAGAAACTTTTGGTCAAGGAGGGCGTAGTTTCCAATTTGGTGAAAGGATGCTAGCAAGGAAACGTTATCGGTCATAAAGAAGGTAAATTTTTCTCAAGGAGGGCATACTTTCTATTTTGGTTGACTGATGCAAGTAGGGAAACCTTATCTAAAGTCTTAACTTGCTAATTTCCTCAAGGAAGGTGCATTCATGGCTTAGGGTTAGGGTTTTCAAGTGGGTAACATGCCCAACATGTGGGTGACTTGCTCAACAAGTCAATCATTCTATAAAATAATGCTTCCAACTCCTTTGAACAACTTTTTATGATCATTATTTTTATGTTGAGTAAAGCATAGCTTCTTGTCTGAGTGATGTGCCTCAACTCCCTTGGGTGATGCACCCCAAGCCTTCCCATTATCTTCTTTCTACTCTTCTATTATACAGTGTAGATACATAGATTCAATGAACATTAATTGAATACTAACATAAAGCTCAAAGAACATCCATTCATCCTTGGGAATCGATCTCCAATGAATGAGACTTCACTTATGCTCATAGGAATGTAAGAGTTGTGCCAAGTGTTGATTTACAACCTCTATTCTTCAGTTTTGGGCACTATTAAGGGAGATCATCTCATTCAAATTATTTCTGAGCTTCCCAAATTTTCCCATAATTATAATCTCTATTATAAAAATAATATTTCTGCTCAATAAGGTCGTAATTCCCAATTTTCAATGAGAGAGGCCTTCTAATCCTCATTGAATGAGCCTTTTTGTAAGTTTTATACACTGATAGTGATGTAATGGACATGATAATAAAATATTATTTTGATTCTTCTTAATAAATTTATAGACCTCTGATATTCATTATTTTTAGAGCTGATAAAGTACACAATTGAATTTCATCTTCATTTGCTTACCTATGCTCTTTAGCTAGTTAAAATTGACTAGTTTTACTGTTTCCAATGCTATGAGAGTTTTTTGTATCCAATTTTAATTATGTAAGTTTATATAGGTTATGCACTCACCAAAAAACCCAAAAAAACTCACATAATTAGAACTCATTGAGGTTGTACAGTGTTTGAGTGGCATCCTCTGCATAGGCAATCTCTAGGCCAAATTCCTGGTTTTTTCCCAAACACCCTCAAACTCTTCCAAAATGTTTGGGAATTGTTTTGAACCTGATTAAATGATATTTTATTACTAAATGGTGACTGATAACTCACCTAATCCTTCCATAATCCTTTCTTTCTTGGAATTTACTATTCAATCTCATTTGCACTAATTGGGACACGCAGAAGCCTAATAGTATACTTCATCCTGGATGGTGCTCAAAACCTAAAAGGGACTTGTTGGGTCCTGGAATAGCCCCTTTTTTACCACACTAATTATATTTTTTTCCTTGTCCTAATTCATTTCCATACACCAGATAGATGTTTTTCCCTCAAGTTGAGCATAAATCCTTACAGTTATGATTTATTATTGCCTTATTCTATTAATGCCTAGGATTTCCATGGTTAGAAATCTATCTTTTGAATTGCACTAATATGTATTGATTTGATAAAGATAGTTCCAAGCCTTAAGGAACTCGGTTGTAGTAACCCGCTTATTCTGGAGAAGAAAGGGATATTTGGTACCAGTTGTTACTCCCCAGTCCCATTCCATACGTTGAATGGAAACAGTGTGATCATCTCTCCATGTGGTAGCTACAACAGAATTCAGCTATAACAACGCTCCTCTACTCAGGGAATCACTACAACAGTTAGAGTATTTCCCATCCATTTGATTCTATTGGTCCATTAACAACTAGAGTAACAATACTCCCTATATTCTATATATTCATTCAATTCTACTCTTGGTTGTAACTGCTTTGTTGTAACAGGGCATCCTGAAGATCATAGATCTTCATGGATTCCCGATATTAGTGGATATGAATTACGTCATTCATGTATATATAGGAGAAGGTTATTTGATATTGGGGTTGGTTGATTAATATTAGACTGTGTAAGCTGTAACAGAGAGTTGTAACTGTGAATCACCATTTTTAATACAAGGAGCAAAATTATTCATATCTCTACATTTTAATTCATGTTAGTTCATGACGTCTCTATTCGAAGGCTATGACTACATTCCCACAGAGATTTCCAAGTTAATTAGATTCTTAGTTTATTTCTATTGTGTGGTGTGGAATTACATTAGATGTATTTTACAGTTAGCTGCAATAGCGATGATTGATATTCAAATTTTCCTTTGATAGTTAATGATTGCATTTTTATTAGCTACAACTATGTGGTGTGACAGTCAACTGTGTAGGATAGTTTCTCTTTATGCAAGGTGTGTCAATTAGTTGTTACAGTCAATCTCAACTCTAGTTTATTTCTATTATTTATCTTTCTTGGAATTTATTGAATTAGTCAGATTATGATTGCAGTTGCTGTGATTCTTTACTATCATTTATGATTTACATATTAGATGAATTAGATAGCTCTTAGCTAATTCCTGGTAGTCTGATATCTTTAGAATTTACTTTCTGCAAAAGTAAGTCTAGCTTAATTCTTTCTAGATAAATAATTGTTATAGTAATGATTGTAGGAAGGTAAATGCATTTTTGAATTCTTAGATGGATAAATTAGGATAGCTTTAGCGATGAGAAGAGTTTGACTGAGCAGATAGGTAGTACAATTAAGCTTTCATTCATTCAATCAACTACCTAATCATTTATGCATAGATTTTTCTAATTATCTTTTAAACAAAACTACTTCCCTGGGTTTACAATTGTTATTGATCATTCTTTGTGTTAGTTGTAATTGATTAGCATATAGGGTGACCAACATTTTGGCACCATTCTTGGGGAATATGATTGATAGACATAGTAGTAGTTGCATTTATTCATTTGCTTCAGTATTTTTTTAATCTTGCATGGTTTTTGGGTTGTATGAATACAAGGAAAACACAACAAGACCCTCCCATAACTCCCCAGAATACTAACTTTGTAGGTTGTCGAGGTCATGGCAGCAGTCCAGCCTTAAGAAGAAGGACATGTTGATGTAATTGTGACTTCGGAATGTATTCACTTGTATTTCCTATCTATTGTAACCCTATGTTTATTCTGGGATGTACTTGAGTCATGTCATGCCCCGATGTTCCAATCGGGAAGTTTCTATAATGTGAAAGTCATGTCAAGTCATTGTGGGTAACCCTCCNATTGTGTTACCCTCCTATTGATCGAAGGAGGCAAAGTCCCACAAGTTATGGGGCACTAGGGTTATTAGACACTCCTAGAGATGCCGGCTCTAGTAAGTAATTGTTAAGTGAGGCCGACATGTTGGAGTGGGTTTCAAGTGAATAAAAGAATATAAATAGAGAGTGAGCCTCTCTATTTATCACACACACACACTCACTCATTGGAGCGCATGAGTGAGAGGAGAAGTTACTGGGACAAGAGAGAGACTGTTGCTTTCAAGAGATCATCTTTATGTTTTTGGGTTTTAATTTTAATGCTGATTCTATCTCTAAGGAATTTTTGGGGTTCTCTCCTTTATGGTTTTCCCGAGGAAAATTCTTTGTGTCTCTTGTCTCTTGTGTTTTATTGCTGTGCATGTTATTCTCAGTTAAAGATCCTAAGATCATAATGCTAGCTAGAATGATGAAAAACTAACATGGTATCAGATCTAACCAAAGAATAAGACTTTGTGCAGCTACAAAATCTAGGAATTCTTACTTTTTGGGTCTCTCTCCACAATCCATCAGAAAAATTATCCTATGCTGACTCTCCATTGAAGGGCACATCTTTCTGTCGAAGCAGAATTCGATTCCAAGCATTTTTAGTTTTGGTGCGGAAAATTAGGGCTTATTGCAAAAGAGGAATTTTTGAGTGAGCCTAGCATAGGATTGATCTCCTCATCAAAATCAAATTTTAGAGACCTGGATCAAGTTTTTTGGTTGGGTGAAACTCTGGGAAAGTCAAGCCCTAGTTTGACCCCGAGCTATAAAAATCCTAAATACTAAAAGTGATAAGTTTTTGTACATTTTATATATCCCTAGATTTGAAAAGGCTCAAGAGATGAAACTTATAGAGGCCAAATATAGAATATTTATTTACACGGTGTACAAAATTCAGCCTCAGATTCGCTATATTCTGGGAGATATGATCCCTCCACATTAGGGTTCCAACCTCTTCCAGAATTCATCCCTAAACAAGAGACCTGAGGAGAATTGCTATATCTTGAGCTACACAGGTCCAGATTAGATTTCTGAAATTTCAACAGAAAGGGTACAGACTTTGATTTCTATGGTCCAAGTTTTAAACTCAGAAGATGAACTAGTGAGATGTGGAAGTCCGTACAACTTCTCTATTCTGAACAGTCCTATAACAAGTCACCTTGGGAAAATGATAATAAGTACCAATTGGTGAAACCAATTCTGATGAAACCTATGGTGTTGGATCTAAGACATACGAGGTTAAATCAGTACTAAATTTCAGACACAAAGGAGCAGTAATTTCATAGATACCACAAACACAGTGACAGGCATTTCTGCAGAAGAAATTGGAAAACTAGGGCTTCCTGTTTCGGGAGCTTCCCTCCACTGTTTTCAGAAAAGGAGTACATTAGACAGCTCCATTTGAAGAGATATATATTTATATCCAATAATATCTAAAAGATTCCAAGTTTTTAAAATTAGGGTTTCTCTGATAAACCCTAGATCAGCCAACTCCGAAACCAGGACGGACACCTCAAATCTGTAAGATATAATCTTTTGCTATTTTCATTTGAGGTTCTCATTTCAAAGTGATCTATCACATCATATTGATGATAAGATTGGTGAATTTGAAAAACTCCAAGCATGGAAGTATATGATCTCTCTGAAGAAAATGAATTGGACACCTACACAAGGAGAGAGGTTCCAGTTCTAGAGGGAGATGAGGCTCAAAGCCTTACATAAGAAGAAATTGGTCAAGACCAAGAAGATCATTATTGATTCAATCACGGATCAACTTGTACCACAAGTTTCTTTCCTAAAGACACCAAACATGTTTGATTCCTTGACCAAGCAATTTGAAGGGAAGAACATAAATCAAAAGATGGCTTTGAGAAAATAGTTGAAGAATGTGAAGATCCAGAATGTAGAACAACTTTAAGCGGTAGAAGAAGAAGTGGTGATAACCATATTGAATGGCCTCCCAATATCATGGGATTCATTCATTCTAAGAAAGTGTGCCAGAAGGAAGTGATTACTTTCAGCAGACTCCGAGAAGAAGAATAAGCTCGACTCATAAGAAGAGAAGAGAAGATGGGAGCAACTAAAGATCAAGCTCTCACCATCCAAAGAAGATCCCTCAATCGATGAGGAATATGAAGAGCTCAACTCTTGAAGAACCTCTTATCCACCTTAACATTTGGATAAGAAATGATGTTATTATGAATGAAGAAGATGATGAAGCTGAAGGCTCAAGAAGAAGTCTACCCATGAAACAAATAAAGATAAGTATTCAATTGTCATTTCATGATATTGTTTTGTTATGCATTTGTTTATATTCAGTTGATGTATTATGCATGATAGGATGTTTGCATTAATGATAGTATACTACTAATATGCATGTGATGGGTAAGTAGCTCATGGTTCTATACAACTCTCTATTGCTACTTATCTAGAATGAAACCTCTTTGCTGACATATTGGATTAGTGCACAATCTCAATGTTGTCCTGGTAGAGATGGAAGGCATCTAGAAAATTTTCTGTGAGATATGGATGAATGTTGTATTGGCTAAAGTAGTTGCATGATCTTATATTTATGCATAAGAATTTGCCAGTATGAATTCCTTATGAATTTTTTCTAACCATACAAATGCATTTGACTTATAGGAAAGATCGCATACAAGCAAAGAAGGATGAGACTTGTTCCAAAAAACAAGTGACGACATTTCAAAATGAAAAATAATATGACAAATGCAACGACATCATTGATGCAGAACCTTCCAAGAACAAAGGGAAGATCAGTTCAAGAAGAATGATGTCTAGGATGCAGTATCGATACGTGAAGGGAAATTCATAGTTCCATCATGCAGTAGATGGAAACATCGTGGTTTACCAGGCATATACTACGAAGAGACATTTGCAGCCACTAGAAGTGAGGTCACATGACATGTATAATCATGTGTGCAAATTAAAGAAGGCCTTGTACGAGTTCAGAAGACACTCATGGGATAACACATACATGATGAGCTTGATGAATATCTGAACCTATGCTACAAGGTTGATAGAGGATGACAAGCTCACAGATGGGTGTGAGAATAACTTTTGAAAAAGTTCAAGATAAAGGATCTTGGTATCCAGTGATCCTAGATGGATACATAGAATATTAGTAGTAGAGGAAGCTACTTGTCACTCTGGTAAAAAATGTTTCAGTGCATAGAGTACAGAAGATAGAGGGAGTATGATGCTTCAAAGGGAGTGACTACAGAAGATCCTAAGGTTCGACATGATACGACAGGATGGAGAGATTACTGATGACTCTAGGCTTTATTAAGATTAAATTGGATTTCAACCTTTGCTTCAAGGTTGAAGGCGGAAGACCAATGATGCTCATGTTATGTGTCGATGCACTATTTTCTGGGCATGGAGGTGTGGACAAGCGAAGTATGCAGTAGATATCCTAAAGAGGTTCAGGATGATGGACTGCAAGGCCATGACCACACCTATGGCATCGAACATGAACCTATTGAGTGATGCTTCATCAGATACGGTTGATGCTACTATGTATCGCTAGATGATTGGGTCCTTGATGTACCTGAGACTAGATATTTGCTTTGCTGTGAACACATTGATACATGTTCACCTAATGGTTGCAAAGCATGTAGAGGTACAATTGATTATGGGCTCAAGTACGATGCAAATCTGAAGATTAACCTAGAGGGTTATGTGGATTTGTATTGGGCAGGCAGTGCCATTGATAGGAAGAAAATTTTGAGGTGCTGCTTCAGTATGGGATCAAGTGTGATCTCTTGGTTTGGCAGGATGGAGTCCTGCATGGTGTTGAGTACAGCTGAGGAAAAATATGTTACCACTTGCTATTTGGGAGAGAGGAGCAGTGAAGCTCCAATATGTGACCCAGATCAAGATCTTTCGAACGAGGGAGTTCTAGCATAGTCGGTGAGACAGGTTTTCTGAGCATAAATCCTGGTGAAGCTCATAGGTTTCTCATATGTAAACATATCTATAGGTTTCCCTCGTATGTAATAAGTCTTGGAGAAGCTCGTAGGTCATCCTTGGACGTAATCAGCCCTGATTTGATTCTATGCTAGCAATGGACAAAGTGAAATTTGAGTACTTTAGGGAGAAGCTTGGTGTTCTCCATATTGAGGTCCTTTCCAAGGGGAAGGGATGTGTCCGGAAGCCATTCTGATGAGCAGGTCAAATATAAGGGCTAAGCCATTTTGTCATGGTGAGAGGATTTGGTTCCTTCCATGTTAGATATGAGTGTTGAATGCCATTCTTGGAATGGAGGTGCCTAGTCAGTTACCAGGAACACTCAGTCTGGGACTGAGAGAGCCATTCTGACGAGCAGGTCAGATATAAGGGCTGAGCCATTATGTCATGGTTAAAGGATTAGGTTCCTCCCATGTCATATATGAGTGTTGAATTCCATTCTTGGAATGGAGGTACCTGGTCAGTTACTAGGAAAACTCAGTCTGGGACTGAAAGAGCCATTCTGACAAGCAGGTCAGATGTAAGGGCTGAGCCATTCTGTCATGGCTAAAGGATTAGGTTCCTCCCATGTCAGATGTGAGTGTTGGCCATTCTAACAAGTAGGTCAGATGTAAGGGCTACTGCCACTCTCTAGGAGAGTGGAGGCACCTGGTCCATTACTAGGTAGCTCAGTCTGGGACTGGGTGCCATTCTGATGAGGGTGTAGGATTTGGTTCCTACCAGATCATATGTGAGTGCATGCCATTCTGACAAGTAGGTCATATGTGAGTGCTGGCCATTCTGACGAGTAGTTCAGATACAAATGCTACTTCCATTCTCTGGGAGGATGGAGGCACCTGGTCCGTTACCAGGTAGCTCATTCTGGGACTAGGGGCCATTCTGATGAGGGTGTAGGATTTGGTTCCTACCAAATCAGATGTGAGTGCATGCATTTCTGACAAGTAGTTCAAATGTAAGTGTTGAAGCCTTTTCATAGATGATAATAGTATCATACTAGTGAATGTGAGTGCTGGGCCTTTTTGATGTGATTGTAGGCTCCTACATGATCAGATGTGAGTGTTGGGAATTCCTTTCTGATGAGTAGGTCAGATGTAAGTGATAGGCGAGCCATTCTGACAGGTAGCTCAGATATAAGCATTGAAGAAGACCTACATGATGGCTAGGCCTATAACCAGCATGAAAGAAGGTTGGCTCTGCAGAACTTCATGTGACAAGAAGAATCATGAGATAGAACCCGTGGTACTGATCCAGATCGAGTGAGGATATAGATCCAGTGATGATGATTCAGTAGCGACGATCCAGATCGAGTGATGATGTCCAATGATGATCTAGATCCAGTGATGATCCAGATCCAATGATGATGTTCAGTGATGATCTAGATCCAGTGATGATGACCTGTGATGATCCAAATCGAGTTATGATCCAAATCCAGTGATGATGATCCAAATCCAATGATGATCTAGATCCAAAGATGAAGATGACTTGAAGATGAATATGACTTGAAGATGCAAATGATGAAAATTGTGTCGAGAGAATACCTTCCTAATTAATAGGGATTGTTGATGTAATTGTAACTTCAGAATGTATTCACTTGTATTTCCTATCTATTGTAACCCAGTGTTTATTCTGATATGTACTTGAGTCATGTCATGCCCCGATGTTCCTATCGGGAATTTTCTATAATGTGAAAGTCATGTCAAGTCATTGTGGGTAACCCTCCTATTGGTCAAGGGTTAAATTCCCCACAGTTGTGGGGCCCTAGGGTTATTAGACTATCCTAGTGAAGTCGACCCTAGGTGAGTCATATTTAAGTCTAGGAAATAGTCCCCACCATTTTGTTACCCTCCTATTGGTCGAAGGAGGCAAATTCCCCACAAGTTGTGGGGCACTAGGGTTATTAGACACTCCTAGAGATGTTGGCTCTAGTAAGCAATTGTTAAGTGAGCCCGACATGTTGGAGTGGGTTTCAAGTGAACAAAAGAATATAAATAGAGAGTGAGCCTCTCTATTTATCACACATACACTCACTCATTGGAGCTCATGAGTGAGAGGAGAAGCTACTGGGACAAGAGAGAGATTGCTGCTGTCGGGAGATCATCTTTATGTTTTTTGGTTTTAATTTTGGTGCCGATTCTATCTCTGAGGAATTTGTTGGGTTTTCTTTAGTATGGTTTCCCTGAGGAAAATTATTTGTGTTTCTTACCTCTTGTGTTTTATTGTTGTGCATGTTATTCTCTCAGTTAAAGATCCTAAGATCATAATGCTAGCTTGAATGATGAAAAAATAACAGGACATTCATTAACGATGTAGTTGCTAGGGATAATTCCTCTATTGGATCTCACAATCAAGGACCATCATCTATCAGAAGAAGCCATGTTGCTCCCAGGATGGAAGCATCAGGGTCCATAGTGGAGAGAACAATAGGAGCTATGAAACCCTTGGGTGTCCCTAAGGAAGGAATTCCAAGAGATAGGGGTATTTCTATGGGAGAAGGTGGACCAGAGGTGGTTTACCATATTGACGGAAAGTAGGTTACAAAGGAGGAGTGGTTACAACTTCAGCAGGAGTTGGAAAATTATAGGAAGTAGAGATAGGAGGAAGAAGAGGAAAAAATGAATAATGAACGTCACCTTGACGATCATGAAGAAGGAATAGGGGATAACCATAATAATGGTGGCAACCTCCAGCATGAGGATATTGTCGCCACACTTCAGTTCCAAATTTGAAAACCAAATGGACCATCCCCATGAAGAAAGTCTCACCATCATTATTACCATGTTTTCATGGTAAGGCCGCAGAGGACCCAAATGAATTCCTCTTTTAATTTGACATCCTCTATCGCAGCTACAATTACACTTCCAGTGAAAAAAAGCTGAAACTTTTCCCTACTACTTTAAAGGATAATACTCTGTACTAGTTTATGAGGTTGGGTGTTGAGACTGTTACCACTTGGGAACAAATTAAATAGGTGTTCCTTGGAAAATATCAAGAGTACTATAAGACTAAATATAAAAGAGAATAATTGTTTAAAATGATGCAGAAAGAGGAAGAGAGTCTGGAGGACTTTGTGGAGAGACTTATGTACAATGTACAAAGGGAAGGACAAACTAATATGGGGAAATATGTGCTCAAAATTATCTTACTACATGGAATCAGAGAAGATTTCCTGGATATGCTGAATTTGTTGGGAAAGGGGGATATCTCAAAAAACACTTTTGAGGAGATTTTCGACTTATGTCGAAGATATTCGAGAGGATCATCCAGAACCAACAATCATGACAAAGGACTAGACTGAGATGTCTTCACTAGAACATAGAAGTCATCTAATTGAGGAGCCACTCAGGAAGAAATAGGAAACCTTCTTGAAAATTTTAAGACAGAAATGATGAGCTCCATCTCCTCAGAAATGGACGTCCTGAGAGAAAAGAAAAGGCAAGCAGTAGAAGATTTGGAACTTGGTGTATTCTATCCCAGATGCAAGAAGAAGCACCCACTAAGGGAATTTCCACTTGACAAGGTGGAGGTAGGTCATATCTGTGAATTGGATCATGACATTAAGGAATGGCCTTCACTAACCAAATTGAAAGTATTTCTATAGGAATCTACTTCAGATGTGGAGCAATATTAATTCATTGCTCAAAAGAAGCCTTGGAAGCCTTAGAATTAAGGTATGAATCCATACGCATTACCTTTTTGGAATAATATGAATAATATGAATAACATGAATAATATGAATACACAATTCCCTTCGCATTATTCTAACAACCAATCAAATCCATCTCAAACCTCTATGCAAAATCCTAACTCTTGAACACCCTTGACACAATCAAACGAGCAAGCTCCTTGGTCTCTTGGTTGGAGAAATTCCTACCCAAGAAATTAGCTTCTTCATAACCAACCTCCTCATCAACAGTATCCTCCTTGGAAATACCCTAACCACTAGTATCAACAGCTGCAACTGCAACTCCAAAACAACGTTGCACCAATGAACATGCCCCTATGACTGCAACTGCCTACCCATCCTAAAAATAACCTAAATAATAAATTAGTTCATCAATTCAAGACTGCCAACATGCTTTCTTACTCCATTACCCCAGTTCCCTGCAATGACATACACCTATGATCAGGGATAGTAGTGGATCCCTTATTCATTGAATAAGTTTCATCTTCTATGACTGAACCAAGAATGAATCAACAATATCCATTTAATACAGCAATTCCCATCAATGAGGATGCTGAGAGTCCTACTAAAATACTAGTTGAAACAGAGGAAGAAACACTTATTGAAACAGAACCTACACAACCAACAAGAGAACCACCATATCCTAAACGATTGATCCTACAAAAGACCATGGAACAACCTCAGTTTAATCTCTTAAGGGAAAAAAAGAATTATATGTCAAAATTCCACTATTACAAGCCCTTCATGACATTCCCATCTATGCCAAAATAGTTAGATATTTGTGTGTAAGAAAACTAGGGAGAAAGCCTAGGGATCCTCCCACTGTAATAGGAAAACTCTCTGAATTAATAATGGGAAAAACTCTCTTAGCTAAGTATGACGATCCTAGAAACCCTACTATTACAATAGACATTGGACACACTCATATACCTAATTGTTTGTTATATTTAGGTGCAGCTATAAAAGTTATGACCATCGAAACTGTGAAAAAAACTTGGGCTCACCAATCTTTGTCCAACCCCTACTATATTAGAACTTGATGATAGGTTGTTGGCATAATTTTTTCTCTCTCTCACAACCCAGGTTCAACAACAACACAATACCAACAAAACACCCAAAGACATCGGCCCGACAGAGCAAGCTCATCTAAAAACACCTACCAGGAAGGTGTAGTCTCACCCGAGATACATTAATGTGTAATTACCAGAACCATGTTTCCGTAGTCGGTGAGGGATTACAGTCCCTTGGCACACAACCAAGGTGCTTGAAATAGTCTAAAGGATGGAGTATTTTACTACTAAATGGTGGTGCAACATTGTGACACAACCTTGTCCTTGAAACTTAAGAACTGGTGCAACCATGCGACGCAACTGATTCCTTAAAGGTAAATGACAGGGATGCGACGATATTATAACCTTAACAGAATTTTAACATGAAATGATACCAAGTGATCGACAATGCTTTAATCCTTCATTCATTCACTTCTATTATCAATATTGCAACATTAATTCAAGAAATAAACATAAACAATGCAACATAATCAAACATTCAACATTAACTGTTAAAAATTCAACATTTAACATTCAGCATTCATCGACACAGGAAATAACGTGGAAACCCATCTGGGAAAAACCACCAAGGTGCTCCTCATATGGCATGAGAAGTATATGGCACCTTGAAGTCTGCAACTTACAGACTATTTTGAGATATGTGGATTTATCTCAGACTCTTCTTGCTCTCATGCTCTCTATTTTTATGATTTTTTTCTATCTACTCCTACTGATCCACACACAGCCTGGATCGATTCTTCTACTCTACTATCTGCACACTCAACTACAAAATGAATCTACACAATGGTGTGTGCACATAGCTGCATATCTATGTCTCAACATCCTTCTACTATCAAACTCCTCTCTGATCTCCTCAAAATACTTATAATGTTACCAACTAACTAGCTTACTACAATATCTCTGAAGCTAACCCTTAGGTTCCTCTTATTTATAGAATTTATAATAACACACAGGGTCGACTGAGTACAACTCAGTCATTATAGTGGCAAAAACAACCACAAAATATATTCTATTACATTAATTACAGACCATATTGGCCATAAAATGTGCTGCATCACATTAATTGCAGGCCATAACTAGCCATAAAAACGTATTTCAGCCTGCTTGTACAAGTCTTGACTAGCCGCAAAAGTCCATCCTTTAGTCTTCTGTCGATTGAAACTCCTACAGTCTTTTGTCTTGCTACTTTCAAACCTTTAATTTTCTACCTACCACACTTCCACTGACTCTAGGTCCGCTTTTCCTCCATTGCACCATTCCTCGTCGTATCTTTCTCTGCTCTACGCTTCCTTCCCATTCTTTACCTGCTTTTATCCTGTCACAAGCCCACTTTTCCTCCTACGCTTTTGCTTTAGGTTCTTCCTTGTGCTATTTCCTGGCCCAACAGGCCCCCAACACTCACATGTGGCTCATCCCGAACCACTAAGAATGGTTCATGGTTTTGGCGTTGGCTACGCCACAGAACCAACCTTGCCTTCAAATTCCTTTAAAATTCCCTTGACGTGGGAAACTTCTTCCCTAACCTCTTCTTCTTTCTTCTCTAGTTATTCCACACGGTCAAATTAGATATGCTCTAACGGTACTTCTTTCAGCGCCTAATTTATCTGCTGTAGCTTCTGTTGTACAGGTTGAAGGAACCTTGTAACCCTTTTGACTTCTATTTGCTTTGTCGTAACTTCTTCATTTATTTTTCGCTCATGATCGTGGAGAGTTTGGACTTTCTGCTACAATTGCTTCAACTCAGTTACCTTGGAAATATTTTCTTTGATCGAAATATTTTTCATTTCTTCCTTAACTGCCATGATTTGCAATTCATCCTAGCGCGTATATTCTAGAAAATTTTCTACTATCTCATCTTCCAGAAGCACTCCCCACATCGCAGAGACGACGTCGCTTGCTTCTGTGCAGAGATGTTTCCCTCCTTAATCCAATCAACAACATCAGATGTTGTTTTCCTACACTCTTCTAACACATCAGGAGGTGTTCTTGGTTTTTTCTACGCTTGAAACTCTTATACCTACCTTCTGAGATCCGCTACAATCCTTGATAGTCGAACAACCTTGTGACTGCATAGTTGTCTTCCTGGCCTTCTTCGACTGGGAACTCTACGACTGTTCTGGTTATGGCTTCAACAAGTACAATCATGATTTGTTCCTACGACTCAATCTCTTGGTCCTTTTCCCTTAGGAGGGCCTTGCACTCTTTCGCCTTCCTTGCCTTATTTGTGGCTTGGTAAGCAAGAGCATTGTCTCTAATGCAGAGTTTTGTTGCGGCCGCATGATGAACAACATATACTTCATCCAATGGTATCTTTGAGAATTCTAGTGACAGTTTCCCCATCACCTATATAACATCATCATACTCCGATGTTCCTGAATCCAGTGCTTGCGCCTTTAATTCGAGCATGAGAGGTAGCAACAACAGTGGCGTGGCTAATGTATCACCAAGATCAACGCCGTATGTCTAATATTCTACTATGGTTTTTACTTCATTTATAGACTCAGTGAGCCTATTAACATGCTCAGTGAGCTTGTTGGCAACTTGCATCTACTATGTACTAAGACCCTTAGGGCTGGTCTTTGCCACTTTTGCAGCAATGTCTAGAAGCAAGACATTGTATTATTTATCTAAGATGATTGTATTAGTCATTTTATCAGCTTTTCGTTTCTTACATGCATGCGCGTGCTCTTGTTCCTATGCTTTCTATTGGTTTCACAAATCCTCATCAGTAGGTGTGTCCTCTGCATCATCTTCATTAGAGCCACCATCACCATCATTGTTGTCTTCATCTTCATGTGAGTGGAGCGACTCGTTATCTCATGTGTCACCCCCTTCATTGTTTGGGTCATTGTCTTGGTCGTTTCCTTGGTCGTTTCCCTGGTTATTTCCCTATTTCATTTCTACATAGACCGGGATGCACCATTCCTCAGGGGAGTCCTAGATGAATGCTTCCACATCTGAGTCAACAATCATAAAAGGTGTCGAGTGCACTTGCTTTATAGGATCCTGATGTGGCTCTAACATAACATTGTGGATACCAGCATAAAATTTTATGAAGACGTCATACTTATCAACTGGCATCTCACGCAAGATGGGTTGGTGTTTGATCACATATTTGAGTGCCTCTCTATGCAGATTGAACTCTATGCTATTGTCTTTCTACCATATCTTCTCTACCTTTTCCTCCCAGAGTTTTTGGTACTTTCCACCATGGCAAAGTACAAGGACATCCTGCAGCTAGTAATCTGGTGGATCTGACCAAACCACAAAAGAAATGAGAATCAGGGGCCAGGAGTAGTGGAACTTTGTCTTAGGTTCCTCATGTTCTTGCTCGACATCCTCTAGCAGCTCATTCAACAAGTACTATGACCAATTAAAAATGACACCTTCCTTGCACTGCTCTGCCAACTCCACCGTCCCGACAGGGCACTCAGTAGGCCACATCTTGCGCGGCAGCTTGCAAGATAAAATATTCACAAAAAACCTCACTATGTTGACTATAATAAAGGAAATGAGGAATCCTCTATTTGCACGCTAGAGGTCATATTTTTGCTTCATCTTCATCATATCTATGTTTGCATGCAAATATGGTGTAGGGTCGTGTCTGTGGCTCGGGAGACCTGTTATTTTCAAAATAATATCGACGCCAATATGATAGGGTCGGTCAAGCCATAAATATCCTCCATGGAAACATACCAGCAAGTGTTTCACATACGTGCTTACCTGCATACTCCAACTAAAATGTGGCATTATGAGCAAGTTCAACAGGCCTACGCTCACAATACTGCCAGCCCATTGCATTGAAACTACCAACTTTGGCTCAAGTGGCACGGCTGGAGTCATGACCATGTAGTTCTTTCATTCTGGATCAGCTTGCTTCTGGGTATTAGTGTCTTCAAACTGTAGTTTGATCAGCTTTGGAATTATGTTCATCAACAGTGGTACTCCCACAGGGTCTAAGGTGTCACTAAGGAGGAGCACTCTTTTGTTGGAAGATTTACTTTAGGCTCCTCTGCTCTCCTTGGCCGAACATAGAGCAGTAACAGGTTCTACTCTTCTATGGTGATGTTTGTGTCTCTGCATAGTGGTGACACTGGATATTCCTCTATAGATATGTCCTTCATGGGTATGTCCTCATCGGCCTTACACTTCTTGGATAGCTTTACCGTAACCCAAGGCGCTGATGATTCTGGGATGTCCCTATCTAAGACAAGCGGTCACGAGCCTGCCACTGGTATATCGACTAGTGGATTTTGAACCAGGGCCGGTGCAGGGGCCAAAGCCAAAGCTGAAGGAGGGGCCAAACCAGAAGTCAAAGGAACTATCTCTTGAGTTGGTCACACCATTGTTTCTAGTTCTTCTTCTCATTGTTGTACTTCTGGCGATGTAAATTCCTACACAATCGGGAAATGTGAGGCGATGGTAACGTCAAAATACTCATTGGTGTTGGAAATGGAAATGACCATTAGTTTCGGCTCTCTCACTCACAAGTTCTGGTTCTCTCTTCTTCTCTCTGTGCACATAAAAGGTTCTTGTCGATGAAGGCTCATATTTATAGGGATGTGCTCGTCATGCATGTGATCATTCAATGGCAGATCAATGTCTTGTCGATCACATGGGATTCTCCTTCGATTGTATTTCAAATTAACTCACATACTCGAGTTCTAAGTTGTACTTGTCAAGAAAATTATGGCAAGTAAAACGGATGGGACCAAAAAGCATGTCATCATTCTCCTCGGATTTTTCAAATTAATGATAGCTCGTTGTCATAATCACCTAAATCTTTTCAACTATATGTGCTTTAATGATGAACAACTATTATTCCCTGGTCTTTATTGTGATTTGAATGCTCCTGTCACAGATGTGCAACAGAACAATTCCCTTTCTTCTATTCTCTTTTTCTCTCTCTCTTTTTTAAAACTACCTTACCCATGCATGTCGCAGCCATCATAGTAATATTTTAGGTGACTGCCATTTACCATTCTTGTGATTGGTGTTCCATCCAGCTTATGCAATTTCATTGTGCCTGTGTTAGTGATGTGTGCGACCACATATGGCCCTAGCCAATGTGTCTTCAATTTCCCTGGATGCTTAAAAGATTTACTGTCATACAGCAAAACAAGTCCTCCAACTTTGAATTGCTTAGTCCTAATATGTTGATCATGCCATGCTTTTTGCCTTTTCTTCTCTATGTTTTGATGGAATTTAGTGACAAAGCATTCTTGCTCCATCTAAACGAGCTATGACAACCTTTGCTCCATGACATCCACATATGCCATTTCCATCAGCGCATAAATTCTTAAGCTCGACACAATATACTCCATCGGCACAAAAATTCTTTCCCATACACTAATCTAAATGGAGTGTTCCATGTCAGTCACTTGCAAGTTGTGTGGTACACCCATAGCACAACAAAAAAAAAATTATCCCAATCATCTCAGCATGCGTTGCATACTTTGGTTAATGCATTCTCGAGGATCTTGTTGAACGCTTCAACAGTTCCATTTGCCTAAGGATGATAGGGTGTTGTCTTTCTATGCTGAATCTGGAATTTTGTGGTAAGCTCATCAATAATTTTGTTAACAAAATGCATACCTTGGTCGCTTAGTATAATTTTTGGGCATCCAAATCTAGTCAACACATTTTCAAATAAAAACTTTACCCTAGTCGCAGTGGTACAATATTTTATAGGTGTAGCTTCAACCCATCTGGTTAAGTAGTATGCCACTATGATAATGTAGCGCACGCCGGTCCTTTTTCCTGGTGGACTGATAGGACCAACAAAATCAACAACACATTTATCAAACGCTTGAATGGTTATCTGCAGCGAAGCATCATATCGTCACAACACGATGGTCTTCATGTCCTCTAGTAAACACTGCAGCAGCGACAAAATCTCTTTGTATCCATATGTATGGTTGGCCACCATAATCCATCTTGCAATATCTTGTGCACAGTTTCTTTTCCAGCGTAGTTCCCTCCTACAACACCAGCATGTGTTTTACTCATTACCCAATGCTGTTCATAGTCAAATATGTTATAATAATCAACCCATAGTTTACTACCTTAGACATTAATTTAATTATTTTTGTCTTATTAGCCTAGTCCATGTGTCCCACCTTTTGCAAGTTGTCTTTTACCTATCCATAGTGGTCAAACTTGCCTTATTTGACTCATGTAGCGCTTGGGAAACCTTTATGAATCAATTCTGCTTTATTCCTAGCCTCCTAGGCACCCTTCTACTTTTTCTGCTTTATTGCCTGCTTTTTCAGTGTTTTAAGGAAAATAGGAAAGCTAGACTAGGGGAAGTGAACTAGTTTTTTGTCCTCTTCATCCTCCACTCTTTTCTCCTTGGAAAAGCATGTATGACTTGTCATTCCATCACTCTTTAGCTTGCCTAAGCCACTTTTCTAATTCGTGAGCTCCATGACTGATTTGGGATCAGCTTTTTACACCTATGGGGGATTTGCTTAATTAGTAAGCCTGCTTTATGAGCTAGCTTGAGTTGTCTTCATGCAACTCCCTTTTCCTTTATAAGGATTTATTACCTATGTAATAATATCAATTATCATTTATTGATCATTCATTAATGTGTGTTCATTAATTCTTCTTCTTCTCTCATTATGCTAATTCTCTACAATTCTCTGTGAGGTTAATTGTGTGCCTAGATCCTTAGCCAGTTTATGAAATTCATTATGCCATCAAGGATTTAGAATTTCTACATGGTATTAGAGCTAAGGTTCTCAAATTTCAAGTTCTTCATGCAATTAGAGCTGAGGATATCAAAGCTCTACATGATATTAGATCTTTGAGAGTTCATTAATTAATCCTCCTTTCCATATTTGCAGGTTTATTTTGCAGGTTCAACTTCGAATGGATTCAAGAATATCATTTCCTCTTATTTCTCCATTCACAAGCTATTCAGAGTGGAAACTGAAGATGATTTCATATCTAAAGAGATAAGGTCTCTACGAGATATCTATTGGATCTAGTGAAGAATCTTACGAAGAGCAAAGTGACTGGTTGAATGACTGTGCCAGATAAATTGGAGCTATTTGCCTATATATCTCTCCATGCATGCGCTACCTTATTGATTCTATTGACTCCCCAAAGGATCTCTGGACAACATTGGATAGAGTTTTGGGAAAGGACAATGAGGATCCTTCTAGCTATGTGGAGAGTGCCTCTAGCTCCTCAATGATTTCTCTCTCTCAAGATGTCTCGACCTCTACAGTCTCTGATGAATTTGATCATAAAGAAGAAGTTTCTCATACATTTCCTATTGCTACCACTCTCTTTGATTCGAATGCTTCCTCTTTCAATCAAGAAGCAAATATTGAAGAGCCATCTTTTTCTGTGTCTCCTAAAGTAGAATATCTTGATTCATCTTCTCATGATGTTGTTGATGAAAAAGAAGTGACTAATGGAGCTACTATTGCTATTGATGATTCACTCACACATTCAGTGTTCTCTATGTCTTCTATCATGGATTCTGAGATCCATATGCCAGACCTCTCACACCTTGTGCATGCCTCTCTTCTTGATGGTGTGCAACCCAGTGATTTCCAAGATGTTTGCTTAGCCAAATCAAGTCCTTCCAGTGTTTTTCCACTTACCATACTTGATCCCATGTGCTTCTGCAGCTCCTCCTTTGTTCTTGGCACTCATTCTCAGAGCCTCCTTGAAGATTTTGAACATCACTATCTTTCCTCCTCTCATACCTCTACCATAGAGGATTCTTTACCAGTATATTCCCATGAGTCTACTATTGTGTTTATTTGTGATCTCTTGGATTCTTTGAAAGCTAGATCAACCCATGGAGCCCATGCATTTGCACTCTTTGATCCCATGCCTTCTATATGTTCCTACATGATCACTTGCACACATCCTCTCTATGTAAATGAAGATGGAGACATGATACTTTCACTTGGACAATAATTTCACCTATCTGGAGCTCATTTCATCTCTACTGGTTTGAAGTTCAAGTCATATCATCATCTTGGAGCTGATTACAAGTCTCAAGATCCTTCAATATTTCCTTCACATCATTGGATTTCAGTTGTTCTACATGGTCCCAGGTTCCATCCTATAGTTGTCCTTGATCCAGGTGAGTAGATTTATCTTCTTCCCAAGAAGAAGATTCCTCCAGACATCAGTATTTAGTTTGGAGCAGCAGAAACACCAGCAGTTCAACATTTTTGGTATTGCTTTTCATGTCCTTTCTTGAGGGAGTATTTTCCCCTTGAGGTTTTGCCTCTTTCCTCATTTCTTTGGACAACATAAATTGTAAAAAGGGTGACCATAGCTTTATTGTTGGGACCTATATCTTTCTGATATATTTCTCATAAGTCAAGCTTAAGGGGGGGTGTTAGAATAATCAACCCATAGTTTACTACCTTAGACATTAATTTAATTATTTTTGTCTTATTAGCCTAGTTCATGTGTCCCACCTTGTGCAAGTTGTCTTTTACCTATCCATAGTGGTCAAACTTTCCTTATTTGACTCATGTAGTGCTTGGGAAACCTCTATGAATCAATTCTGCTTTATTCCTAGCCTCCTAGGTGCCCTTCTACTTTTTCTGCTTTATTGCCTACTTTTTCAGTGTTTTAAGGCAAATAGGAAAGCTAGACTAGGTGTAGTGAACTAGTTTTTTGTCCTCTTCATCCTCCACTCCTTTCTCCTTGGAAAAGCATGTATGAGTTGTCATTCCATCACTCTTTAGCTTGCCTAAGCCACTTTTCTAATTCGTGATCTACATGACTGATTTGGGATCAACTTTTTACACCTATGGGGGATTTGCTTAATTAGTAAGCCTGCTTTATGAGCTAGCTTGAGTTGTCTTCATGCAACTCCCTTTTCCTTTATAAGGATGTATTACCTATGTAATAATATCAATTATCATTTATTGATCATTCATTAATGTGTGTTCATTAATTCTTCTTCTTCTCTCATTATGCTAATTCTCTACAATTCTCTGTGAGGTTAATTGAGTGCCTAGATCCTTAGCAATTTTATGAAATTCCTTATGCCATCAAGGCTTTAGAATTTATACAAAAGACACATCGTCACAATATTTCATCAAGGCCCATCTCGTATAGGTGTCCCACACTCAATGTATAATTAGAGGCTCTGGTGACCAAATGTTTCTTCTATATCGTGGTGAACCCTTCAAGGGCATAACATGTGCTCAGGAAGTGGATAATAGCGTTAAAATTCTTATTCTGATCATTAATCATGGTGATTACAAACAGTTGCGTGTCACGAAATTTATCCTCCAAAATGGTTGGTTCTTCACCAATTTCTATCCTCGATAAGTAATTAGGTCCCACATTCAGTCAAACATGTTTAACAATGACTTCAAAGTCAAATTTTTGAAATAGGAGGAGCCATCGACATATCTTCCCCCACAATATTGGCTTGTTGACCAGGTATTCTAATGCTGAATGATCAGTGTACATTTTAAAATTTCCACCCAACAAGTAGTGTCAGAAATTCTGCAGCGCATATACCATGGCGAGGCCTTCCCTCTCCTTCATCATATAATTTTTATCTGTTGTCAACAGTTTTCTACTAGAAAAGCAATAGGGTGGTCCATCGCACCCTCACCTGGTTGTTTCAAGACTATGCCAAGCATGACAGATGATGCATCAACATGGAAATGTAGCTGCTTCTTTCAATTGGGAAATACTAGTATTGGCATAGTGGCCATCTTGCTCTTTAATTTGTCTAAGATTTCCTGACAAGCTTCCGTCCAGTGGATCTCCAAATATTTCTTTAATAGTTTCTCCATAGGTGCAATTATCTTTTCATACCCTCTGATGAATTTCCTATAGTAGCGTGTGTGTCCTAACACTGATATGAGTTGCATGACCGATGTAGGTGGTTGCAAGTCAAGGATAATCACAACTTTTGTTGGGTTGACCAAGATTCTGTTGCGACAT
This sequence comes from Pseudotsuga menziesii, assembly GCA_001517045.1. Taxonomy (NCBI): domain Eukaryota; kingdom Viridiplantae; phylum Streptophyta; class Pinopsida; order Pinales; family Pinaceae; genus Pseudotsuga; species Pseudotsuga menziesii. Next base: position 233,817 of record LPNX010988034.1, read on the forward strand.
TCCCCAACAACACACCAAATGGTGTGTAAAAAACTCATTTCTTTGAATTAAGCACGATTTGATACCAGTTACAATGACCCAAAATCATGCACAAACTATCAATATGGTCTCTTACTAGACCAAACATAGTCCAATCATCAAAGTAGACCTCAAGAAATTTATGTATGAAATCTTTAAAAGAATAAACTACTATTCTAGAAAAAATAACAGGTGCATTCTTGAGTCCAAAGGGTATTACCGTATATTGGTAGCATCCCCATTCTATTACGAAGGTCATTTTATGTTGATCCTCCTTCGTGATTCTAACTTGGTGATATCCAAAGAATACGTCGGTGAATGAATACATCTCTTGTCCTTTGACGCTTTCCAGTACTTCATTTGTGAATGGTGTTTGGAATGGATTGTGCAAGCATGCATCATTCAGATTTCTTAGGTCGACACAAATCCCCACTTCGCATGTTTTCTTCTTATCCTGGATCACTATAGGACTGATCCAACTTGATTCCTCAATAGGTTCAATGGTTCCCACGTGAGCATGCGATCCAATTATACTTTTACTTTCTCTTTGTACCTTGGATTCAACCTATAAAGTCATTGTTTGACTGGTTTAGCATTTGGTTTCATGGGTATTTTCATCTCTCCCATATCGTCGACTATTCCCTTCATCTCTGAGAAATTGGTAGGGAATAGGTCCTGAAACTCATGCAGCAAGTCTGTTATCTTTGATATCGTCTCATTGTCCCAATAATTTTATATATTGGGAACTTTGGGTTCTCCAGTGATCCAATGTTAACTCTCTTGATTTTTAGTAGCTTGAGGAACCTGTCGCTTGAAATACCACTTCCTTTGACTTTGCACATGCCCTCCAATTCTAGTATGTTTATGTTAGTTGGATCATCATCTGGTTCTCTAGCCATATTTAAAAAATCCATCCATTAATGGATAGTCACACTGCACTGGTGGAACTTGCTACTTCAACATGGATTTCAACTAATATATTTTCCTTAATTGCTTGAAGCACAGCATCAACTGTTGGCTTCTCCTCAGAAAATGCAAAGGTGTGTGCAAATTGTGTAACCACCTCATCCCAATCCTAAGTTCCTTGTTGAAAATCGAGGCACCTATACCAACTTCTGGGTGTCATTTCCAATGTATGAATGAAATAATGGGCCCATTCTTGTTGCGAGTATTCTACAAATGCTATGTGACACTGATTAATGTGCTCGACAGGGTTTGACAGCCCTGTGTACCTATGACTCACGACGATGACTTCTTCACCGAATCTAACTTCCAGGAATATTCTACATTGTGGCCATTCTGATATGGATTTCTTATGTGTACCCCACCATCTAGTAGGCGTAGCCTTCATTACATAGTTTAGCGTAGACAAGAGCTACGGTTCTGTTATGAGTCCTTCAAATTCAAGGAAGCTGGTTGGAAGATTAGGTAAGCCCTTGTATGTGGGAAACTCCATCAATTAATTCTCCACCTGTCGCACAAACTGGGAAACTCTAGCACATCTCTGTATAGAGACTTCATGCAACATGTTTTTCCAATTCTCTAAGGCCTCTCCTGAATCTGATGTGCATGAGCTAGCACTCCTCCAGATCAGGTTTCCATCCACTGTAGGATATATGCAATCATATTTTGGGGCAGTGATATTATATATATGGTATAGATAATCACCGTGTCCTTCATTGTAGACTGGTTCAACATACCTTTGTCCCTCCAGGGGATCAATGGGTGACACTACCCTCATCTCATCATCCTTGAATGAGAGGAGTCTTTTCTTGAATTTTATAATGGTCTGATTATCTATGTCCCAATATATCCCTAGAAGCGCAGGATATGCGTTCATATCCTCGACAATAATGATGATTTTAAAGTCTGCAAATGTGCACACCCCCTCAATGTCGACAGGGACTTGACTCAACCTACCAATTGGTAGGACCTTCAACTGATTTGCAAGACTCAAATGGACAGGAGATCAATCCAAGCGCAGCTTTCCCATGCCCTCCCAAGTCTATCGTGTCAAAATATTGACGTCTAACCCTAGGTCTAGAATAATGTAATCCATGTCATAGTCCCCTATCTGCATAGTCATTATTAGCCCGTGCCCTGTTTTAAATTTCTTTTGACTAGTTTAACCCCTCTTTCAGGTTGTGACTCGACTGGGGTTTCTTTTATCAGTGCTTGCAATTTTGCGATGGCATATTTACTGTGGAGCAACGCTAAGAAACTTGAAAGAAATGGTTTTAGCTTACTAACCTTTGTTGGAGCTTATTTCTCAAAGATCTGTTGGAAGCATTCAGGAATCTCCCTAACTTCTGTTGAGATCGATGATCGTTCTGGGTCCAAAAAATATGGTCGCATGTTCAAAAATACTTGTTTCTATTTTTTAAATTTGAATGGTACTTTCTTCTACGTTGTGGGTCACACCTGCGGTTGTTCTTGTGGTATATTCTGATTAGCTTCATTCGCAACACCTCCTCATGTTACAACAACAATACTCAACTCTCTTGGCTCAGTAGCAATCATCTGAACATTCAAGTTAGGATTTGGATTTGGGTTAGGATTATGTGTGGGGTTAGGACCTCTGATGGTCCGAGCTTACCACTTTGCAATCAATTGGGGACATTGCTCCACATTATGGTCCTATGCTTTGCAATATGAACATATCTTTACAGGTTCCTAGAAATATCTGGAATAATGACCCGATTGTCCACATTTATAGCATATGACTTGAACTCTTCCTCTACCAAATCCTCCTCCTCTTCTACCTATGAAGTTTCCACCCCCCTTCCCTGAGGGTGTGGCTACTACGGTGGGTACTGATTCTTCGGTGCATATGGGCTCTGTGGCGCATACTGAAGCTGATACTAATTCTAATACTAGTTTTGTGGGAAAGGAACATGATGGTAGTGTGCTTACACCTGTTCAATCTAAACCTTCCCATCATTATTCATCAAGTATGTTTCTATTTCCTTCTCCTTTAGGAGATGATATGCTCTACAATCCTTCCCATCATGCCCTACTGATTTAAAAAATTTATAGAAAATGCTGGTTGGGGTACTTACAATATTCTGTAATTGTAAGTAACCCTTGTTGCGATCCCCTCTAGTCTAGCATATTTGGCACCACGGTATCCCATGAGTACTCAATGGATTAGGTGCACCCGACGAGATATAGTTCATGTACTACGGACAATTATACTTTGTGTGTCCATCCATTCGACATCTTGTGCACCACAAGTCCTCACATGCTTCTTTACCCTGCTTAATTTGCTGAAGCTGCACAGTTAGATTATCCAACTATGACGTAATTTGCATCATACCTGCACCACCATATTCGGTCGATGAGGATTATAGCTTCATTGCTAGTTCTAGCACTTTCGTATGTGACACAATCTTCTATTGCATCAAAGGAGCTTGAATGTGTGGTAATAGTGCAGCAATAAACCACTCTTTATGTTGCCTATATGACATCTAGAAACTAACTTTGGCCATCAAATTTTTAAACCATTGATCAAAATCCCATATGGACTCTGTTGATAACTACTTTATGTCCTTGATCTCAGTAACGCATTGCGACTCAAATTTAGGTTTTCTGAACTCACAAATCATCGTGAGTCAAATCTCATCAAGGGTCTTCTATGGTGTTCCTGCTGGTAATACACTGAACTTCATAAACTAGTCCAGCGCATGACCCCACAAATTCGTAACCATATGTTGTTTCTTTATGTCCGAAGTGTGAACTTGGCAGACCATCCAAACAACTTCCAAAAGGAACCAATGCTTCTTCGTATCTTCTGCTACATTCCCATTGAATGTGGGTAATCTAATATCTTCCCCAACCATTGAGATGGCTTCAGGGTTTTCTAATGAATAATTTAATGAAGGAGAAATCCCTTATGTTCTATTCACAGTACTGGCACTATCAATATTAACATCTCTTTCAGGAGATGAGGCTCTAGACCTCACCTCTAGAGATACTCCCGTCATGCTGTAGTTGCATCCTGATCTTGGTGTCTCTGTAGATTCTTGAAATTCTTCTGCTCCTTCAAAAATCGGTCTATAGTATTCCTCTTCATCACAAGACCCTTCATCTAGCCGCAACTCAACTTAGTACTCACTTTCTTCAAAAAAACTAGGATTTTGTCTTCCTCCTACTATTTTTCTTCTTTTTCCTAACCTGAATCTCCTTCTGTTCCTTAGGAATCCAGCTTCTAGTTTAGATTCTGTACTTCCTGGGAACATTTCAGCTCACCATTTCCCATTGTCTTTATGGGTTGTTTGCGACATATCCCCTCCTTTGGATATGCAACTCAACTGCTCAACTGCAAAATACCCCCTTTTCATAGACGAGCATCTTTATCCATGTATTTATAGATAACAAATACCTTCTTTAGGGCCCTTGGAAAAAATTTATTTCAGCCTCGCTATATGAGTTTATCGTCTCTAATACAAACTCAATAATATATCCTTGCAAAATATTGTCGACCCAAAAGTCAATAGACCTACAGATGGGGTTACTTACACTGGTTATCTCGTGAATCAACTAAGCACTCCACTCGACCGCTTCTCTTCTTTGGAAATTTGTCTGCCGAGTTTCCAATCTTGACAACCACTCATGCAGTACAATAGGAAACTCTGCAAAGAATATTTCATGAATATCAGAGTATATGTATCAGTCTAACTATTTTTATGTGCTCAACGGTGATCTTACACTCTCTTCTTATGCAAATTCCAACGTCTTAGACTCCATCCAATCCTCGATTTCCTTATTTGTTGGAAGCCACAATATTTCCCTTGAATCAAATGATTATGGGCCCCAAAAATGGAACCATTTGTTGGCTTACTTTTCCTCTCTCGTAACCTAAGTTCAACAACAACACAATACCAACAAAGCACCCAAATACATTGGCCCGACAAAGAAAGCTCAACCGGCAACACATGTTAGGAAGGCGCAGTCTCACCTGAGATATATTAATGTGTAACTACTAGAACCATGTTTCCACAGTTGATGTTGGATTACAGTCCCTTGGTGCATGACCAAGGAACTCAATAGAGTCGAAAGGATGGAGTCTTTTACTACTCTATGGTGGTGCAATAGTGCGACACAACCTTGTCCTTGAAACTTAACAACTGGTGCAACTGTGCGACGCAGCTGATTCCTTAAAGGTAAATGATAGGGATGCAATGGTATTATAACCTTAATAGTATTTTAACATGAAATGATACCAAGTGCTCGACATTGCTTTAATCCTTCATTCCTTCACTGCTCTTATCAATATTGTGACATTCCTTCAAGCAATAAACATAAACAATGCAAGATAATCAAACATTAAACATTAACCATTAAAAATTCAACATTCATCGACATAGGAAATAACGTGGAAAACCATCTAGGAAAAACCACCAAGGTGCTCTTCATCTAGCATGAGAAATACATGGCACCTTGTAGTCTGTGACTTACAGACTATTTTTAGATATGTCTATTTATCTCATACTCTTCTTACTCTCATGCTCTCTATTTTTATGCTTTTCTTCTATCTACTCCTATTGATCTACTGCACAACCTGGATTGACTCTTCTACTCTACTATATGTGCACTCAACTGCAGAATGACTCTACACAACGGTCTGTGCACATAGCTATAGATCCACGGCTCAACAACCTTATACTATCAGACTCCTCTCTTATCTCCTCAAAATACATCTATTGTTACGAATTGACTAGCTTACTACAATCTCTCCGAAACTAACCCTTATACAGAATGGGTTCCTATTATTTATAGAAGTTACATGACAATGCAAGGTCTACTGAGTACAACTCAGTTATTAAAGTCATAAACAACTACAAAATATCTTATATTACATTAATGACAAGCCATACTAGATGAAAAAATGTCATGCATCGCATTAATTGTAGGCCATAACTAGCCGCAGAAACATCTTTCAGCCTGCTTGTACAAGTCTTGACTAGCAGCAAAATTCAATCCTTTAGTCTTTCACTGATTTGAACCCCTACAGTATTCTGTCCTACTGCTTCCTAGCCTTTACTCTTCTACCTACCACACTTCCACTGACTCTAGGTCCACTTTTCCTCCATTGCACCATTTCTTGTCGCAACTTTCTCTGCTCTGCGCTTCCTTCCCATTCTTTACTTGCTTTTATCCTGTCACACACCCATTTTTCCTCTTGTGCTTGCGCTTCAGGTTCTTCCTTGTGCTCTTTCATATCCCAACATAGGTCAACAATCAAACCTGATGGAATCCTAGATGACCTCATTGTCTTAGTTGATTCATGGGAGTACCCTACGGACTTCTTTGTTTTGCAACCGAAGTTGCAGCTAGGGGGACATCTGCTAATCTTAGGAAGACCCTGGTTAGCCACAGCAGATGCTTGCATCAGCTATCGATCAAGGTCCATGACTATTTCGGATGGGACTAATACAAAAATCTTGACCTTATACCCTCCATCTCGACCCAGCTCAGTAGTTGAAACTCCACTATGGATGGATCTAGAGGAGGGAGAAGGCGTTCAACCATTATTAACAATACGGAAAGCCTTAACTTTTAAGGATGAAACAGAGAATGACACTATTAACAGTTTCATCAGTGAGCCCACATATATCAATAAACATGTTTATCAAATTTTGGACAGTACTTTAGGTGAAGAAGAAAAATAAAATCTAACAGAAGAGACCCTAGTCAGTGATACCAACATGATTCCAGTACTTAAAAACTCAAAAAGCATTCCAGTTGAAATAGAGTTGGGAAAAACATTGAACATTAATTTGAATCTCTCTCTTGATGAGATAGAATGCTTGATCACTCTGATGAAACAACACAAGGGATATTTTGCTTGGGAGTACATAGATATGAAGGGTATCCCTTCTAATCTATGTACCCATCAAATTTACATAAAAAATGACTCTGGACCTATGTGCCAACCACAATGAAGGATGAACCCTAACTTGAGGGATATAGTTAAAGAAGAGTTCCAAAAACTCTTGGAAGCAGGGTTTATATACCCAATCTCAGATAATGAGTGGGTTTTTCCACTTGTTATAGTTCCAAAAAAGAATGGGAAACGGAGAGTTTGCGTAGACTATAGGGTGTTGAACAAAGCAATGCAGAAAGACAATTTCCCCCTACCTTTTATTGATCAGTTACTTGATACCTTGTCTAGGAAGAATTTTTTTTCCTTTCTTGATGGATTCAACGGTTACAATCAAATACAGATTGCTCTCGAGGACCAATACAAGATGACCTTCACATGTCCCTAGGGTACCTTTGCATACAAGATAATTCCCTTTGGTCTATGTAATGGACTAGAGACCTTTCAAAGACCTGTGATTGGGATCTTTTCTGAGATGGTTAATAACAGCATGGAAATTTTGATGGACAACTTTACTCCATACAGTAGTAGTTTTAAGCAAGCATTGAAAAATTTATAAAAGGTTTTAGTAAGATGTGAAACCCAACTATCTTTAAGCACTGAAAAGTGCCATATGATGATAAGTGAGGGTGTAGCTCTGGGAAATTTCATCTCTACTGATGCTATCTAGGTAGACCCATCCAAAATTAGGGAAATTGAAAACATACCCACTCCTGGAACATGCTAGGCTAGGAAAAGTGCATAAGGAAGAATCTGACATGCAAGCGTAAGACATGAAAAATAGGCACGTGGCAGAGAAAGGCAGGTAAAGGAAGAAGTGCAAGCACAGAGCAGAGGAAGTTGTGATGAGGATCATTGCGACAAGGAAAGGCAGGTGCAAGTCAATGGAAAATTTGTAGGTATAAGAGTTAAGGATGAACAAGTGCAATTCAAGGAAGACTGTAGAAGGACAAACCAATGGAAAACTAAAGGACAGTTTTACGGCTAGTTATGACTTGTACAAACAAGATGAAAGACATTTTTGCGGCTAGTTATGACTTGTACAAACAGAATGAAAGACGTTTTCACGGCTATTTATGGCCGTGGTTAATGTAATACAGTAATTTTGCGGCTAGGTATGGGTTGGCATTAATGTAATGAAAGATATTTTGTACCTACTTGATTCTGTAATAACTAAGTTGTACTCAGTCAACCCTACGCAATCTTGTAAACACTATAAATAGGAGGAACCCACTCTGTATAAGGGTTAGCTTGATAAGGATTGTAATAATTAATTTCTTAGTTAGAGAGAATTCTAATAGTAGTAGGCTGTTGAGCCGCGGATCTACAGTTGAGTGCACATATAGTTTTGTAGGAGTTAATCTGCAGCTGAGTGCATAGATAATACAGTAGAAGATTCGATCCAGGCTGTGTGCAGATCAATAGGAGTAGATACAAGTATCAACCAAAGAGAATTAGAGCAAGAAGAGTTGAGCTAAAAGACATATGTTAATAACAGTATGTGAGTGACAAAATGCAAACCTATATTTCTCAACCCAGATGAAGAGCACCTTGGTGGTTTTTCCCATATGGGTTTCCATGTTATTTCTTGTCTTTATGAATGTTGAATGGTGTATGTGAATGGTTGAATGTTAACTGTAAATGTTGAATGTTTGATTATCTTCAGTTATTTCCAATTATAGTGTGAGTGAATGTTGCAATACTGATAAGCGATGAATGAATGAATGTATTAGTTCATTTTTAACACTATCAAGTCATAATATAAGTTGCACCACATTCATTTACTTCAAGGGAATTATTTGCGTCGCACTATGGCACCAGTGTCAGGGTTGTTAAGGACAAGGTTGTGTCGCATGGTTTTGCCTCTATCACATAGTAATAGACTCCATCCCTCCATCTCTGTCGAGCACCTTGGTCATGCACCAAGAGACTGTTATCCCTCGCCAACTACGGAAACATGGTTCTGGAAGTTACACATTAATATTTCTCGAGTGAGACTGCACCTGCCTCACAAGTGTTACTGACTTAGCTTACTCTGTATGGATGATGTCTTTGGATGTTTTGTTGGTTTTGTGTTGTTGTTGAACCTGGGTCGCGTAAGTAAGGAAAAAGAGGCCAACAAATGGCTCTGTTTCCAGGACCCGTAATCATTTGAGCCGAGAGAAATGTTGTGGCATTCGACAAAGAAGGAAATAGAGGATTGGCTGGAGTCTAAGATGCTAACCTTTGTGCAAGAAGAGAGCACAGGATCATGGTTGAGCGCAAAAAATTGGTTAGACCAGTACATATACTCTTATATTCACAAGATATTCTTTGCAGAGTTTCCCATTGTGTTGCACGAGTGGTTGTTGAGGTTGACGACTCGACAGACAAATTTTCAGAGAAGAGAAGTGGTTGAGTGGAGTGATCAGTTGGTTTGAGAGATAACCAGTGTAAGTAACCCCATCTCTAGAGTTGTTGATTTTTGGGTCGACAATATTTTACAAGGATATATTACTGAGTTTGCAGTAGAAACTATAACCACATTTAGTGAGGCTGAAATAAATTTTTTCCAAGGAACTCGATGAAGATAATTATTGTCCTTAAGTTCATGGATCAATATGCTCATCTATGAGAAGGGTATCTTGCAGTTGAATAGTTGAGTCACATATCCATAGGATGGGATATGTCACAGATGATATGTAGAGAAAATGGGAAATGGTTAGCTAATATGTTCCCAGGAAGTACAGAACCTGAACTAGAATTTGGATTCCTAAGGAATGGAAGGAAATTCAGGTCTGGGAAAAGGAGAAAGACAAGTCCTAGTATGTTTGAATAAAGTGACTATGAAGTTGAGTCGCAGCTAGAAGAAGGGTCTTGCGACAAAGAGGAAGAATATAGCCCAATTTTTGAAGGAGCAAATGAATCCAAAGAATCTACAAAGATGCCAATATCAGGACACAACTACAACACACCTGGAGTATCACCAGAGTTAAGGTATAGAGCCTGATCTCCTGAAAGAGTTGTTAATACTGATAGTGCTAGTATCGTGACTAGCATGCAAGAGGGTACACCTCCATTAAATTATTCATCAAAAAACGTCGATGTCAAATCAATGGTTGAGCATGATATTAGATTAGCCACATTCAATGGGAATGGAGCAGAGGATCCAAAGCAGCATTGGTTCCTCTATGAATCTATTTGGATGGTTCACTTAGTTCACAATGCATACCTAAAGAAGGAGCAGATGATCAAGACTCTGAGGGGTCATGTGTTGGACTGGTTTATGAAGTTCTGCATAGTACCACCAGGAACCCCACAAAATACCCTTCAAGAAATCCGAATCACAATGATCTATGAGTTCATAAAACCTAAATCTAAGTCACAATGTATCACCGAGATCAAGGAGATAAAACAATCATTGGGAGATTCTATATGGTACTTTGACCAGTGATTTAAAACTTTGATGGCCAAAGTAAGTTTTCAAATGTCGGATGTACAACATAAATATTGGTTTGTTATCACACTATTACCACACATATGAGGCCCATTAATGCAACAAAAGATCGAATCGTAGACAGAAGCACTCAAATTAGTAATGAATCTAGAAGCCTCACCAATTGGAGATGGTGTCGCAGGAATGGTACAGATTTAGTCGCAGCTGGATAATCTAACGATACAGACTCAGGATATCAAGAAGGACAAGGAAACCCAATAATATTTATGGTGTATGAAATGAAAAATAGATGGACACACCAAGGATAATTGTTTGATGTTGGGCCAGGAAAAGTGCACAAAGAAGAAGCTAGCCCACAAGCAAGGAATGAAAGTTATTGTCACGTCCCCGACCCTCCGACCGAGAAGAGGATGCGACCACGGCATTAACCATCCAGGCTAAGAGCCCCATGAACATGTGCATGAATAAAAAATGCTGAAACAGAATGCATTGAAATAGAACATACATAGATGCAATTGTTTGTCATACACAGCGGAAGCAACATACATTCATACAAGCATTCATTCAACATGTTCATCATAATCATTAACAGTAAACATGGTTGCAGAAGTAAAATGGACAAGATCACTTATCTTATGAAGAACTTGTTCCGCAACCAGCTACGTCGCTGCAACATTCCACCCAACCATAGGCTAGCATGCTCCTTAATCTCTCAACAACGCTGCCACCCCCGAGCTGGGCATGATTCTCCAAGGAATAAGGGAACAAGCAGGCTTACACATAGCCAAGGATACACCAAACACAGCCAAGCCAACACAGTTGGGTTTATCAGGCTATCAAAAAGTTGGGAAAGGCTAAATGCTAAGCTAGTGAGCTCATCACAGAGCTAAGAACACCCACACCAGAACTAGCCTGGCTTCTAAGACACCCACACACACCCAACACAAGGAATCAGTCCCTTCTCTGCTACACAGTCCCTCAGGCCCTGCATTCCCTTCCAGTGCTATTTAGGGGTTGTGGAGAAGAAATCCAGCCCTCTAGCCCTATCTGTGTGGTTTCCAGCCACTAGGTTTATCAAGAAAACCAAGCCCCCATCCCTGCTCCCAACACAGTTCGAAGACCAACCATTGCATGTAGGCAATCAATCAGCTGTTACAGCTTAACAGGGAAAATGATTTCCAAATTAATTTCAACAGGCCACTGAACGTATCAGTGCACACAATTTACAACATGAGGGAAAACAACAGTCCCAAAACGTATCAGCATACAATACCAATAAACGTGGGGAACAACAGCACGTCCAAGGAAATGAATCCACGGGAAGACTTACACAGAACACGCTGGGAAAGAAATTACAGTCTCCCAGCCTGTGCATGGGTAACAACAATGCAGAACCCACAAATTAGCCAGTGGGGAAAGTATACATCCACACCACCCACAAATCCATAGAGGAAAGGACTGCGTGAGTAAAACCAAGAAAATCCTGTGCGTGAGCGTGAGCAACTTTCACTCCTACGTGAGGACGAACAGAAAATCATGAGGTATGCATAGTGGAGAGTGCGTGAGTGTTCAGCACTGTCGTGGAGAGAGAGGAAAGCTTGGAGCGTTCCCTTCCTTTTTCCTAACGTGAGGTTCATTACTGATGGAGTGTGCAGATGGGCAAGGATGGACAATCCTGCCACCCCCACTCCCAAAAAAATAAATGCCCCAACCACTCAGTAGCAATTCTTAATGGAGGTGGTTGGGTAAGAAAAGGTGGTGACACATGGGTTTTTCCTTCATGGCTCCAGGTTTGACAATTTCCCCATCCTTATCCTTGTGAAAATCATGCCCCTTCTCAATTTAGTTGCTACGATCGTAGCTGGTCGGGTTCATTTTAATTAAAGATGCATATTTACATGATGACAAACTCAATATCTATGCTGCATGCCCCAATATACCATCGGTGACAATTTAAATCCGAAACATAGAATAACCAATCAATGGTGGGGCCTTGGCCTTTAGCTCTGCACCATGATCATTACAATATATACATCATGTACATTTAATGCAACGGGGTCAAAACCGGGGTGTTACAGTTACACACGATATGAAGAGGAAAGTAGGTCGTGAAGGAAGCAAACGAACCAGCGCATAAGGATAGAACATGCACGTGATGGAGGAAAGGTGAGCTTGAAGGAGTACAAATGAGTAATGGTTAGAAAGCAATAGGTCAAGAATATCGCGACTGCTAAAGTCGGCGTAAGCCAGCAGACAATGCACGTATGAAGGAATATATGTGAGTCAGACCGATAGTGCCTTGTGTCAGTCCATGACAACTTGTAACCATTTTTTATGGTTGAATATGACCTGTAACTGATGAGAAGTATGTAGTCGACCTTGTGAGGGCTGGTAGAGTTATAAATAGGAAGAACCCATTATGTATAAGGGTTTGTTGGCTATTAGTCGATGGGGGGGTTCACCGTCTTGTTGTTTTGTCAATTTTTGTTAAGGAAGTAGGGTTAGTAGGAGAAAAGACTCAGAGCTGAATCTAGTAGAGGTAGAAGGTTGTTGGGCCGTAGATATTGCAGCTGTATGCGCAGACCGCTAGTAAGTAGAAGAGTCAATCCAAGCTATGTGTAGATCAATAGGAGTAGATAGAAGAATAAACCAGAGAGCATGAGAGAAAGAAGATTGAGTCAGAAAGACATATCATAAGAACAGTCTACAGGTAGTAGACTACACAATTCTATACCCATTTCTCATGCTAGATAAAGAGAACTTTGGTGGTTTTTCCCATATGGGTTTCCACATTATTTCCTGTGTTCAATGATTGATGCTTGTTGAATGTGTATGTGAATGTCAAGTATTTTCTTACTATCTATTGATGAGTGATTGTTGAATGTATGGGGCCATATTATTAATCAATGAATAAATGATTGTTTAAATCTTGTTGGTCGGGATAATTGTACTAGGCCAACTTACTGAAAAATAACCCACACACTCGACTTAATGCAATCTTGTATGTGTTTGAAATAACTGTATTTCACAGGATCAAGGCCCTATTGCCTATATGATGTGCTCTCCAAAAATAAAGAGTCTCTCAAAGATTTGTGTGTGGGGTTTACTTAAATCAATCTGCAAATCAAAACAAAGGAATCTAACTAAATGACTAACTAATTCTAAAAAACACTATCTTAAGCTAAATGCAAAAAATTAACAGCTCATAATTCTGCTCTATGATAATCTAAATGCAAATTACCTATCTCGGCCAAGAGCATGAGTTATTAATCTAACTAAATGATTAACTAATTCTAAAAAAAACTATCTTAAGCTAAATGCAAAAAATTAACAGCTCCTAATTCTTCTCTATGATAATATAAATGCAAATTACCTATCTCAGCCAAGAGCAAATTTGACATAAGGTTTTAAAGCATAAAGATGATCAACAATTCTATATTGGTAGAAAAGTCCCCAATGGTAGAAGTAAATCTTAATTACCCTACAATAAGATTACACTCTATTGTAGAATAATTGAAACAAAAATTAAAACCCAATATCTATGATATTAAATAGAAACACAATCCTAAAACATATGAATATAATCATATACTAACTTGTAAATGAAACAAGGTCAACCTGCAATTTAGAAATTTATCAAAAATGGATTTATGAACAATTGAAATTATGAAGAAGTTCATTCATCTCAACATGGAAATAAACCATTTATATTTCAGGCAAGCATAATCATTCGAAGTCCATTAAACGTATTTCACATATAATAGCAAGATATATGTGTGTGTGTGTGAAAATAAGGATAATAGAAGAGAGTAATCAGTAACACATCATAGAAGTTTTAAAGACTTAGTTAAGGTCTTTAATATCCTGCAACACAATAATCCTCAAAAGAAGTTCAAAGAACACCAATATAATAGAATAAAGTATAATACTGTATAATATAGATTCTCCCAATGTCTCAAAAATCGAACCCCTTATCAATGTTTGGAACTTGTTTATATAGAAGACAACCGAGCTTCTAATCATCTAACCACCCCACTTTCATGATACTATGTGGATCTCTATATAAAAATACCACTTGTCATCATTTCTATCATGATTCTAGGTGTGTCGTTGAGTGACATCTTGGATGGAATAATGTGAAAGATAACAACTAACTTACTGGATAAAATCCAGTATCATTATTCCCTTGCATGAGGCATCTTTATACCCGACAATTCATCAAGTGACGATGCTCAAAATTAGAAATGTGGAGCCAGCAAAATAGCGAATAGTTGCATGTTCATGGCATCTTCCAACAAGTAAGATCTAGCTAATCGAATCCCAAAATTGTAGCACAGTATCAACCCTCAGCTCGCATACTCCATGACACCTCTCCCTTCACTGGCAAATAAAGCGCATTTGTATATGCTTATTAATCTGGCGATTAAATGCTTGTCCTTCAAGTTGTAGATAGTATCCAATGAACTTAGACGTGCATACATTATTTTCAAAAGATTGAACTTCATAATCCCCATTTTCCTCGTTTGTTGAATCGATTCCTTTCTACATGTTGCCACATTAACAAATTTTTCAAACGCATTTTCATTATTGAGCCTGCAGAAAATATAAACAAATGAAAGAATTCCGTCGAAAGATAATGTGATAGAAAAATCATACATTTTCTTGAAACATATATATCAATAAAATAGAGAAATGTTTTGAATGATAAACAATAAAATAAACAGTTACTCCCTTTGAATCTATTGTTTCTGTTATTTCACCACCAGGCATGCAATTTCGATACAATTCTATGGCAGAAAAATTTGGCTTTTCGATAAAGTTGGCACTCCTCATGCTTCGCGATCATGTTGAAACTACCTTATTGATGTAATGCGCGATGATTTCATCTCTTTGAATTAGAGAAGTTGTGACATTCTCGGTATGCTTGCTTCAAGAAGTTTTTACAGATTTACCCCACAATTAAGCTATTATTGCCATGAAGTTTGCAATTATGTGAATCTTTTTATTGTAATGAGCTAATCAACCGATTCTCCATATTCTATTTTCTCTTTGCAGTTATTGGGTGTAGTAATTTAGAAACCAACAACTCTCCTTTTAAATAGAACCTGTCTCCTCAATATGATAGCAATATAAAACTGCAACCAATTCCCTACTGTAGATATGTGGAACTACTCGTTGCATTTACATGTTGGTAAGATATAGTATCATTTTCCATGAAGCAGATGCAAAAATACCGCGAGACATTCATAGTAGAGGAATCTCGGATCTAAGGATTAATTAGAACAAAATCGACGAATCTTTCCTTTGAAATCGTAACTTTTTCAACCTTTATTGATAACCACAACATGGCGTTATTCAAATAACCAGTGAATAAATGAGATGATAATCTTCAACAACCTAATATGACTCAACAAATAATCAATGATATTCATTCTTAATTGGTGACACGTAATTCATTTTCGCAACTGAGCTTTGGAGAATTACAGGCTTAATATATTTTTGTGGCAATCCAGTCTAATTATCTCATCGACGTGATGACGATCTTCAAACAAATATAGAATACGCATGATCTCTTTTAAAATGTGTATACTTCATGGCAGCCATAAGGTTTTATTAGGACAATAATGCAACAACAAAAAAAAATAGAAGTTTAAGAAATGTCCCTTTTCCAAGTTTTAATATTCCAACCATAATAAATAATCCAAAAGTGATTCACACCAAAAAAAAAACTGAAATTGATTATGACATGAGTATTACTTTAAAATAATTTATAAATAAATTCCAATAAAGGAACGTGTCATAAACTTTCCAATTTTATTTAACATTATAATGTGATCTACCTTTAAATTAATGATAAAGTATCATGATGAGAAAATGCGTATTTGTGATAAACTTAGATCTATAACAAAAGAACTTATAAAAGACAATTTTAAATATTATATTCATATTCAGTTTTAAAATTTCGTTTAAATGAAAATCACAAGTTTACCAAAGCTTTTAATGATAAGCATGGAAAATGAATTATTTTTAATGAAATTTCAAAGATTGAAATAATGTAATAATGAAAATAATATATTATGCAAATCTCAAAATGGATGTATGTCCCAATTCTTTAATATGAAATGTTTTAAGATGAAAATGTTGAAAATAAAGAATTTGGGTTTCTAATTAATTTTCCACAGTCCATTACAATACTCACAAATCAATTATGCATGATAAACTTAAGATGAGGAAGATTGTGGATAGCTTGGATGAGGGCATGCAAGCATTGTTTAACCATAACGAGATAATAAATTATCAGCAAAACAGTTAGTTAAATGACTTAATAAAATGATAATTAATTTTCACTAATTATTTTGGCACAATGACATCGCAAATTATCATCGCATGAAAAACTAACAGAAGCATCAATTACGAACAACCCAAATCCAAAACTTGAGAAAGCATAAGCTCATTAGATCATCTTCCATAAAATCTAAGTTGAAGAAAAGGAGACATAAAAAGCAATAGATCAATCCAAAGGAAGCAGTGAAATCATCATGCCCAGTCAAGTAAAGTAATATGAAAGAACATCGAAAGCTAAAAATTTACAAAAATTCAAATGGAGTCCCTTTATTTCGTGTAAAATCAAGGGGAGTTGTTGGGTGCCAACAAATCTTTGTGGGAATGTTGTGCATAAGTTTATGGTTAATTTACTAAGTTAAAGCATAAATCACATTATCTGTCAGTGGAAGGAATCAACTGCACTAGTTGTTGAGCTTAAGGACAAGGTCGTGTTGCACACGCACTAACATACAGTTGTGCCCAGTTGCACAGTAATAGACTCCATCGTCTTGTTTCCTTTGTCAAGTGCCTTGGCCACGCGCCAAGGGAATATAATCCTTGCCAACTGCGGAAACATGGTTTTCAAAGTTACCCATTAAGATATCTCAGGTGAGAATGTGCTTGCTTTGCGAGTGTTTTCGACTGAGCTTGATTTGTCAAGCTGATGTCTTGGGGTGTCATGTTGGTATTGTATTCAGTGACTAAACCACAAGTCGAGACAAGAAGTAGATAGAGGCCAACAAATGGTTCTATTGCTGGGACCTTAACTATTTGAGTCGAGGACATGTTGTGGCATCCAACAAAGATTCAAGTGGAGGACTGGATGGAGTCTAAGACGCTAGCATTCATGTAAGAGGAGAGCACAGGATCATGGTTGAGCGCAGAAAATTGGGTGGACAAGTATATATATTCTGATATTCACGAGGTCTTCTTTACAGAGTTTCCCATTGTACTGCATGAGTGGTTGTCAAGAATGGCAAGGAGGAAGACAAATTTTCAGATACGAGAAGTGGTTGAGTGTAATGATCAGTTGATTCGCGAAGTAACCAACATAAGTAATGTCGTCTCTAGAGCTATTGATTTTTGGGTTGATAGTATTTTGCAAGGATAGATTACTGAGTTTGCAATAGAGGCTATAACCTCATATAGTGAGGCTGAAAGAAATTTTTTCCAAGGACCCTGAAGAAAATATTTTCTATCTATCAGTACATGGGAAATGGTGAATTGAGATGTTCCCAAGGAGCATAGAACCTGAACTAGAAGTTGTATTCCTAAGGAGTAGAAGAAGATTCAGATTAGGGAAAAGAAGAAAGACAAAGGAAGGTCGATGAGCTCCTAGTCTGTTCAAGGCAAGTGAACACGAACTTCAGTCTTAGAAAGATGAAGGGTCTTGTGATGAAGAGGAGGACTATAGCCTGATATTGGAAGGAGTAGAGGAATCTGAAGAGTCGACAGAGACACCAAGGTCAGGATGTAACTACATCACACTAGGAGTATCGTTGGAGGTAAGATTTAGAGTCTCATCCCTGGAAAGGACTACTAATATTGATAGTGCCAGTACTGCAACTAGCGCACAAGAAGGTATACCCCCTTAGAATCCCTTACCAGAAAACCCCGACACCAACTCAATGGTTGGGGCAGATATTCGGTTACGCATATTCAATGGGAATGGAACAGAAGACCAAGAGTAGCATTAGTTCCTCTGTGAAGCTATTTGGATGGTTCACTTAGTCCATAATGGGGACATAAGAAAGGCATAGATGATCACGACCCTAAGGGGTCATGCACTGGACTGGTTTATGAAGTTCTGTGCCACACCGACCGGAACAACATAGAAAACCCTTGATGTGATCCATGCCGCAATGATCTATGAGTTCAAGAAGCCTAAATCTGAGTCGCAGTGTATCACCGAGATCAAGTAAATCAAACAAGAACTGGCAGATTTAGTATGGGACTTCGACCAGCAGTTTAAAACTTTGATGGATAAAGTAAGTTTCCAAATGTCAGATGTGCAGCATAAAGAGTGATTTATTGCTGCACTATTACCACACATTCAAGGTCCTCTAATGAAACAAAATATTGAGTCGTGGAC
Source organism: Pseudotsuga menziesii (assembly GCA_001517045.1). NCBI lineage: Eukaryota > Viridiplantae > Streptophyta > Pinopsida > Pinales > Pinaceae > Pseudotsuga > Pseudotsuga menziesii. Next base: position 252,570 of record LPNX010988034.1, read on the forward strand.
AGAAGCGCTAGAGTTGGAAATGATGATAGAGGCCTCGCCAATCAGTGATGGTGCCACAGGAATGGTGCAGATTCAGTCACAACTGGTTAATTTGATGATACAAATTTAGGATATCAAAAAGGAAAAGGAAGCACAAGAATATTTATGGTGCACAAAATGCAGAATGGATAGACACACCAAGGATAGTTGTCCGACCTTCATGAATTATATATCATCAGGTGCACTGAACCCATCAAATGGCCATGGACTACCCTGGTGCCACATATGCCAGTCTCGAGGGCATCGCGATGAGGAGTGTTTATATTTGCAAAAAGTTGTAACTACCCTAACAAACCTCTTTTGGAAATTTTGTAAGTCAGTAGGTCATTAAGAGAAAGACTGCAGGGCATACCAGCTCCTGAAGGAGAAGACCATCGACATATACTTGATGAAGAATGAGGGGCATGCTCAGGATGAATCGGTGCAACTATCATATCAGCCTACGTATTTCCCACCCAATCAGTATCAAAACCATTATCAGCTCCAATATGCACCACAACAATCATATGCGCAACAAAATCACAACCAGCTGCAATACTAGCAGAATCAGTACCCACCACAACAACCACGCCCGCAGGGAAGGGTGGTGGGAACTTCAAAGGAAGAGGCAGAGGAGGAGGCTTTGGTAGAGGGAGAGGTCAGGCTACATGCTATAACTGTGGATAGCTAGGTCACTATTCCAGATACTTCCTACAATGTACAAAGACATGTTCATACTGTAAGGGATAGGACCATAATGTGGAGCAATGTCTTTAGTTGATCACAAAATGGCAAGAAAGGACCGTCGCAAAACCTAACCCTACCATAACCCAAACCAAAATCCTAACATGAATTTTCAGATGATTGCAGCTGAACCACGAGATCTAAATATCATTGTCGTAACACAAGGAGGTGTTGCGACCAGAGCTGATCAAGATGAACTGCAAGAACAACTGCAGTCGCAGGTGCAACCCACGATATAGAAGAAGGTTCCATTCGACATCTAGAAACAAAAGGAATTATTCTTGGATGTACAACCCAAATTTGTGGATCTGAAAGAACCATCAACATCAGAAGAATTTAGGGAGATGCCTGAACGATTTCAGTGAATATTCCAGAAGAACGTCCCACAAAAGGTTAGTAATCTCAAGTCCTTTCTATCAAGTTTCTTAATGCTAATACAGACAAAGATGCTATTGCAAAGCTACAGGAGATGATAGAAGAGACACCCACGAAACCGTAACCTCAAAAGAAAGTTATCAAGTAAGCTAGAAATTCAAAACTGGGTGCGAGTTAAGAATGATTGTGCAGATAGGATACTATGACATGGATTACATCATCTTAGACCTGGGGTTTGATGTCAATATTTTGATGTGACAAACTTGGGAAAGTATGTGAAATCCACGCCTAGACTGGTCTCCTGTCCAGTTGCGAATTGCCAACCAGGTGAAGGTCCTCCCAATTGGTAGGTTGAGTCAAGTCCCCGTTAACATCAAAGTGTTGTGCACATTTTCATATTTTGAAGTCATTAACATTGTTGATGACACAAACCCATATCACGTGCTGCTGGGAATAGATTGGGCCATAGATAACCAGACCATTATAAACTTTAAAAAAAGGATTCTCTCATTTGAGGATAACAATATGAGGGTAGTATCACCAATTGATCCATTAGATGGACATAGATACATTGAGCCTGCCTACAATGATGGACAGGTTGACTATCTCGACCAAATCTATAATTTCACTGCCATGCAAGAACACTACATCAATCCAACAGCAAATGGAAACCTGAGCTGGAAGACTGCTAGTTCCTACACATCTGACTCAGGGGAGGCTTTGGAGAATTGGAAAAATAGACTACATGAGGTGTCTATGAGAAGGTGCACATAGTTATAAGTTCTGTGCAATGGGTGGAGAATGAATTTAGAGATATTACCACCTATGAGGGTTTACCTAACGTTTCCACCTTCTTAATTCAGTTTGAAGGACTTGTAACAGAATTGTGGCACTTTTCTGCTCTAGATCATGTGATAAAAGCTATGCCTATTAGATGGTGGGGTGCACACAAGCAATCAATAACATATTGGATAGAGTGCAGAAGACTGATGCAAGTCAGATTCAGCGAAGAGGTCACCCTCGTGAATCACAAGTACTCAGGATTGGAAAACCCGATTGAACATCTTAACCACTGCCGCACAGTATTTGCAAAGTACCCACGAAAGGAATGGGTCCATCATTTCATACATACATTTGAAATGACACCTAGAACCTGATATGCATCTATGGAGTTGTGACAAGGAACCCATGATTGGGAAGGGCTCGCTAAGCAGCTCGTGCACACCAAGGTAATTTTTAGTGTCAAAATTTCGCCAATTGGCTATTTTTGGGGTTTTTTTCAAAAAATAAATTCCCTATTTAGTGTCTAATATCACCTATATTTACATAAAATGTGTTTTTTTATCATAATATTTGCCAAAATTTACACATTTCAGTGTTAATTTTATGTTTGATATTTAATATTCGCCTACCTCTATAAACATGTTTTTTTCAATCCAAAACAATCACCTAGAATAATATACTTAAGTATAATATTAGAATCCTTAAAAAATACCTTGGTGCACACATTCAAATTTTCCAATGAACACCCTATAGTTGATGTTGCACTTCAAACAATAAAGGAGAAGATACTCGCTGAAATCCCTTTTGAAGAAGTCAATTCTCACCAGTGTAGTGTGACCATTCAGTAATGGATGGCTTGCTACAATCTTGCCAGAGACCTAGATGATGATCCGACCAACCTAAACATACCAGAATCGAAGGGCGCTTGCGCAGTAGAAGAGAGTGGTATTTCAAGTGACCAGTTCCTAAAGCCTTTAAAAATGAAGAAATTTAACATTGGGTCGCCGTAGAACCTAAAGTTCGCCAATATAGGAGATTATTGGGATGAAGAGACAGTCGCGAAGATCACAGACTTGTTGCATGAGTACCAAGACCTATTCCCTACCACTTTTCAGAGATGAAGGGGATAGTAGGAGATTTAGGGGAAATGAAAACACCCCTATGACCATATGCTAAACCCAGTAAGAATCAACCCTATAGGTTGAATCCAAAGTACAAAGAAAATGTAAAAGCAGAATTGGATCACATGCTTGATGTAGGAATCATTGAACTAGTTGAGGAATCAGAGTGGATTATCCCTATAGTGATCCAGGATAGGAAAACAACCGACAAAGTAAGGATATATGTCGACCTGAGGAAGTTGAATGATGCATGCTTACACGATCCATTCCTAACAACATTTACATATGAAGTGCTTGAAAGCGTCGGAGGGCAGGAAATGTATTCATTTACTAATGGCTTCTCTGGCTATCACCAAGTCAAAATCATGGAGGATCACCTAAAAACAACCTTTGTCACCCAATGGGGATTCTAGCAGTATACGGTATGGACTCAAGAATGCACCTGCTATTTTTTCTAGAATAGTAGTTTCTAATTTTAAAGATTTTATTCATAAATTTCTTGAGGTCTACTTTGATCAATGGATTGTGTTTGGTCTAGTAAGAGACCATATTGAGAGTTTGTGCATGATGCTATCCCGTTGTCGCCAGCATCAGATTGAGCTCAATTCTAAGAAATGTGTATTCTGCGCACCATTTGGTTTGTTGTTGGGTCACATTGTATGTCGCGATGGTATTTTGGTCGACCCATCAAAGATTGCGATTATTCTTGACTTACCACCTCCTACATCAGTCACGCAACTCAGATCAGTGTTGGGACATACAAGCTACTATAGGAAGTTCATCAAAGGATATGCAGTGACCACTACACCTATGGAGAAAATGCTAAACCAAGACGTAAAGTTTCAATGGACAACATCTTGCTAGGAAAACTTGGATAAATTGAAGAACACAATGGTCACTGCACCAATACTTGTGTTCCCCGACTGGAAGAAGGAGTTCCATGATCATGTCAACGCATAATCTATCGCACTTGGAATAGTCTTGAAACAAACAGGAGAGGTTGCGCTAGACCACCCTATAGATTTTGAAAGAAGAAAACTATCAACAACAGAAAAAAAAACTACACAACAATGGGAAGGGAAGGCCTCGCTATGGTCTATGCATTTCAAAAGTTCAGACACTATTTGTTGGGTGGGAATTTTTAGATGTACATTGACCATTCATCACTGAAACACCTAGTCAACAAGCTAGTGTTAGGGGGGAATATCTGTAGATGGCTTCTCCTCTTTCAAGAATTTGACATAGAAGTCGATGTCAATCCTGTTCGACTGAATGTCGGGCCAGACCAGCTATCAAGAATAGAGAGTGGTGAAGAGCCAACCAGCTTGGAAGATAATTTTCCTGACACACAAGTATTGTGATCCACATAATAGACAATCAAAACCATGAGTTTAATGCAATCATTAAATTTTTGAGCACAGGCTATGCACCTGAAGGAATGTCAAATAATAAGAAGAAACATTTGGTTGTCAAAATTGCTAACTATACACTGATTGCAGGACATCTGTACAAACTGTGTGCTGATGAAATACTACATCGATGTGTTTTTTATTACGAATGACCTTGGGGGTAATGAGCGAAGCACATGCTCCTGTCGCAGGAAGGAACTGTGCTGGAAAATAAACAATGTGTAAGATATTGCAAGTAGGACTATGGTGGCTAACCATACACATGGATACTAAAATCTTCAGCAGGCGCTGTGATATCTTCCAGAGAACAGGAAAACCATCGCGCCACGAAAAGATGCCACTTGTGTCACAGATAAGCCTTCAATAATTCAATAAGTGGGAAGTTGATTTTGTAGGACCGATCAGTCCACTAGAAAAGAGAACTGGCATGTGCTACATTATCACTACGACAGACTATTTAACCAAATGGGCTGAAGCTGCACCTATTAAATATTGTACCGATGAGACTATGGCAAATGTTTTATTTGAAAATGTAGTCACTAGATTTGGATGTTTAAAGATACTACTAAGTGACCAAGGTATGCATTTTGTTAACAAAATGATTGTTGAGCTGACTACAGAGTTTCAAATCCAGTATAATAAGATGACACCCTATCATCCTCAGGCGAATGGAATGGCCTAAGCTTTCAACAAGATTCTGGAGAATGCATTGACCAAGGTATGCAATGTGCACCTAGATGACTGGGATCAGAAAGTATTAGTTGTACTATGGGCCTATAGCACAAATTGCAAGCAAATGACAAGCCATACACCATTCAGACTAGTATATGGACAGAAATTTGTGGTGTCAATGGAATACATCGTTACCATCTTATGGATTGTTGTACTGAAAGAGATGACCGACGGGGATGCTGTCAAATAGAGGTTAAAACAACTCGTTCAGATGCAAGAAGAATGCTTCATCACAGGATTCCATCAAACAGTTGAGAAGCAATAGCAGAAAGCATGGCATGATAACCATATTTGATTTAAACCATTCAAAGTTGGAGGACTTGTGTTGTTGTATGACAGCAAGTTTTTCAAACACTTGGGAAAGCTAAAGACACATTGGATAGGGCCATATAATATTTTGCACATCACTGATGCTGGAACAGAAAAACTACAAATACTAGATGGAACATATGTCAGATGAATGGTGAATGTCAGTCACATGAAACCATACTATGATGGGCATAACATCCCTGGCTAAAATCGTGTTTCATATGAAAAAAAAAGAGAGAGAGGCCGAAAGGCATAAATTGTTCTTTCGCACATGTGTGACAGAACCAATGCAAAGTGCAGGAAAAAGCAAGATGTGTCGGGAAAGGTGGAGAGTACAACAAAAAGAGGGAATGACAGGTTGGCCGACATTTAAGTGTGAATATCCGGCAGAGATTGAGGTAGTTATGACAACTAGGAGTCATAAATTCAACAAGATATGAGTAAATGACGGTGTGATTTTCAATCCCATCAAGTCGTCCTCGGCATAACTGCCATAACTATGCTGACAAGTACAAATTGCAGATCGAGCTGCTGAGTTAATGAAGAAACCTGTCGACCGAGAATCCCATGTGATCAATTAGACATTAATCTCCCATTGCATGATGACGATAGAGCATTTGGGTGCGTATAAATACCAGGCTTCACCGTCAAGCATCCTTTTACACATGTAGAGAGAAGCTGAGTCGAGTGTTTACAAATCCAAATCCTATCATAGAATAATCCGGCACCCTTGGTAATAGAGATCCCCAGTGAGAGTGAGCTATCTGACACAACCGTTATCTCAGGTTTCCCAATCGATGAAGAAATTGAATCTCCCAAGGAACAACAACTAGAGTAGTAACCAGAACTTCAGTTGATGACGAGAACCAAAAAGAAACCTGCTCCTCCGGCCGCCCCTGCCAATATTCCAACCCCTGGTTCGTGCCCTGTGTTAAACCCAGCTCAAAGATCACCAGCTGCAGCTGCACAACCATTTAGAGAGCCAATACAGGCTAGACAGAGTGCACCTCGAGAATCATCCTAGCCTAAGATGACAAGGAAACAGAAGGATAAGTTCGTTTTGGACAATACCAAAAAAGCGTCGATGGAGGAAGACATGTTGGAGGAAGAAGCCATGGAGGAGGCCTCCCCACCATGCAGAGTCTAGGGTGATGATGACGAAGATGAAAACTTCTGACATTATGTCTACCCAAGGAGAGTTGATGTGGAAGAAGTGGTGCTCCCAAATAAAGCCACCACAGTCTTACTAGCACCTTAGATCCCTGAGAACGTCCCTCTGCTAATGGAAATAATGCCAAAGCTCGTTAAGTTAAACTTCGAGGACTTTGACACTCGACAACAGCAAGATCTAAAAAGAGTGGACTGTATGGTCACGTCTCAAGCCAGCCTGACTAGGCCTCAAGTGCTAAATCCAATGCAATGGGTTGAGGGTGTCAACCAAGCATGGTTGATGAACTTGCTATTCATGCCACATTTCGGCCACAGCCTCTAGGCCAATACGTATGTAAAGCAGCTCCTAGTCTGCTTCCATAGAGGGTGTCTATGGCTCGATCAGCCATACCCTATCGACATTGAGCTCATCTCGGTGATCATAGGGCTTCTAAAGAAAGGAAATGACCGCACGCCATACTTACAACAAAACAAGGATACCACCAAGATAAATTTGAAGTACAAGGCTTCAGCACATGAAAAGGGGATTCTTGATTGGCTCTATTGACAATGCTAGTGTGCAGTTCTCCACAAGGATCCTCTCTTGTAAGCTACTGCAGAAGATGAGGTTGACCTAATGTACCGCAGTAATAGTAGAGCTTGCAAAGAAGTGTGCACAAGGTATGGTTTTCAATTGGTCATAGTTCTTGCTTAATGAACTAATTGAAGATGCAGCGCAGGACCAGGAGGACCCTAACCAAAAATTTCACTACTCCTGGCTACTCATCTTGGTCTCATTTACCTTGTGGTCCAGTCCACATGATTATGAACAAATGGATGTCCCACTACCTTGCCTTACCGCAAAGTACCATAATTTTGTGGGAAGAAAAACAAAACATCACATTCTTTCTACATGTCGAGGTGATGCATGATGTTATCAGGTGATCCCACCGATTATGGGCAGCAATGGTGTGCAGGTTCGTGTACTTCATCAATTTCTAGGCCAATGCGCATAACATGATTCTGGAGTCGAAGAAGGACCCAATGAAACAAGCGCACAATGCAGGGTTCATAATCACTAACGTTGATGTGGACGCAATCATCCAGGAATGGCCAGATGAATGGCACGACCCACTGGCAGAGCCTCTGCCCAAAGAACAAAACCAAAAGGACCCACCAGTGGGCCAAGGAAATGGCCAAGGAAAAAAGGGAGGCGACAATCAGGAAAATCGGTCGCAAGAAGAGGAAGAAAAAGATGATAATGAGGATAGGGTTAGCTCTAATCATGATGACTCAGAGTGCACACCTAGTCAGGAGAACATCCTGACCCAAAAACAAATGCAAAAACAGGGAAGGGAGCCCTCGTGCAAGAAAAGGAAATCTAGCAAGATAGATAACACAAATACCTTGACTGAAGAGGATATCTGCATGCTAGCAGAAGCTGTATCTACGGTCGCCAAGGACAGCCTCATCGTTCTGAAGTCACAGCATGTAAGCATAGTTGATCAAGTTGGGAACCACCTTAATAAGCTAGTAGACACAACTAACAAGGTCAAAGACACTATTGAGGATGATACATATGGTGTGGATCCCAGAGTCCCAATAGTCATGCCAGAGCTAGTGCTACCGATCAAAGTCCAGATCTAGGGGCACGCACTAAAAACAGGGATAGAGATGAGTGCATTTGATGATGTTGTCAAGTAATTTTTCACACTGGAGATCGACATCTCCAAGATGACCTTAAGTGAATTCTATGGCTTACAGCAGGAAGCCACATCTGAAATATAGTTGAAGGAGAATGTTGTTGCCTATCAGGAAACAAGACAGCAAAGGAAGGTGAAGGCATGGAAGGCCCTCCTTAAGGAGAAAGAACAAGAAATTGAAGCATGCGAGCAAAGTCGCATTGCACTGGTTGAGGCCATTAAAGGTGTAGTCACAAATTTCCCACCAGAAGCATACCAAGAAGATGAAGATTTATTAGCTAAGGTTTCTCATATGTCACAGATTGCGGTACAGCTGAAGAAGTAGGTTGAGGAGCTGTAGCCACAATAGGTACCAAGCACACCTCCTGAGGTACTTGAGGAACGGAACAGAGCAACATCTGAGGCTGCTGGTAAAATAAGTGAAGGGGAGACACTCTTTAAAAAGGAATTTGAAGTTGTTTCCATGATATGGGAAGTGCTTCTAGAAGATGTGAATGCATAAAACATAAGGGAAATCATGCACAAAGCTGAGGAGAAAATCACAGCGGAAAAGGCAGAGATGAAGAAGTTGTCGTTTCAGGAGAAAGTGACCAAGATGACTGAGATCAAACAACTGTAGTAGGAAGTCCATGCCCTTCATGACCAAGAGCATACTAGGGAAGCGGAAGTAGAAGTGCACCAGTCAGAAGAAGCATGGATCATAGGCCTGATTCAGCCACTATAGTAGAAACTCGGAACCATTATGCAGTCAATATAGGCAAGTCCGTCGGAAAATATCAGTTACAACCAAGTGGAGTAGTTAGACACACAAGTATATGAAGTAACAATGATGTAGAAATTCAGGCCAGCAATAGATTAATTTTACCCACAACAATTATCAATTGATCATGCAAAATTGCTAACAAGAGAGACTGAATATGGAGCTGTAACACAAAATTATATTAACTGAGTGTACAATAGAAAACCCTATAATTACATAGGCTGCTGAATAAATAGAATACATGAAGAAATCTAATGCATGAGGAAGCATCCAAATCTAGCATAAAGCAGGCTTACCAAAAATAAGCAAATCCCCCATAGGTGTAAAAGCTGGATCCCAAATCTGTCATGGAGCTCACGAATTGGAAAAAAGGCATAGGCAAGATAAAGAGTGGTGGAATGGCAGCTCATACATTCTTTTTCATGGAGAAAAGAGAGGAGGATGTGTAGGACAAAAAACAAGTCAACCTCACCTAGTCTAGCTTTTCCTTTTTCCTTAAAACACTGAAAAAGAAGGCAATAAAGGAAAAAAAGAAGAAGGGCACCTAGGAGGCCAGGAATAAAGTAGATTTGATTCCTAAGGCTTTCCCAAGCGCTACATGAGTCAAAGATGGCAAGTTTGACCTCTATGGATAGGCAAATAGCAACTTGCACAAGGTGGGACACATGAACTAGGCAAATAAGACAAAAATAAATGAATTAATGTCTAAGTGGGTAAACTATGGGTTGATTATTCTAACACCCCCCTTTAAGCCTGACTTTATGAGTAATAAATCAAAAATATAGGGCCTAGAAACAAGGCTTAGTCACCCTTTTACATACTGCAAGTCCATATAACCAAGGAAAGAGGCAAAACCAACTTGGGAAAATCCTACCTTAAACATGGACTGTAAAACAAAATTGTAGAATCTTGTCTCCGCTCATGCCTTTACAGCATGATCAGCAATCCCCAGCAGTGATTTGAGATTGCTGAAGGTCTTCTCACAAAATGCTTTGGTGAAGATATCAGCTACTTGTTCTGAAGATGAACAAAAGAGTAGGTGAATGGTGCCATCATGCACAAGCTCTCTGATGTAGTACATGTGAATCTCAATGTGTCTGGTTCTCTGCTTCTGAACTGGATCTTTGTATATTTGAATGGTACTCTAGTTATCACAGTAAATGGTATTTGAGTACTCAGGTTTGAAACCACACTCTCCAAGTAAACCCTGCAACCATAAACACTGAGTTGCTGCATTAACAACTCCTCTGTACTCAGCTTCTGTAGATGAGAGTGCAATGGCACTTTGTTTCTTACTTGACCAGCTAATTGGCCCTTCTACAAGCATGAACACATATCCTGAAGTGGACTTTCTATCTGTGCTATCACCTGCCCAATCATTGTCAGTAAATCCAATCAAATCAAGATCAGATTTTGCCTTATAGAGGATCCCATGTGTCCTTGTTCCATGAACAAAGTTAAGGATCCTTTTGGCTGCTTTCCAATGGATCTCATGAGGCTGATCCATGAATCTAGAAGCCACACTTACTGTATAACAAATATCAGGTCGATTATGTGTCAGATACAATAAACATCCAATCAATTTCCTATACAGTGTATTGTTTACCATCGGTGGAGAATCATCTTCCTCCAGCTTCACTCCTGAAAGGAAAGGAGTTTTGCTTGCTTTGCAGTCTTGCATTCTGAATTTGATTAGAAAATCCAAGGCATACTTGGACTGGTGCACCTTTATTCCAGCTTTGTTTTGAGCAATCTCAAGCCCCAGAAATTGACTTAAGAGCCCCAAATCTGTCATGGAGAAGGCTTGGTTCATAGCTCATTTTAAGGAAGCAATCTCAGCCTGTGAACTTCCTGTAATGAGGAGGTCATTAACATATAACACAATGATCATTAATGAACCATTAATAGACTTCAAATAGACATTTGGATCTGATTTGCACCAAACAAAATTCAAAGATAGCAAGAAGCTATCTATCTTGGCATACCAAGCCCTGGGGGCTTGCTTTAGCCCATACAATGACTTTCTCAACCTACACACAAGAGAAGGGTTATTAGAAAAACCTTGAGGATGCTGCATATATATCTCCTCAGTGAGATCTCCATTCAGGAAGGCACATTTTACATCCATATGATATACCTCCCATTGCCTTGAGGCTGCAATGGCTAGAGCTAGCCTGATGGAATCCATCTTTGCCACTGGGGAAAAGGTCTCATTGTAATCGATGCCATGAACCTGTGAGTAGCCTTTAGCTACCAATCTAGCCTTGTACTTTAGTGTTGAACCATCAGCAGCAAACTTGGTCTTATAGACCCACTTACACTGGACTAACTTTCTTCCAGGAGGAAGATCCACTAGCTCCCATGTGTTTCTCTTCTGGAGTGAGCTGAACTCCTCCTTCATGGCAGCTTGCCATCTTGGATCTCCTGCTGCTTCTTCATATGTTTGAGTATTAGACTCCACCATAAAATAGCATTTTTCAGCAAACATAGGATCCTTCATGCACAGACCACTCTCAAATTGAGATCTAGTCCTCCTTGGGTCATTGGGATCCCCAGCTAGCTCTCCTGCTGCATGTAGTGTCTTGGCTACCCATTTAGGCCTTGTGGGGCTGTTTGGGTCTGCAATAAACTCATATCCATCAGAAAAATCAGAATCAGCATGTTCAACAAACTCTTTACTTACTTCTTGAGGTTCAGGTGGTGAAGAGGCTTCACCAACTTCCACTTCTGCAAGGGGTTCTTCTTCAAACTGAACACACCTTTCAATGAAGGATTTGTTTGTGCTCAAGTTTATCAACTTGTACCCTTTTGAATCTTTAGAGTATCCAACAAAAAGACACTCTTGGATTTGGGGCTGCAAAGCCTTCCTCTTCTCTGTCGGGATTCTAGCCCATACCTTTGAGCCAAAAATCCTGAAATGGGTCACATCTGGCTTGTGCCCACTCCATGCTTCGAAGGGAGTCATGCCATCAAGCTGTTTGTGAGGCACCCTATTCTAGATATAGGCTGCACAGTTGATAGCTTTGGCCCAGTACTTTGGCGGCAAATTTTTGGCCTCCATCATGCATGTTGCCATCTCCTTTAGTGATCTGTTCTTCCTCTCAGCAACACCATTTTGCTGTGGTGTGTAAGGGATAGAATGCTGCATCTGAATACCTGCATATTTTGAGCATGATTCACAACTCCTTTTGCAATGACTCTACCAGTTGAGATTTCTGTGATTTCAACTTCATCGGGGGAGAATATGACCTTCTTAGGAGACTCAGTGTGGGTCATCTGGTACACTGACAGGAGGTTGGAGGCAAGACCGGGGACATACAACACATTGTTGAATTGACCATGATCAAGATCTATCCTTCCTTTGCCTTTAATTTCAGTGAGAGAGTCATCTCCCAGTACAATAGATGGTACTTTTGACATATCCAGTGAGGAGAAGGCCTCCTTAGTCAAAACCATGTGTCTTGAAGCTCCAGAATCTATGATAAAACTGGGTGAGCTTGATGTGCCAGCAACTAGAGCATGAACTCTCTCTCTGTCATCAGAACTTGATCCTCCTTCTCTCTTCTTTGAGCTTTCTGGAAGGGAGATTCCATTCTTATCTAGGATTTGGGTCATCATATCAATCTGCTTTTTTATACAAGAGCTTTCAGTGTGATTGCCCTTCGAACAGTATGAGCACTTGTTCATTTCACCTTTGTTTTTCTTCTTCTGGGTATTTTTCTTGGGACCTTGTTGATCCTCTGGAGACTGGTTCTTGTCTCTCTTTTGCTCAGGTGTATTTTTAGCTTTCTTTTTTCTTTTTGAATCCACCCTCGAATCTCCAGCAATCAAAGCTTGATCTTTGGATGGTTTGATGGTGCCCATCATCACCAGCTTGTCTTGTTCTTGTGTGAGAGATTCCATGAAATCTGCAAGGCTAGGCATCTTCCAGGTTTGAGCTGTGAGTTTTGTGGCATAGAAGGTCAAAACAAAGACTGAGTAGTCAGGTCCTAGATTCAAGAGGATGGCCAATACGAGCTGATCATCTTTCTTTTCGATACCACACTGCTTCAGCTGCAAAACTAGTGCTTTGAACTTGGAGAAATCTAGCTGCAGGGATTCAAAGCTACTGGGACTCAGAGAAATCAACTCATTTTCGATCTGATGTCCCCTCATCTCATCTATATTTCCAAAAATATCAGAAATCTTCTCCCATACTTGATCCGGTGAATTTAATCCATCGAGATGGAAAAGGAGGTCTCGGGAAATACTAAGACATAGGAGGCCATAGGCCTCATCTCTCCGATTGTGCCATTTGATCTTCTCTGCAATAGCATTGGGCTCTTCTTCTGTAGCCATAGTCACCCTGTAGAGGCCTTTCACTCTCAACAAGATCTCCATCTCTGCTTTCCATTCAAAAAAGTTGAAGGGAGTCAAGATAGTTTTCTGTGAATCCATAGCTTTAGAAAATCTGTCCTGGCTGTTAGTAGAAGGCTCCCAGTCTTGATGTCAAACTTGCAAAACAATTTTTGAAGGATATTAACAACCTACAATGGCTCTGATACCATGTAGAAATTTAGGCCAGCAATAGATTAATTTTACCCACAACAATTATCAATTGATCATGCAAAATTGCTAACAAGAGAGACTGAATATGGAGCTGTAACACAAAATTATATTAACTGAGTGTACAATAGCCAACCTTGTAATTACATAGGCTTCTGAATAAATAGAATACATGAAGAAATTGAATGCATGATGAATCATCCAAATCTAGCATAAAGCAGGCTTACCGAAAATAAGCAAATCCCCCATAGGTGTAAAAGCTGGATCCCAAATCTGTCATGGAGCTCACGAATTGGAAAAAAGGCATAGGCAAGATAAAGAGTGGTGGAATGGAAGATCATACATGCTTTTTCATGGAGAAAAGAGAGGAGGATGTGTAGGACAAAAAACAAGTCAACCTCACCTAGTCTAGCTTTTCCTTTTGCCTTAAAACACTGAAAAAGCAGGCAATAAAGCAGAAAAAGTAGAAGGGCACCTAGGAGGCCAGGAATAAAGTAGATTTGATTCCTAAGGCTTTCCCAAGTGCTACATGATTCAAATATGGCAAGTTTGACCTCTATGGATAGGCAAATAGCAACTTGCACAAGGTGGGACACATGAACTAGGCAAATAAGACAAAAATAAATGAATTAATGTCTAAGTGGGTAAACTATGGGTTGATTATTCTAACAAATGGAAGTTGCTAAGGTGCAACAAATGGTGAAGGAATTTTAGGACAAGGTTGGTCCAGTGGCACAGTCGGTGCCAGAGACATAAGTTTTTGGGGGAGAAACATGAACTTTTGCGACAGGAAATTTTGAGGAGACATCCCTTTTTGCTTAGTTGCTTGGAATGAGCCACATGGGAGTGTTGGGGGCCTATTGGGATAGGAAAAATGCAAGGAGAATAATTTGGAGTGCAAGCAAGGAAGGAATGTTATGCGTGAGATGAAAAGGAAAGTAGGTCGCAAAGGAAGCAAAGGAACCAGCGTTGAAGGATAGAACATGCACGCGACAGAGGAAAGGTGAGCTTGCATGAGTAAAAATGAGTAACTACTAGAAAGAGATAGGTCAAGAAGAGTGTGGCTGCTAAAGTTCGTGTGATCTAGTGGAAAACATGTGTATGAAGGAATAAATGTAAGTCAAGCTGATAGTTCCTTGTGTCAGTCCATGACAGCTTGTAACCATTTTTTACGGTTGAATACAACCTGTAACTAATGAGCAGTATGTAATCGACCCTATGTGGTCTAGTATAGTTATAAATAGGAAGAACCCGTTCCGTATAAGGGTTCCTTGGTTGTTGGTCTATTAGGGAATTCACCATATTGTTGCATTGTCAAGTTTTGTTAAGGAAGTAGGGTTAGTAGGAGAAAAGACTCAGAGTGGAGTCTAGTAGAGGTAGAAGGTTTTTGAGCCATGGATCTTGTAGCTGTGTGCATAGACCACTAGTAAGTAGAAGAGTCGATCCAGGTTGTGTGCGGATCAGTAGGAGTAGATAGAAGAATAAACCAGAGAGAATGAGAGAAATAATATTGAGTTAGAAAGACATATCATAAGAATAATCTGTAGGTCGCAGACTGCAAGGTGCTATACCCATTTCTCATGCCATATGAAGAGCACCTTTGTGGTTTTTCCCAGATGGGTTTCCATGTTATTTCTTGTGTTGGATGATTGATGCTTGTTGAATGTGTATGCGAATTTGAAGTATTTTCTTACAGTCTATTGATGAGTGACTATTGAATGTGTGGTGCCATATTATTAATCAATGAATGAATGACTATTTAAATATTTGGTGGAATGTTGTGCATAAGTTTATGGTTAATTTCTTAAGTTAAAGCATAAATCACACTATCTGTCAATGCAAGGAATCAGCTACGTCACACAAGTTGCACCAGTTGTTGAGGTTAAGGATAGGGTCATGTTGCATGCGCACTAACATATAGTTGTGCCTAGTCATGTAGTAATAGAATCCATGTTTCTGCAGTAATAGACTCCATCGTAATAGACTACACCTGCTTTCCGGATGTTGACAACTGAGCTTACTCTGTTGGGCCGATTTCTTTGGGTGTCATGGTTGTATTGTGTTGAGTGACTGAACCATGGGTCGAGACAAGAAGTAGATAGAGGCCAACATCCAACCTATAGTAATTACATTTCATCAGGTGTGCCAAAAGCCCATGAACTACCCTAGCACCGCATATGCCATACGAGAGGACATCATGACAAAGAATACCTATACTTGCAAAAGATTGTAAGTACCCTAGCAAGACTTTTCTGTAAATTTTGTAAGTCAATAGGGCATGAAGAGAAGGATTACAGAGCATACCAATTCTTGAAGGAAAAGAGAGTAGACACCTAATTGATGAAGAACGATGGGCAGGTTCAGTATGCTTGCGCCTTTCCCTCAGAACCAGTATGCACCACAAAACCAATATTAATCACAATACCAATAGAATTAGTACCCACCACAGCAGCCACGCCCTCAAGGGAGGGGTTTTGGAAACTTCAGAGGAAGAGGAGGACGAGGATTTTGTAGAGGAAGAGATCAGGTAACATGCTATAATTGTGCATAGTAAGGGAATTATGCTAGATATTTCCAAGAGCCTGCAAAGACATGTTCATATTGCAAAGCACAGGACCATAATGTGGAGCAATGTCCTTCATTTATTGCGAAGTGGCAAGCTCAGACCATCGCAGGTCCTAACCCTGTGCAGAATCCAAATCCAACTTCAAATCCCAACTTAAATGTTCAGACGATTGTTGCTCAGCCAAGAGAGCTAAACGTTGATGTTGTAAAATGAGGAGGTGCTGCGACCAGAGCTAATCAGGATATAGCGCAAGAATAAACATAACTACAGCTGCAGGTGAGACCCGCGGCGCATAAGAAAGTACCATTCACCATTCAAAAATAGAAGCAAGTATTTTTGGACGTGTGACTAGATTTTGTGGATCAAGAACCATCGACATCAACTGAAGTCAGGGAGATCCCTGAATGCTTCCAACAGCTATTCCAGAAGTAGATCTCGAAAAAGGTTAGTAAGCTCAAGACATTTCTGTCAAGTTGCTTAGTGCTAATTCAAGATAAATATGCTATTGTATAAATACAAGCACTGATAGAAGAAACCCCATAAGAGTCACAACCTAGAAGAAATTCAAACTGGGCACGAATTAAAAATGACTGCGCAAATAAGGGATTATGACATGGGTTACATCATTCTATATCTTGGGTTGGACGTCAATATTTTGACGCAACAGACCTGGGAGAGTATGGGAAATTTGCACTTGGACCAGTGCCCTGTCCAGTTGTGACTTGCAAATCAGGCGAAGGTCCTACCAATTGGTAGCTTGAGACAAGTCCCTGACGACAATGAGGGGTTGCACACATTTGCATACTTTGAAGTCATCAACATTGTCAATGACATGAACACATATCCCACTCTTCTTGGGATATATTGGGCCATAGATAATAAAACCATTATCAATTTCAAGAAAAGGATTATATCATTTGAGGATGATGAGATTATGGTAGTATCGCCCATTAATCCATTAGAGGGACAAAGATACGTCGATCCAGTCTACAACGAGGGACAGGGTGATTATCTCAACCATATCTACGATGTCACTGCATTATAAAAATATTATATCAACTCAACATCGGATGGAAACCTGAGCTGGAAGAGTGCTAGTTCCTACACATCCAACTCAGGAGAGGCATTAGAGAACTTGAAAAATAGATTGCATGAACTATCTATGAGGCAATGCACCAGAATTAATCGGCTGGTGTGATGGGTGGAGAATCAGTTGAGGGAACTACCCACATATGAGGGGTT
The DNA here is from genome assembly GCA_001517045.1 of Pseudotsuga menziesii. Classification (NCBI taxonomy): domain Eukaryota; kingdom Viridiplantae; phylum Streptophyta; class Pinopsida; order Pinales; family Pinaceae; genus Pseudotsuga; species Pseudotsuga menziesii. The sequence goes on from LPNX010988034.1 coordinate 270,026, forward strand.
ACCTAACCTTACAACCTGCCTCACATAATTTGAATGACTTGCCATAGAGCCGAATGCTTATCTGCATTGGACTATGTGTTGAAGGCTATGCCTGCCAGATGGTGGGGTACACATAAGCAATCCATTTCAGAATGGCCACAGTGCAGAAGATTGATGGAATTTATATTCAGCGAATAATTCAATGTCACGAGTCAGAAATACACAGGGTTATCAAACCCTGTCGAGCACATTAATCAATTTCAGCGTTTGTAGAATACCCATGATAGGAATGTGCCCATCATTTCATTCATACATTGGAAATGACACCCAGAAGTTGGTACACATCCATGGAATTACGACAAGGAACTCAGGATTGGGAAGGGATAGCTAAGCAGTTCATGCACACAATTGAATTTGCTGATGAGAAACCTATAGTTGATGTCGCACTTTAAAGGATCAAGGAAAATATATTCGCTAAAATCCATGTCGAAGTAACAAGTTCCCACCAGTACAGCGCGACTATCCAGCAATGGATGGCTTGTTACAATCTAGTCAGAGAACCAGATGATGATCCAATTAATATAAACATACCAGAGTCAGAGGGTAGGTGCAAAGTCAAAGGAAGTGTTATTTCCAGCGACCAGTTCCTTAAGCCATTGAAAATCAAGAAATTAAACATTTGCTCGCCGAAGAACCCAAAATTCACCAATATAGGAGATTACTGGGACCATGAGATGGTAGCAAATATCACAGACTTGTTGCATGAGTATTAGGACCTATTCTGCCAACTTCTCAGAGATGAAGGGAATAGTTGGGGACCTAAGGGAAATGAAAATACCCATGAAACCAGAAGCTAAACTAGTTAAGCTGTGACCTTATAAACTGAATCCAAGGTATAAAGAGAAGGTAAAAGCATAATTGGACTACATGCTTGATGCGAGAATCATTGAACATGTTGAGGAATCATAATGGATCACCCCTATATTGATCCAAAATAAGAAGATGATATGTGAAGTCAGAATCTGTGTTGACCTAAGGAAGTTGAATGATGCATGCCTGCACGATCCATTCCCAACACCGTTTACAGATGAAGTACTTGAAAGCATTGGAGGGCAAGAAATGTATTCATTCATCGATGACTTCTCTGGCTATCATCAAGTCATTATCATGAAGCAGGATTGCCACAAAAAGACCTTCGTCACAGAATGGGGATGATACCAGTATACAAAAATTCCCTTTGGACTGAAGAATGCACCTACTATTTTTTCTAGAATAGTATTTTCTGCTTTTAAATATTTCATACATAAGTTTCTTAAGGTCTACTTTGATGATTGGACTGTGTTTTTTCTAGTAAGAGACCATATTGAGAGTCTATGCATGAGTTTGGGTCATTTTCCCCAGTATCAGATTGCACTTAATTCCAAGAAATGTATTTTTTGCACACCATTTGGTGTGCTATTGGGTCATGTTGTATGTCATGATGGTATTTTGGTCGACCCAATGAAAGTTGAGATTATCCTTGATTTACCACTGCCTACATCAATCACGCAACTCAAATTAGTGTTAGGACACACAAGCTACTACAGGAAGTTCATCATAGGGTATGCAGAGATAACTGCACCTATGGAGAAATAGTTGAAGAAATATGCAAAGTTTCAGTGGATAGATCCTTTTCAAGAAAGCTTGGATAAATTAAAGAATAAGATGGCCATTGTGCCAACACTTGTATTTACGAATTGGAAAAAGGAGTTCCATGTTCATGTCGATGCATCACTTGTCACGCTCGACATAGTCTTGACGCAACTAGGTGAGGGTGCGCTTGACCACCCTATTGCTTTTGCTAGCAGAAAACTGTCGACAACAGAGAAAAAGTACATGAAAATAAAGCGAGAAGGCCTCTCCATGGTCTATGCACTACAAAATTTATGACACTACTTGTTGGGCGGAAATTTCAAAATGTACATTGATCATTCAGATTTGAAATACCTAATCAACAAGCTAGTGTTAGGGGGGGAGATCTATCGATGGATCCTCTTGTTTCAGGAATTTGACTTTGAGGTCATAGTTAAACTTGGTCGACTAAATGTCAGACCTAACCACCTGTCGAGGATAGAAAGTGGTGAAGAACCAACCATTCTGGAGGAGAACTTCATCAACGTGTAGTTGTTTGCATTCACCACGATGGATGATCAGAATAAGGATTTTAACGTTGTCATCCACTTCTTGAGCACAGGCTATGTGCATGAAGGATTATCCATTAACTAGAAGAAACATCTAGTTGTCAGAGCCACTGATTATACATTGATTGGGGGATAATTATACAAGCTGGGTGTGGATGAAACATTACGCCGTAGTGTCTTTGACTATGAATGATAGTGGATAATGAGTGAAGCACATGCTAGTGTTGCGAGAGGACACTATGCTGGAAAAGAAACTGTGCACAATATACTGCAAGCAGGACTATGGTGGAAAACCATACATGTGGATACTAAGAGCTTCTACCAGTGCTGTGACATCTTCCATATAACATCAAAATCGTCGCATCGTGATAAGATGCCGCTTGCACTACAGATAACCCTCCAATATTTTGATAAGTGGGTTGTTGATTTCGTTGGACTGATCAATCCACCAGGGAAAAGGATTGGCGTGCGCTATATTATTACTCCAACAGAATATTTAACCAGAAGGGATGAGGCCGCTCCTGTTAAATATTGCACCACTGTGACTGCGACGAAGTTTTTATTTGAAAATGTGGTGACCATATTTGGTTGTCCAAAAATTATACTCAGCAACCAAGGTACACATTTTGTTAACAAAATGATTATTGAGCTTACTGCAGAGTTTCAGATTCAGCATAAGAAGATGACACCCTATTATCCTCAGGCGAATGGAATGGTTGAATCCTTTAACAAGATTATCGAGAATGAATTAACCAAAGTATGTAATGTGTGCTAAGATGACTAGGATCAGAAATTTTCAGCATTGGTTTGGGCATACCGCACCACTTGTAAGTGACTGACAAGGCACACTCCATTCAGACTGGTGTATGGATAAGAATATGTTGTGTCGATAGAGTACATTGTGCTGAGCCTACAGATTTCTATGCTGACAGAAATGACCGACAAATATGTTGTCGAGCAAAGGTTGTCGCAGCTCATTCTAATGGAAGAGGAACTCTTCGTCGCAGGGTTCCATCAAAACATAGAGAAGCAAAGGAAAAAATCATGGCATAATTGCCATATCTGGATTAAGCCATTCAAAGTTGGAGGACTTGTTTTGCTGTCTGACAACAAAATTTTCAAACGTCCAAGGAAGTTGAACACATATTGGCTAGGGCCATATATGATCACGCATATCACTGACGCAGGCACAATGAAGTTGTTGGAATATATTAAACCCACTCACAACTTAGGATAAAATAATTAATCATTATTTGATTAATTATTCACCCACTAGCTTAATTAGTTGGCATCCACTTTCACCTTAAAGTCAATACATGCCATCTATATCCTAGGAATGATTTATTTCCAATTTTGGGTTGATATTGACCACCTTTTGACGATCCAGAATTAGTATACAGGACTTTACAGCAAATTCTGCTTTATTCTGCTTTTTCTGTGTTTCCTGCTTTTCTATGGATAAGACAAAAGCTAGTCAACTAGGAAACTGGGAGCATTTGTTTCCAACCCATCCTCCATTATTTTTTCTCCATTTTCTAGGATTATCATTTTATTTCCATCTCCTTGACAAATCACTCATACATTTTCCAACTCGTGAGGTCCTTGATAGATTTGGTAAGTGCTTTAGCCACCTATGGGGGTTTGTTATATTTTGGTAAGTCATCCTTTTTGAGCTTTATGATTTCTTTCCATACAATTCAATTTTCCTATGATGGATGTACTATTTATGTACACTATTATTCATAATTATTCAATGGAAGGATACACACCAATATTCATCTCTTCATTCATGTGATTCAGTCTCTTTTCTTCTCTCTAGTTTTCCTGTGTATGCTTGTGAGAATTCTTAGTAGCAAGATCTATTTCATGTGCTTATTCTTAGCATCATTGCACATAGAATTGATCTATTATTTATACATGGTATCAGAGCTACAAGGTTGATCAAGTTCTATAGAATTGAGGAGCACTTCCAGTCTCCTATCTCTCTCTGAAGAAGAGCTTGTCTAGCTTACAAGATTTTCTCCTAGTTTGTTTTGCAAGTTACAGAGAGTATATCCTAGAGCATATCAACAAATTCAATATGGATTCAAAATTTCCTCTACTATCTCCTTTCAACTATGTTGATTGGAAGCCAAAGATGAGTGCATACTTGAAGAGGCAATGTCTCTTTGATGTCTCCATTGGTGCATTGAGTGAAACTAAGTCTTATGAAGAGAAGATTGATTGGATAGATAATTGTGATAGAGCTTATGGAATTATGTGTTTGGGAACGTCTCCAAATATATATCATCTAATATATTCTACTGAATATCCATTTGAGCTTTGGAAAATTTTGGACAAAGCTTTTGGTTTGCAGGAAATTGAAGATGAAGCATGGAGTGAACCTAGCATCTCCTCTTGTTCTCGTTCTCAAGATTTCTTGGCCTCTACATTCTTTGATGAAGTTGATCATGATGAAGAAGCTTCTCATACAGTTCATTTTGTTGCTGCCCTCTTTCATTCGAATGCTTCCTCCTTTAATGAAGAAGCAAATATTGAAGAGCTAGCTTTTTCTGTGTCTCTTGAAGGTGATTTTTCTTCTTGTGATACTATTGATGAAAAAGAAGTAACATATGGAGATTCTACTGATATTTATTATGATCCTATAACCCATTCATTGTTCTCTAAATATCCTATCTTAGATTCTGAGATCTATGTGCCAGATTCTTCACACCTTGTGCATACCTCTCTCATTGATGGTGTGCAACCCAGTGACTTCCAGGATGTTTGCTTAGCCAAATCAAGCCTTCTTTGTGTCATACCACTTACCTTACTTGATCTCATGTGCTTCAGCATATCCTCCTTTTTTCTTGGCATCAATACTCAGAGCCTTCTTGAATATTTTGAACATCTCCTTATTTCCTCCTTTCATACATAGGATTCATTACCAGTGTATTCCCATGAGTCTATTGATATGCTTATATGTGATCCTTTGGATTCTAATTTAGAAGCATATTTTCAGGTTGATACAAAAATAATACCAGCATCCATACCATCTACCATACCTATGAATAATCCAAAGACTATACAAATCCCAAGCTCACTAGTTGATTCATCATTGGTCTCTTATGCATTGATATTTATGTTACATGGTTTGAAGTCTTTCCTAACTTTCAGTGGCTGGTTATCCATGTCCTTAGTCATATATGGACTGATATTAAACATGTTTGGATCTGTTCTAAACACTTATGGTTTAGATCTTATGCACATCCATCATTCATATTTTTACACCTATCAGTTTTCCCCAGTTGCTCATAATTTTCCTAGTCTAGCCCTATATCCTCATGGAGCCATTGAAGCCTTTATCCTTTCTGTTCCATATGTTAATATTTCTTATATATCAGAGTTTTATCAGCCTCATATTAGATCTATACAGGTGCTACATCAGATTGGAATATTGACATGTGATTCGCATCACAATTTTGCAGCTATTCAGGGAATTGGGTGTGAAATAAATTGTCTTAACTTTTGTACTCTTTGGGAAGGAGTATGCACAGATTTATTTTCCATTTCAGATTATGTTTGCAAATCAAATTTTGACAATAGAAAGAAGCAGTCCTTCGAAGATGACACAAATTTTCATGTAATTTTTCTCTGTTGTCGACAGTTTTCTGCTAGCAAAAGCAATAGGGTGGTCAAGCGCACCCTCACCTAGTTGCGTCAAGACTATGTCGAGCGTGACAAATGACGCATCGACATGAACATGGAACTCCTTTTTCCAATTCGTAAATACAAGTGTTGGCACAATGGCCATCTTTTTCTTTAATTTATCCAAGCTTTCTTGAAAAGGATCTATCCACTGAAACTTTGCATATTTCTTCAACTATTTCTCCATAGGTGCAGTTATCTCTGCATTAAAGGAGTTATGATCATGGAGTTCATGATTTCTTCAGTAAGTCCTTCATCCAGAAGCAGTTCAGTCAGCTCATTAAAGTGAAGATGAAGATATGTTGAAGACATATTTCAAATTTTTTCCCTTATCCCATCTTGAGGGAGGATTTTCCCAATGTGGTTTTGCCTCTTTCCTCACTTTTCTAGACATAATAATTGTTTAAAGGGTGACCATAGCCTTGTTGCTAGGACCTATATGCATCTATATGCATCTATATTTTTTGTCATACCATCATAAAGTCAGAATTATAGGGGGGTGTTGGAATATATTAAACCCACTCACAACTTAGGATAAAATAATTAATCATTATTTGATTAATTATTCACCCACTAGCTTAATTAGTTGGCGTCCACTTGCACCTTAAAGTCAATACATGCCATATATATCCTAGGAATTATTTATTTCCAATTTTGGGTTGATATTGACCACCTTTTGACCATCCAGAATTAGTATATAGGACTTTACAGCAGATTCTGCTTTATTCTGCTTTTTCTGCTTTTCCTGCTTTTCTATAGATAAGATAAAAGCTAGTCAACTAGGAAACTGGGAGCTTTTGTTTCCAACCCATCCTCCATTAGTTTTTCTCCATTTTCTAGGATTAGCATGTTATTTCCATCTCCTTGACAACTCACTCATGATTTTTCCAACTCGTGAGGTCCTTGATAGATTTGGTAAGTGCTTTAGCCACCTATGGGGGTTTGTTATATTTTGGTAAGTCAACCTTTTTGAGCTTTATGAGTTGTTTCCATACAATTCGATTTTCCTATGAGGGATGTACTATTTATGTACACTATTATTCATAATTATTCAATGGAAGGATACACACCAATATTCATCTCTTCATTCATGTGATTCAGTCTCTTTTCTTCTCTCTAGTTTTCCTGTGTATGCTTGTGAGAATTCTTAGTAGCAAGATCTATTTCCTATGCTTCTTCTGAGCATCATTGCACATAGCATTGATATATTATTTCTACAATGCTATGTGGGTTTATGTGGGTTTAATATATTTTGAGTGGGTTTAATATATTTCAATACCCCCCTATAAGTCTGACTTTATGATGGTATGACAAAAAAATATAGATGCATATAGATGCATATAGGGCCTAGCAACAAGGCTATGGTCACCCTTTAACAATTATTATGTCCAGGAAAGTGAAGAAAGAGGAAAAACCACATGGGGAAAATCCTCCCTCAAGATAGGACAAGGCACAAAATTTGAAATATGCCTACAACATATCTTCACAAAATTTGAAATATGCCTACAACATATCTTCATCTTCACTTTAATGAGCTGACTGAACTGCTTCTGGATGAAGGACTTACTGAAGAAATCATGAACTCCATGATCATGCGCTAGAGTGTACAACCTACAAGAAGGAAGATGAGAGACTCCTTGTATCTCATCAACTGATGAAGTAGGAGCATTATCTAAATGCTTCTTTCTGCTGTCAAACTTTGATCTACAAACATAATCTGAAATGGAAAAGATATTTGTGCATACTCCTTCTCAAAGAGTACAAAAGCTAAGACAATTTATTTCACACCCAATTCCCTGAATAGCTGCAAAATGGTGATGTGAATCACATGTCAATCTTCCAATCTGATGTAGCACCTGTATAGATCTAATATGAGGCTGATAAAACTCTGATATATCAGAAATATTAACATATGGAACAGCAAGGATAAAGGATTCAATGGCTCCATGAAGATATAGGGCTAGACTAGGAAAATTATGAGCAACTGGGGAAAACTGATAGGTGTAAAAATCTGAATGATGGATGGGCATAATATCTGAACCATAAGTGTTTAGAACAGATCCAAACATGTTTAATATCAGTCCATATATGACTAAGTACATGGATAACCAACCACTGAAAGTTAGGAAAGACTTCAAACCATGTAAGATAAATATCACTGCATAAGAGACCAATGAGGAATCAACTAGTGAGCTTGGGATTTGTATAGTCTTTGGATTATTCATAGGTATGGTATATGGTATGGATGGTGGTATTATATATGTATCAACCTGAAAATATGCTTCTAAATCAAAATCCAAAGGATCACATATAATCATATCAATAGACTCATGGGAATACACTAGTAATGAATCCTCTGTATCATAGGAGGAAACAAGGAGATGTTCAAAATATTCAAGAAGGCTCTGAGTATTGATACAAAAAACAAATGAGGATATGCTGAAGCACATGCGATCAAGTAAGGTAAGTGGTATGACACAAAGAAGGCTTGATGTGGCTAAGCAAACATCCTGGAAGTTACTGGGTTGCACACCATCAATGAGAGAGGTATGCACAAGGTGTGAAGAATCTGGCACAAAGATCTCAGAATATAAGATAGGAGATTTAGAGAACAATGAATGGGTTATAGGATCATAATCAATATCAGTAGCAGCTCCATATGTTACTTCTTTTTCATCAATAGTATCACAAGAAGAAAAATCACCTTCAAGAGACACAGAAAAAGATGGCTCTTCAATATTTGCTTTTTCATTGAAGGAGGAAGCATTTGAATGAAAGAGGGAAGCACCAACATGAATTTTATGAGAAACTTCTTCATCATGATCAACTTCATCAAAGAATGTAGAGGCCAAGAAATCTTGAGAAAGAGAACAAGAGGAGATGCTAGGTTTGCTCCATGCTTCATCTTCAATTTCCTGCAAACCAAAAGCTTTGTCCAAAATTTTCCAAAGCTCAAATGGATATTCAGCAAAATATATGAGATGATATATATTTGGATACATTCCCAAACACATAATTCCATAAGCTCTATCACAATTATTTAGCCAATCAATCTTCGCTTCATAAGACTCTGGTTCACTCAATGCACCAATGGAGACATCAAAGAGACATTGCCTCTTCAAGTATGCACTCATCTTTGGCTTCCAATCAGCATAGTTGAAAGGATATAGTAGAGGAAATTTTGAATCCATATTGAAGTTGTTGATATTCTCTAGGAGATACTCTCTGCAACCTGCAAAACAAACTAGGAGAAAATCTTGTAAGCTAGACAAGCTCTTCTTCAGAGAGGGATAGGAGACTGGAAACGCTCCTCAATTCTATAGAACTTGATCAAACTTGTAGCTCTGATACCATGTAGAAATAATAGATCAATTCTATGTTCAATGATGCTAAAAGGAAGCACAAGAAATAGATCTTGCTACTAAGAATTCTCACAAGCATACACAAGAAAAATAGAGAGAAGAAAAGAGACTAAATCACATGAATGAAGAGATGAATATTGGTGTGTATCCTTCCATTGAATAATTATGAATAATAGTGTACATAAATAGTACATCCCTCATAGGAAAATTGAATTGTATGGAAACAACTCATAAAGCTCAAAAAGGTTGACTTACCAAAATATAACAAAACCCCATAGGTGGCTAAAGCACTTACCAAATATATCAAGGACCTCACGAGTTGGAAAAAGCATGAGTGAGTTGTCAAGGAGATGGAAATAACATGCTAATCCTAGAAAATGGAGAAAAACTAATGGAGGATGGGTTGGAAACAAAAACTCCCAGTTTCCTAGTTGACTAGCTTTTGTCTTATCCATAGAAAAGCAGGAAAAGCAAAAAAAGCAGAATAAAGAAGAATCTGCTGTAAAGTCCTGTATACTAATTCTGGATGGTCAAAAGGTGGTCAAGATCAACCCAGAATTGGAAATAAATCATTCCTAGGATATAGATGGCATGTATTGACTTTAAGGTGCAAGTGGATACCAACTAATTAAGCTAGTGGGTGAATAATTAATCAAATAATGATTAATTATTTTATCCTAAGTTGTGAGTGGGTTTAATATATTCCAACACCCAGGGTTATCTGCGGTGCAAGAAGGACTATGGTGGAAAACCATACATGTGGATACTAAGAGCTTCTACCAGCGCTATGACATCTTCCATATAACATCAAAACCATCGCATCGCGACAAGATGCCGCTTGCACCGCAAATAACCCTCCAATATTTTGATAAGTGGGTTGTTGATTTCGTTGGACCGATCAGTCCACCAGGGAAAAGGATTGGCGTGCACTATATTATTACTGTGACAGAATATTTAACCAGATGGGATGAGGCCACTCCTGTTAAAGATTGCACCTCTGTGACTGTGGAAAAGTTTTTATTTGAAAATGTGGTGACCATATTTGGTTGTCCAAAAATTATACTTAGCAACCAAGGTACACATTTTGTTAACAAAATGATTATTGAGCTTACTGCAGAGTTTCAGATTCAGCATAAGAAGATGACACCCTATTATCCTCAGGAAAATGGAATGGTTGAAGCCTTTAACAAGATTATCAAGAATGCATTAACCAAAGTATGTAATGTGCACTAAGATGACTAGGATCAGAAATTTTCAGCATTGGTTTGGGCATATCGCACCACTTGTAAGCGACTGACAGGGCACACTCCATTCAGACCGGTGTATGGATAAGAATATGTTGTGTCGATAGAGTACATTGTGCTGAGCCTATAAATTTCTATGCTGACAGAAATGACCGACAAAGATGTTGTCGAGCAAAGGTTGTCGCAGCTCGTTCTGATGGAAGAGGAACTATTCGTCGCAGGGTTCCATCAAAACATAGAGAAGCAAAGGCAAAAATCATGGCATGATTTCCATATCTGGATTAAGCCATTCAAATTCGAAGGACTTGTTTTGTTGTCTCACAACAAAATTTTCAATTATCCAGGGAATTTGAAGACATATTGGCTAGGCCCATATATGATCGCGCATATCACTGACGCAAGCGCAATGAAGTTGCAGAAGCTATATGGAACGTACATCGTAGGAATGGTAAATGGAAGTCACCTTAAACCTTACTATGATGGACGCGATATGTCTAGCTAAGGTCGTGTCACGCATGAAAAAAAAAGAGAAAGGGGGGAGGAAACTGTTCTGTCACACAGTTGCAACATAAGCATGAAAATCACAATAAAGAGCAGAAATGATAATTGGCCGTCATTAAAGCCTAGATACCCGAAAAAGATATAAGTGGTTATGACAATAAAGGGTCATTAATTCGACAAGTCCGAGGAGAATGAAGACATTATTTTTGGTCCCATCAGTCATCTCCATCATAAGTTCCATAACTGACCTGACAGGTACATATCAAAACTCAAGTAGGTGAGTTAATTGTGGAATGCGTCAAAAAATAAGCCCATGTGATCGACAAGATGATGATCTATGATGCAATGATCACATGAGGTAGTAGCTCACCCCTATAAAAATCAAGCTTCATTGACAATAATTATTTTACATGCACAGAGAGAAGAAGAGAAAACCAGAGCTTGTGAGTGAGTGAGTCGAAGCTAATGGTTATTGAGATTTCTAGCGCCAGTGAGTAATCTAATGTGACTATTGCTTCACCATGTCTGATCGAGGAAGAAATTGTGTAACCAGAGGTGCAGCAGTAAGAACAAGAATTAGAAATGATGGCGGGACCAAGGAAGTAGATAGCTCCTGCAGCTAGTTCGGCCCCTGTTCCAGCCTCTGGTTCGGGCCCTGGGCCGAACCCTGTTCAAAATTTTCTAGTTAATCCACCAATTATAGGTCCATGACCAGTCTTACCACTGAGAGAGGTTCCAGAACCATCAAGGCCGAAGATATATAAGAATCATAAGGCTAAGGCCACTATGGATATGCTTGCTGAGTACATGTCAGGAGAGGACGCACTAGACTCACCACCATGCAGAGATGCGAGATCCACCATAGAAGAGTATAACCTATTACCACATTATATTCAACTAAGGAGAGCCAATGCATAGGAGGTGAAGCTCTTGGAAAAAGGGCACTCCTCCTTAGCGACACCCCAGATCCCTACTAGTGTACCCCTGTTGATGGATATACTATCAAAGTTGGCCAAGCTACAGTTTGAGAATGTTGATACCCACAAGAAGGTGGGCTTAGAAAGAAAATATTACATGGTCACTCTTCCAGCCATGCTGCCTGAGCCCTAGCTCATAGTACCAATGGAGTGGACCAGCGGTGTCAGCAACGCAGGGTTGTTAAACTTGATACTCATGCCGCACTTTGGTCAGATCACACAAGTAACTACATATGTACGATAGGTCCTTGTCTCTTTTCATAGAGGAAATTTATGGATCGATCTACCCTACCCTGTCAATGTCAATATCATCTCATTAATAATGGGTCTGCCAAAGGTAGGAGAAGACCCTGCGTCGTACCTATGCCCAAAAAAATATATGACCAAGATGAAGCAGAAATATGATCTTCAGCATACAGGTCAGGGATTCCTCATTGCCCCTATAGAGAACACAGTGAGGTTCACAGCAAAAATCCTATCTTGCAAGTTGTTGGGAAAGATGAGGCTCACTTAGTGCACCGCTAGGGCAGTAGAACTCGTAGAACAGTGCGCAACGGGAGTAATCTTCAACTGGTCGCAATAACTATTGAATGAGATGATAGATGGTGCAGAGCAGGTGTAGAATGACCCTATGGCTAAATTCCATGACTCCTCGTTGCTCATCCTGATTTCCTTTATTATTTGGTCCAACCCACTAGACTACCAGTCACTGGATGCCCCAGTTCTTTGCCTTAGCGTAAAGTATCAAAACCTCTGGGAAGATAAGGAGGACATGATTCTGCAGAAGGAAAATAACATTGAGTTCTTCTTACATGGAGAGGCACTACATGATGTAATAAAGCAGACACACAGAGTAAGAGCCACAACAGTGCAGAAATATGCCTTGTTTTTAAAATTTCAGGCTGGTTTTCACAATGTTATCTTGGAGCCACGACGGGACCTAAACAAGCAAGCACACCAGGAAGGGTTCATAATCACTGATGCAGATGTAGTCATAGTCATCCAATATGGGCCTGCAAAATGGTGCGTACTGGGTGATGTGGAGATGGACCAAGGAGGAAACCAAGGAGGAGATGGCCAAGGAAGTGGCTAAGGTGAGGGCCAAGGAAATGGCCAAGGGAATGGTAAAGGCAATGACCAAGAGGATGGACAAGGTAATGATGATGGCGATGGGAAAGAAAATCAGTTACCGAACTTCGACGATGATGGAAGTGAGTATAATAAGGATAAAGATGAAGACTCTGAAGACACACCTACTGATGAGGATGTGCAAAAGGCCCAAGAAGAGGCACGGAGCAAAGAGAAACATCATTCATGGAAAAAAAGCACAAAGCTAACAAGATGGCTAACACTATCAATTTAGCCGAGGAGGACATTAGTTTGCTTTCGAAAGAAATTGCATAGGTTGCAAAGTTTAGTCTGAAGGGATAACTAAAAAGCAGTTGCACCTGGCTGACAAGCTGGTGGACCATATCAATACCCTAAATGAGGCTATCAATGAGGTCAAAAGTACATTCAAGGCTGATACTTACAGCGTGGATCCAGATTACATGTTAGAAACACCACTCCTATTGCCACAGGTAAAATAGACATCTAATCACGCGCAATGGAGACAGGGACACCTGAGTTTGATAATGTTGTCCATGGGTTTGAGACAATATATATGGATTTATCTAAACTCATCCTAGCTGAATTCTATATTGTTCAGCATGCAACTGCAACCAAAATATGGATACATGACAATGCTCTTGCATATCAGGAAACCAAGAAGAAAATGAAGGATAAATAGTGCAAGGTCATCCTTTGAGAAAAAGAGCAATAAATTGAGGCGTGAGAATAGAGATAGCTTACACTTGCTGAAGCCATCAAGGAAGATGCAAAGTTTCCCTTGCAAGAAGGCCAAGAAGATGCTTATATGGCTGCTAAGGTATGCAACAAATTAGCATTTGAGGCTTCCAAAAGGATAAGACAAGGAGAAAAAATCTGCACTAAGGCAATTGAAGCCATTTCCGTGATGTGATAAGTTCTTCTAGAGGATGAAATTGTGGAGAAGATCAAGGAAGATGCATGACAAGCTGATTTGAAAATCACTGCAGTGAAGGCAGACATGAAGAAGTTGTCAATCAAAGAAAGGATCACAAATGTTGCAAAGCTAAATTAGCTACAACATGAAGCAAAAAATATCCATGACCAGGAGAAGAAAAGGAATGATGACATGACAGAACATCAATCGGAGGTAGAACAAGTTACAAGGCTTATTCATCCTGTACAGCAGAAGCTCCAACATATCACTCAGTCATTGGAAGAGGGACCATCGGAACATATCAGTTCCAACCATGTGGAACATTTGTCCAATTAGGCAGAGGAAGTAACAGAGGATGTTTCTAGGGTGCAACAAATTTTGAAGGAATTTCAGGACAAGGTTGGTCCCGTGGCGCAACCAACGCCAAAATCTTGAATTTTGCAGACACTTCAAATTTTGCTAAATTTTGCTTAGTGGCTCGAGACAAGCCACATGTGAGTGTTGGGGGCTTGTTGGGCGAGGAAAAGTGTATAAGGAAGAATCCGATGCAAAAGCGTAAGACGGGAAAAGCAGGCATGCGATAGAGAAAGGCAAGTAAAGGGAGAAGCACAAGCACAGAGCAGAGGAAGCTGCAATGAGGATCGTTGCAATGAGGAAAGGTAGATCCAAGTCAGTGGAAAATTGGTAGGTACAAGATTTAAGGTTGAATAGGTGCAAGTCAAGGAAGACTGTAGAAGGAAGAACCGGCAGAATACTAAAGGACAGTTTTGCAGCTAGTTATGACCTGTACAAACAGGCTGAAAGACAATTTTGTAGCTAGTTATGACCTGTACAAACATGTTGAAAGATGTTTATGTGGTTAGTTATGGCCATGGTTAATGAAATACAGGAATTTTGTAGCTAGGTATGGGATGACATTAATGTAATGAAAGATATTTTGTAGCTACTTGAGTCTGTAATAACTGAGCTATACTAAGTTGACCCTACGCGGTCTTGTAAACACTATAAATAGGAGGAACCCGCTCTGTATAAGGGTTAGCTTGATAGTGTGAGTGAATGTCGCAATATTGATAAGCATTGAATGAATGAATGTATTAGTTAATGTTTAACACTATCAAGTCATAATATAATTCGCACCATAGTCATTTTCTTCAAGGGAATCAGTTGTGTTGCACTATTTCACTAGTGTCAGGGTTGTCAAGGCCGAGGTTGTGTCGCATGCTGGTTGTGGCGCACAGTAGCACCTATGTCACATAGTAACAGATTCCATCCCTCCATCTTTTTTGAGCACCTTGTCCGCATGCCAAGGGACTATTATCCCTCGCCAACTGCAGAAACATGGTTCTGGAAGTTACACATTAAGATATCTCAGGTGATACTGCACCTTCCTCACGGGTGTTGCCGACTGAGCTTGCTCTGCCGGGCCGATGTCTTTGGGTGTTTTGTTGGTTTTGTGTTGTTGTTGAACCTCGATTGCGTAAGTAAGGAAAAGAGGCCAACAAAACACAAAAATAGGAACGTATCTTCTTAGGGTGTGTTGTTTACTACAAAAGATTTACAAAAAACTTTTCCAAGCTATCCTCTCCTTTATTCACTCTGCTAATGAAGGATGAGCAGTTTCATTGGAATGATGCATGCCAAACATTGTTCACTGAACTTAATAAAAGGATATCCATAGCCCCTATCTTATGAATGCCCAATTGGGATCTTCCTTTCCACATCTCCTCAGATGTTTCTGATATTTCCATTGGAGCAATATTGGGACAGCAAGAATGTCATGCCCCATATACAATTTATTATATCAGTAAAAAATTGGCCTCTGCTAAACTCAATTACACTGTCATAGAAAAGGAATTCCTTGGCATTGTTTATTCCATCAATAAATTCAGGCACTATATTACTAGATACCCCACTTTTGTGCTCACTAACCATTCATCCCTTAAGTACTTAATGAAAAAACCTGTCACTAATGCTAGAGTAACTAGATGGTTGTTACTGTTACAAGAATTTGACATTACAATTATTGACACACCTAGGAAGGAAAATGTTGTTGCTGAATTTTTATCTTGACTTACTAACAATGATGGCAGTTTACCAATTGAAGATTCCTTCCCTGATGAACATTTATTTGCAGTTTCAGTTCATTCCCCATGTTACGCATATGTTTCTAACTATTTGGCTGCAAGAAAGCTTCCAGGACATTTATCCAAAAGAGAGAAAAGAAAAATTATACAACAAAGTGCCAGGTACTGCTAGATAGATGGGAATCTTTTCTACATAGGTTTTGATTTAGAAATTATAAGATGTGTAAGGAAGGATGAAATTTTTAGTATCTTAAAGGCTTTCCACGATGATCCCTGTGGGGGACATTTTGCTGACAAATGAACAAGTCATAAGGTATTACGGATGGGCTATTTTTAACCAACAGTTTTCAGGGATGCAAAGAAATATGTTCGGGCTTGTGATAGTTGTTAAAGAATGGGAAAGCCAAACAAACTAGATGAGATGCCTCTTCAACCACAACTGGTGGTTGAACCTTTCGAGAGATGGGCCCTGGATTTTGTAGGGCCTATCAACCCTCCCTCGAAGTAGAAAGTGTATATCCTAGTTTGCATTAATTATCTGACTAAATGGGTGGAGGATGTAGCTCTAGTCAATGCCAATGACCAAGCAAAGATGGATTTCTTATATGTATAAATATTTACCCATTCTGGAGTACCAAAGGAGATAGTTACAGATGGAGGACCGTAGTTTGTGTCCAGCAAATTGGAATCTCTATTACAGAAATATCACGTTCAACACAAGATAACCTCACCATATCACCACAGGCCAATGGCCAAGTGGAAAGTACCAACAAGTTAATTGAGGATATCCTCACAAAAACATTCAGAAGCCATGCAAAGACTGGGCTGACAGACTTCCAGAGGCATTATGGGCATATCGCACCTCATGGAACAACACTACAGGCTTCTCCCCATACGAATTGGTGTACGGTAAGAACATTGTCTTTCCCATTGACTTTGAAATTAAAAATTTAAAGTCAGTCATGGAAGAAAACTTAGACTTGAAAGAAGCTCAGAGGAACAAATTGAATTAGTTAAATGAATTCGATGAGAAGCGCATAGTTGTTTTGCATCAGACAACATTAATTCAACAACAACATTCCAAGTGGCATGATCGATTCATAAAGAAGAAAGTATTCTATGAAGGAGACTAGTCCTTACTATACGATTCAAGGTTCAAGAGGGATTTTAAAGGTAAGCTGCATACAAGATGGTTGGGACCCTACCAAATAGACAAGGTGTTTGATAATGGCACAGTTATCCTAATTACTATTGATGAAAATCAGATGCCATTATTCGCTAATGGTCACTGGATGCGACTGTATCATAAACCGATTTCAAAGGATACATTCATTTCACATGTTGTAGCTGATCTAGACTATCAGTTAACGCAAGGGCGGCAATTTTTCTCTGCTCCTGCAAGTTGATGTAATTGTAACTTCGGAATGTATTCACTTGTATTTCTTATCTATTGTAACCCGATGTTTATTCCGGGATGTATTTGAGTCATGTCATGCCCCGATGTTCCGATCAGGAAGTTGCTATAATGAGAAAGTCATGTCAAGTCATTGTGGGTAACCCTCCTATTTGTAAAGGGTTAAAGTCCCCACAGTTGTGGAGCCCTTGGGTTATTAGACTATCCTAGTGAAGTCGACCCTAGATGAGTCATTGTAAGTCGAGGCAATAGTCCCCACCATTTTGTTACCCTCCTATTGGTCGAAGGAGGAAAAGTCCCCATAAGTGGTGGGGCACTAGAGTTATTATACACTCATAGAGATGTAGGCTCTAGTAAGTAATTGGTAAACTAGGCCGACATGATTGAGTGCACTTCAAGTGAATGGAAGAATATAAATAGAGAGTGAGAGCCTCTCTATTTATCACTTGTACAACACATCATTCACTCACTCAAGTGTGGCGCACTAGTGAAGAAGGAAATACTGGGACTAGACAGAAGAAGAAGAAGACTACTGTTGTTTTGGGAGATCTCTTACTGTTTTGGTGCTGATTCTATCTCTAAGAAAGTTGCGGATTTTCCTCCTTTATGGTTTCCTCGAGGAAAATCTCTTTGTGTCTCTTGTCTCTTGTGATGTGCTTATGTTTTATTGCTGTGCTCGTTATTCTCTCAGTGAAAAGATCCTAAGATCATAATGCTAGCTTATATGATGAAAAACTAACACTGTAAACATTTAAAGAACACTGCAATTTCCACACAGGAATCTGTACATAAATAAATTGATGTTTTGTTTTATTTTCTTTTACGCTTGATCAATTTTCTTTTGATGAATGTGTACAGGAATCTACTTGAGAAGCAGCGGTCATGACTGAGCTGAACGATTGGAGGCACCCTAGCTTATTTTCCTATTTTGAATAACTCCTTGAAAAATATGAACAATTCAGCATCAACAAACAATCAGCTGAAACTATGCCTATTTTTCCATTTTTCGCAACTGTGAATTCGCCAAATTCCTCCTATTTTCCTAATTTCGCAGCTGCAACTCCACCAAATTTTACCTATTTTTCTTATTTTCACAGTTGCAACTTCGCCAAATTTGTCCTATTTTCTAGCTGCGACTCCACCAAATTTTTCCTATTTTTCGTAGTTGTGACTCCGCTAGATTTTTCCTATTTTCCAGTTACGAATCCGCCAAATTTTTCCTATTTTTCCATTTTCGTAGTTGTGACTCTGGCATATTTACCCTATTTTCCAGCCGCAATTCTACCAAATTCTGCCTACTTTTCCTATTCTCGCAACTACGAATCCTCCATAATTATCCGTAAAACAGTTGTGACTCTGCTATATTTGGCTTACCTTTCCTATTTTCGTAGCTACAACTTCCCCAGATTTATCCATAAAACAAGCTGCGACTCTGCTAGATTCTGCCTACTTTTCTTATTTTCACAGTTGCGACTCCTCTATATTTGTCCATAAAATAGTTGTGACTTCTTCAGATTTGTCCATAAATCTCATCGTCAATAACTTCGCTAGGTTCCAACTCATTTCACAACTCCAACCACAGTTTCACCAATATTGAAAAGACAAATATTGATTTGCCACAGGTACCAGCCAATAAGGATGTACTTGTCGTTCAAAGTGGTCAGGGGTAATATCATAATAGCACATGCGCAATTATGTTTTTAATTGATGGCTGTGATGACACGCTGAACCATTATGGAAATTTAAGGCTCATTTCATATTGCAAAGGTACGGATTCTAACCATTTACATGATTAGGGATAAAATGGATATGGAAAAATTAAACATGCTTTGTCTTTTGTACTCGTCAGCAAACCCGTACCCATTTAACTGTCAATCAATATGTATGAATTGGTACTTGGGACTATTACAAGACCGTCACTTTTTTTCCCCAATTTGTACCAAATCTTGCCAATCATTCCCTTTTCATAACTGTATTAACTTTCCTAAAATACCCAATCCCAACCTGGGTTGTTCATTGAAAGTTCTTGTGCTGCATCTTCCACTTCCGGATCTGTAACTTCCTGATTCTATAACGAACATAAAATAATAATTAAATAACTATTATATAATTAATAATAACTATTAAAAACAACATTAATTATTAATATTAATACACATTGATATTAATAATTAATAAATAGTTATTAGTAAACAATTCTAAAATGACGCATCCTTTCATGGATAGTATCCAAAGTGACTTTACGATTAATATATATGTGGCACTCACTTTGTAATCTATAATCATATATATTCTATCATCAATTTATATATTATTATGGCTTATTTAATATTCCAAGTCTTTTGGTAATATTATTTGTGTAAGCGAATAATTATTCACTTCAAGTGGTATCAGAGCGAAGTTATTATTCAAGCTTCTAGGGCTACCCTAAAAAATAGGACCTTGTCCTTAAAAAATAAAAGGTAAAAGTAACCCCCCCCCCCAAAAAAAAGAAGTAAAACAAAAAAAGGGGTAAAAGTGAAACCACACATGGTTTCTTAATAAGTGGGTTTGGGTTTGAATATAAAAGTGCTAAATAATTACTAGTAAAGAGAAAGTGAGATTTGAACTTTGATGGGGAATGTAACACTCATTCCTTCCAACCACCCAATCTACTCACATTTTACAAAACTTAAGGGAAAATAAAGATTTTATTATATAATAATTAATACAATAATTAATTATTATTTTAAAAAAAACTATATATTAAACTATATATATAGTTTATAAAAATATTAATATAATTATTAATTAATTAATAATTATTATTATAAAAAGAAGTTATAATTATTATTATTTATAATAATTATTTTTGGAAAAAAAAGGTTATTTAACCTAACGAAGAAGACCAATCCCTTTATCGTCGAAAAAGTCGAAGGCTATCTATCGCAGAACAAACCAAAGGAAGACCATCTATCATCGAAGGAGTCAAGACCATGGAAGTTAGTCTACAAGTACAAATAGAGAAATTAGAAGCCAAGCTGGAGCGTTATCAGAGAGACAATGAAGAGTTACAGGACGTAAATACGAAATCAGAAATGTTGATTAAATTACATAGGATGCAAAAAGAGCGCAAGGAACAAAAAAATTCCGATCAGAACAATCATATAGAAAAATTATCAGCCCAAATTAAGAAATTAAAAGACGAAAATGATTTCAATTAGAGACAAAAAAAATCAAGATATAAAGAAAGAAATAATTGATTATGAAGCAGAAATAATACGCTTGAACAAAATCATTAACGATATAAATGAAGAACTGACACACATACGAAAGAAAGTAGAAGATCAAGAATTAATGGTCGGCCAGTATCGACAACAGATAAAAGTTCTTCAACAACAAAATAGTGAATCGAAAAAGGAACACAAGTTGGAGATCACAAAGAGTAATAAAACAATATCCAACAGCTCTGAAGAAATTTTTAGATTAAGAAATCATAACAAAACCCTGATTACAAAAATAAAAAAAAATAAAAAAATAGTAGTAAGAAGGAACACTCCGGTGAAGACTTCGAAGGAAAAATACAGGAAAAGCAAAAAGAAAACCAATGTCTAAATAATCATAATCAGGAACTACAGAATCAGATCAAGGATTTAGAAATTGAAAAAAAATCACAAGAGGAAAGAATAAAAAAGATTCAGAATCATAAACAATCTATTGGAGAACCAAGAAGCACAATCCAGGAAAATGCATCCAAAAATCAAATCAAGGAAGTGAAGACAGTCCTCGTCATAGTCCAAAAGAAAGAAGAACAAACAACACCTACACCTTACAGACATCCTAATTATAATCGTCATTTTGACCAAGGACAGGGTCAAAATGAATATTCAAAAAAGACTTATGTGGACATGCGAAAATATCGGCATACCAAACAACAATTGAGACGAATTGTCCTACAAAAAGATCTCAGAGCTCCAATAAAAATAGATCTGGGATGGACCACAGTAGATACGATGCGACAATTCTCCTGGGGAATCTGTAATTCATATCGGCTCATCTCCTCAAATGTCGCAAATACAAAAGGGAAATAATTTTAAGATGACATTTTTAAATAAATGAGACATTAATGTCCAATACATCTTTGAGGACAAAGATTCCCTTAAGGGGAAGGCAATGTAACGAACATAAAATAATAATTAAATAACTATTATATAATTAATAATAACTATTAAAATCAACATTAATTATTAATTAATAATTAATAATTAATAAATAGTTATTAGTAAACAATTCTAAAATGACACATCCTTTCATGGATAGTATCCAAAGTGCCTTTACGATTAATATATATATGGCACTCACTTTGTAATCTACAATCATATCTATTCTATCATCAATTTATATATTATTATGGCTTATTTAATATTCCAAGTCTTTTGGTAATATTATTTGTGTAAGCGAATAATTATTCGCTTCAGATTCGCTATCAGAACTAAAAAGGAAGGTGATATGGGTAACCCATCCCGACATGAAATTGTGAACATAAGGGGCCTGTGTAGGAACGCAGAGGTTTTTGCCATTTTTGAAGTGGTCAAATGGATTAGGTATTTTCAATGACTAAATGGTTTTCACACAGAAACAAATTTACAGTTCATCCTTAATTTGACTGACACCCATTCGAAGGTCAGGGTTGTGCACATAGATGTTACAGAAGCAATTATGGCGGACGTTACTAGTTTGCCTCAACTAGAAAGGAATTGGTTTGGACGAAAAACCCAGAATGCGACTGCAGTGCAGGATTTTATTGCAGTTGGTGAGCATGTTCAGCGAGGAGGCCATGGAATAGCACTAGAATCATTACCCCATCCTCGGAATCAAGTGGTAATATTTCTGAAGAAATATATTACCTTTGAAGGTAGGTACCAAATTTTCTGCTTCTCTGATTTTCCTTTATTGTCTCACTTACACCACGGTAATCTACTCAATATGCCATTTTACTTGTTGAAAACCCTACATTACATGGCAAGGTATCCGAGAACAAACCGACATCTAGTTGCTTCTCTTACCAACCATGGACTAATTAAATTACTCATATTAAGGGCATTAGTACAGCAAAACCGAACCTGGGCACAATTCCTTGCTGAGCCCGGGATAATTCGGGAACCTGCATAGTTGGGCGGTGTTGAAGTAGAAGAGGAGGATAGGGAACCTGCATAGTTGGTGGGTGTTTAAGTAGAAGAGGAGGACCGGAGTCCCTCAAATTTAGTTGGAAGATGAGACAGTGGCAGACCAAAATTGGAATGATCGGGAGGAATATTTGGAGGAAGTTGCAACAGTAGAAAACCTTGTAGAGGGAATAGTTAGTATGGAAGCTTCAGCAATAGAAGCTAAGACTAGAGCAACATTAGATGTTGCGATAGTGGAAGTTGCAGCTGTGGAAGCTACAATGGAAGAAGAGGATGTGGATATATTTAACATTGAATCTTCCCCCGAGTTGGGGGAACTATAATTGAAGAATAAATTTTGGTGGCTAAAACAAGGGAAGATGATGGATTGGGGAATAATCCTCCGATACCAGTCTCAAAATTGGAAACCCCTATTCCACACCAAAGAAGGAGAAGATAAAAATAAGAAGGTCAGTCATCATGGCAGGTGAAAATAAGGAGAACTGGGCCTGTTACAGTGGCAGAAGTGGCATAGGTAAAGTTGGCAAACATTGAAGCAAAGATCGAATTTCCCATTCTAACACCCCGATCAACTGCCGCTCCACAAGAACCTGTTGCAGAAGAACCTCAAATTGAGAGTCTTTTGTATGATAATGGCCTGTTAAAAGAAGAGGTACAAATTCTTCAGAGTGAATTGGAGAATTGGAAAGAAGCATGTAAGAAGCAGGTAGATAAAATATTGAATACATTGGTGGAGGTTGGAGGTCATTTGGAGGGTTCACCTCCTGTTTTGGGAGGTGAAGGACAAGAAAAAGTGGTATGTCCAGAATGTGGAGAGATATTTAAATAGGAAGGATATAAAGTCACACTGCAGGAATTTGTTGCATAAGAACCTGCATGGGTAAATGAAGAAGGAAAATAAGTACCTGTAGTGGAACCAAATGATGAAAACGATCCAAAATTTGACATAATCCCTGACTTGGAATTAGGAGAAGATTAACAAATTCAATCCCAACCATCAGGGGATACTGAAGTATTCTTGGATCAGTATCATTTTTCAGGAGACATTGAAGTAACTCAAGAGAAACCTCGGCAGTCGGAAGAAATTGAAAAACCAGAGGCTGTTACACAAGAACCAGCATCCTTAAAGCTGCTTGTTGAAACTGCAACTCAAATAAAAGATGTTGAGATTGAGACACAAGAAAAAGGTGTCGTTACATAAGATCCAACATCTTTAAAAAATGCAACTCAAACTAAAGTTTCCATGGTTGAATTACAGAAGGGGGATGTTGTTACACAAGAACCGGTATCCCCAAAATTATCTGTCGAGAGTGCAAAATAGATTGAAGTTGATTGGGATGGGATTCAGAAGAGGGATGTTGTCACACAAGAACCAACATTCCCAAAATTGTTTGCTGAAGCATCCACATAGACAGCGGCTACTTCAACACTGATGGAAGAGGAAGTTGTTACAATTTCAATACAAAGTGAGAAGGCTGAGACATCTAGTGACAAGTAGGGATACAAATTTCTCAAGGCCTAATAAAAGAGCTCTCAATGTTAAATTTGTAAGTGAAGAAGTGGAAAAATTATGCTGAGCGATGTCAAAAATGGATGGCTCCCCTTTGTGAATACAGAAGGACTATCAAATAATTAATAGAGAAATGGGAAGATGAGTTAAATTTTCAAAGGTTTCAGTGGGAGAAGGTGCAAAAAGAATTGAAGGAATTGAACAAACTCAAATACATACAGAAATAAAAATATCAAATGTGTGCTCTCTCTCAAAAATTGATGAGATTTAGAGCTCCATATCCCTCCTATCCGGTGTTCTTGTATGAACAAATGACCCTATTTAAATTAAAATCCATGAAGGAGGGAAGACCTTATCAGTTGAAACCCTATGTTCAGTTCTTGGACACCTTTGTGGAGAACAGTTTCACTGAACAAAATCTGTTGTGTGAACTCTATTTTCATGAGATGGTTTGTCCCATGGACTCTCTCTCTAACCCTATTCCTTATTTGGGAGATGTTCAGTTGAGATCCTTTGCCTCTTTTGTTAATAATCATGTACAGTGGGAAAAAAATTTTCATACAATCTCTCAGAATGAGGCCATCTCCAATCTATGGATTAGGAGTGAACCTCAATCTCCTCGAGTTCTCCTTATGTTCCATGGAAGGAGGCTCATGTATCCTATGAAGAATCAAAAGTTGATGGAACTGCAAGAAAATATTATTTCCACCTGTGTTAATCAGATCTCCAAACAACAACATCTTTCCCTAGAAGGCAGTAAGCACAAGTGTCAACCTTCTTCTTCATATTTGAAAAAAGGGACCCTTATTGTTTCAAAAATTTTAAATAGCCTCTCCCCAGGGTGGAAGGATATGTCGAGTGCATGAAGAAGTGTGGACCTCACTGGATGGGACTCAAATAAAATTTTCCACTTATATGGTAGCCAACAAAGCCATACAGGGATGAGTATACACTAACTAAGGTAGAGGAGAGGAAATGATGGAGATAGTGGGCTACCTGTAATGGATATCTTGATGGGGGTGAACTACCTGAAAATTTCTTCAATTTTTCCTCTCTCCACAAACAAGGTCCAGAGTCAGACTCAGAATAGTGGAAGTATTTAAATGAGGACATGTAATTGGAAATTTGGAGGGAGATGTTGGGTCCTAGAATAGCCCATTTTTTACCACACCGATTATATATTTTTGCCTTGTCCTACTTCATTTCCATACACCAGATAGATGTTTTTCCATCAAGTTGAGCATAAATCCTTACCGGTATGATTTATTATTTCCTTATTCTATTAATGCTTAGGATTGTTATGGTTAGAACTCTATGTTTTGAATTGTGCTAATATGTATTAAATTGATAAAGATAGTTCAAATCCTTGAGGAACCCAGGTGTAGTAGCCCGCTTAGTCTAGAGAAGAAAGGGATATTGCGTACCAGCTATTACTCCCCAGTACCAGTCCATACAATGAATGGAAACAGTGTGATCATCTCTCCACGTGATAGGTGCAACAGAATTCAGCTGCAACAGTGCTCTGCTACTCGGGGCATCATCGCAACAGACATAGTATTTCCCATCCAGTTGACTATGTTGATCCATTAACAGCTAGAGTAACAATACTCCCTATATTCCATATATTCATTCAATTCTACTCACAGTTGTAACTGCTTTGTTGTAACAGGGAAGCCTCAAGATCATAGATCTCCATGGCTACCCAATATTAATGGATCTAAATTGTGTCATTCATTTATATATATGGGAAGGTGATTTGAGCCTGGGGTTGGTTGATTAATATTAAACTGTGTAAGCTGTATCAGAGAGTTGTAACTGTGAATCTCCATTTTTAATACAAGGAGCATAATTCTTCATATCTCTGCATTTTGATTCGTTTTAGTTCACGGTGTCTCTGTTCAAAGGCTCGGCCCGCCTTCCCACAGATATTGTCGAGATAATTATATGCTTAGTTTATTTTGTTGTGTGGTGTGGAATTAAAGTAGATATATTTTAGAGTTGGATACAACAGTGATGATTGATAATGGCATTTTCCTTTGATATTTAATGATTGCATTCTGATTAGCTGCAACTGTGTGGTGTGAAAATCGACTATGTAGGATAGTTTCTCTTTATGCAAGGTGTGTCAATTAGCTGTTACAATCAAGCTCAACTCTAGTTTATTTATGTTATTTATCTTTCTTGGAACTTATTGAATTAATCAGATTATGCTTACAATTGGTGTGATTCTTTACTTTCATTTATGATTTTCATATGAGATAAATTAGACATCTCTTAGCTAATTCCTGGTAGTCTAATATCTTTAGAATTTACTTTCTGCAAAAGTAATTCTAGCTTAATTCTTTCTAGATCAGCAATTGTTAGAGTAATGATTGTAGGAAGGTAAATGCATTTTTGAATTCTTAGATGGATCAATTAGGATATATTTAGCCATGAGAAGAGTTTGACTGAGAATATAGGTAGGACAATTAAGATTTCATTCATTCAATCAGCTACTTGAGTGTTTATGCATAGATTGTGCTAATTATCTTTGAAACAAAAAGACTTCCATGGGTTGACAATTCATATTGAGCATTCTATGTTTTAGTTGTAATTTATTAACATATAGGGTGACCAACATGACCAACATACAAGTTCCTATGGATATGAACTTTTAGTTTCCATATCTGTCTTTTGTTTTATCCTAATTAACCCTCTATAATCCTTATACAATTCCCAGTTTTTACTAAGAAATTTTCCCACCTATCAACTAGTTCTATGATTTTATTTATCATAGCAGTAAGAGTTAATATTTCATATTTGATTCAAATCAAGTATATTACACAATTCTTGGTATGAAATTTTTTTCAGGTAGATAAGACCAATTTGAACCGATACGAATATTTATACCTTCATTTTGTGACCTCCTGGTTCCTTTTGGATCCGTTTGGAAATATTCTAGTTGAGTAGTCCTAGTTTTGTAATTTGTTTTCTAACTTCCAATTTCAGCCCAAATTGAGTCCAATATTTTATTTCAAATTTTTCATAGTAGGTTTGGTTTTATATACCAGCCAACCACTTTCATTCTGCACCAGAATCCATTGTGTTCAACATAATTTTTGGGGCCATTTCCTTGAAGGATTTTCTTTAACCAAAGGAGTCTACCCATGCATGATGCACCCAGAAAATGTGTAGTTTTTGAAGTTGGGAGATTTATTTAGGATATTGATTGAATTTACTTAAGACATATCATATCTTAAATTCTATCTTGGAAATTTTTGAGGAAGTCTAGAGGTGTTAGATTCTTCATTTTTAAATTCCTATCTAAAACTAGTCATAATATAGTTAGTGTACCTGAATATCCATTTGGGTACATTACAGTGGCATCAAATCATGTTCTATACACCTGTGATCATCAATAAAAAATTTCATAAACTCCCAGTTTAATAAATATTGCATATTACATCTTCAAGTTTGCATCTACGAGGACAGTCCCAGTCATTGAAGATGAATATTTTGAGCCATACATGGAAGAAAAAATCATCTACATAGATATATGATTTACACAAGATGAGGATGATTACTTTAGTGACCCAATGTATAATGAAGACCAGTGGGCTGAACCATCAAAGGATAGATCAAAATATAATTTAGCAAGGAGGATGGTAGCCTTGAAAAATATGCCTCGTCACTATCAAGAGTATATCTTTGAGGGAAGATATTTGTAAGAACATATCCTTCAAAGATTAATTTCAATTCCAATATGGATTTTGGCCCCAATATGTGGATGATACCTCCTTGAATGCAACAAAAAATCAAGGGATGAACCAAGTTGTTCCACTTCTTCAAGAAAAGAAGAAGAATAAAGGACCAAAGGTGAAGTTTCACCAAATCCATTTGCATATTTAAACATCATGAGGTTATTTGATTTTTCTTCAAGAAAAGTCTCCAAAAGTGGTGATCCTAGTACCACTAAATATGGAGAAGCCCCAATTTTCCTGGAAGAGGATGGCAATGAAGCAGAATCACCGGAGATAAAAGATAAGGAATGCACATAAATTCACTCCAATCAAATGAAGAAGTGAAGTAGAGCGAACCAAAAGTTGCAGATGTGAGTCTTAATGTGGACTCCTGTGAGGAATATCATGCTTTCACCAATATAATCCAAGAATAAGATAAAGAGGGACCATGTGTAACTGAAGACCCAATAACCCATCATCAGGTTGTTGGCAGTGTGGGAAGTGAATTCACTTCTAGCTTCCTTGTTAGTGATTTCCATATCACTACAAAGGAGATTGGCATGATGGATTCTACTGATGAAGAGACTCTAGTTTCTAGTGTTGAGGATCATTGCAATGAGATGGATGTATTGTTGGATGGGATTCTACATGATTCTAATATGATGGGTGATCTTACATGTGACAATGGACCTGGTGTTGTCAAGCAGTCATGGAGTGACTTGGAGAGCTTACTCCTAGTCGTCGAAGAAAGGATGTTGCAAGTGTTTTCAAGAACCAATGGTACAGAAAAACTTGTTCAGGATATTATGAGGAGGACACACTTGGAGGAAGGGAAATAAGGAATTATTGAAAGTGTCACTAATTCCCATTTGTGCATCATAAAAGAAGTACTTGAAAGGATGAAATCAAGTTTCTTGCAGCTATTCATGGATCGAGATCTTTCACTCAAATATGTAGAAGAAAAGGACATGGAGGTAGGGAAACTATGCATGGAGTTTGATGAATCACATCCTTTCTCTTACACCACAACCAATAACACATATATGGTTGGTAACATTCACTCTTTGATGGAGGAACCTCGTGAGAGGTTTGGAAATGAAGAGGAATCAAATTTGCAAGTGTTTGAGAAAAGCACTCTCATGGAGGATGCAATCCAACTACTTGATTTGATGAAAAAAGATAATGACCTGCCCTAATGGGTGGAATACTTAGTTCTAAAAGAGTTGGTTGATTACATTTCACATGGTTCAGTGAGACAAAGTGTTTATTCATCCATGGATTAGGTGGTTCGATACTTAATAAATATGAAGATTCATTGAGGTAAATATTATTTTTTCTTCTATGATAATTTCTTTTGTTTTACTAATATTATCTTACCATGTGAGAAACAACAAGGGTATGTATGGTATCCCTTGGATAATTTTGGTAAACATACACCGATGGATTGGGTTTTCAAGTACATGGAACAATTGGAACTACCCTGCAAGAGAAAATTATATTGCATACCAAGCATGCAAGAAATAAACTTGTACAAGAAGAGATCCAAACATTGTTGGATAAAATGAGAAATACTTTTAGATTCTTTGGAAGTGAAGGAAATCCATTATGGATATGGGATACTGGAGGGAAATCTAGATTTGATTTCCATAGTCTATTCATATGGGGCAATGGATGAGTTTCCTACATGGGAAACCTTATGATGAATGGACACACTATGTTCTTGTTGGATGGTTTGGGAGTCTTCACAAGACTCTATGTGTTGTCGGTATTTTTTTTAAACGAGGATGGAATGAGAAGGTTCTTGGAAACCTTCCCCCTTGTATACCACCATACAAAGAATATGAACACCTACTCAAATGGATAAGTATGGTACAAACCCATAATTTTGTTGTTGTATGCAAGGAAGAGGAAATGAGGGTAGTAGAATGTGCATTTCTTCCTTTAATAGAAGATCCATTGGCTTAGAAATTTCAATTAGTGGTAGAGTCTTCTAAAAATCAATTTGCATGTGAGCCACTAAATTATTGGATCCAAGATGAGTAGCATGAAAACATGAATCAAGTTATCCATTTATCTCCAAGATCAACCCCAAGGAACACTACAACAAAAAGGGTCATTGGAGAGGGTTGAAAAATGTCACCATAAGCTCATTGGTGAGGGTTAAAAGAGTGTTCATCACCAAAAATTGAATGTCACCAAAGGCCTTGTCACCAAAATTATAGGTGATGTGGTGACATTCAAGGTCCATCGCGAATAATGCTTATAATGACGGATCGTGACCGTCACCATTTCACATGAACGACAATGATTTATGGTGATGGAACTTTCATGGCCCTCACTATTGTTATGGTAACATTCATTGATCGTAACCATTGCATATTTTGGTGAGGGTTGAGAAATGTCACCATAAGCTCATGGTGATGGTCAAAAGATCATGTGTCACCAAAAACTAAACGTCACCAAAGGTCCTGTGACCAAAAGTATAGGGGATGTGGTGACATTCAAGGTCTATCATGAATAATGATTATAATGATAAATAGTGACCATCACCATTTATGAACATGTTGGTTCCTGGAAAATCTCTAGTAACAACAGTAGGGATTCTCCCTAATAAACGTTCCCAATTAGCTCATTATTGTTTAGTATGGGGAATCTGTCCAGTTTACAGTCCGGCTACCGTAGGTCAAGTAATGATTAAAGTGTTTTACCAGTTACGGCCCGGTCCATCGTGTATATTTTTTAGTTTTTTTAATGTTTAAGTATGATGTGCAAGTTCCTAACTAAATGCAGGCAATAGAGATAACGAGGAGGGTCACAATGTGATGCGCAGGTTCTTACCTCTCTCGCTTCTAAATCACAAAACAAAGAGAAACTAACTAAGACTCACTAACCTATCCCTAGGGAGAAAAACTATAATTAACGATGAGTAATGTATTGTATTTCATGCATAAATAAAATCACAGATAGTTGTTAACATTCCTGAACACATGAATATCGATAGAAAGATGAACAACAAGATAGCTTATTGTTAATTAAATCATTTATTACTCAATCACAATGTTGGAAATTTCACAAAATAAACAGAAGTACATTCATAACATGAAAGAATTCAATAGGTTAGAATGATCTCACAGTTCATGGAAACAAGCTGAAAAAGAAATAGTTCACATTCAACCAGCCCATGTCAAACATTTGAAGCTCCACAAAACTTTCTTCAACAGAAAACATATAACTCTTTATTGTAAAATGAATTAGTTCTTCTTACAATAAACTCCTCAAAATAGTCTGAAAAAAGGTCCCTTTACTATCTAAAACTCTCCTATACTTATACAAAAATAAAAAAACTCTTGGGTTGCCCCTCATTGCCTCTTGAGCTTCCCCAACCTTTCCTTTACAAAAATTTGTCATGTAGCTTGTGCACAAAAATTAATATAATATATTACATTATTAATCAATATTCCCAAAACATTTCATGAGGAAGGCCCATCTTGCTCGTTGGTGAATTTTTTCCATGCATTAGCATCTTTTGCTATGCTTTCAAACCTAGAAGGCTCAAGAAATCGAATGTTATTCTCATACTTGGCAGCTTGGGTATTCACAAGCTCTATTCTAGCAGGAATCAGGTGCAGCTGGTCCTCCAATAAGTGTATGCTCATGGCTGCATGTGCTACTTCATTTTTCAATATCCATTCATCCAAATCCTTGACCTACTGGATTTCTTGTCCATCCTCTTTGTATCTATCCTATAAATGCTTTAAAAATAGTTCATGTTCAGGTAGCACCTCCAATATTTTCTCAGTAGAATTCTGACAACGATTATATGTGAAGAGAACTCTCCTGCAAAATTTGGCACAAGCTATCTTTGTCTTCTTCACTATTTTCTTGAATTCTTCTGCGACATTACTGGCAAATTCCATTAATTCATATTCTTGCTTAAATGTTTGCTAATCTTTGATGGACAGGTCTGTGGGAGATTCTTTATTGGTTTCTACCCAAACCATTCTTCCCTTTAGAATTTCCAATATATCCTGAGTCCTATCTAGAAAATATGAAGTGGTACTTACAATCTCTTCCATCCTGGTGTCTATCTGCAGAACTTTACATCTTTCATCTTCTATCTGTAGTTGTATCTGATGGATATTTTTCCTAAACATTAGAACATGCTCCTTTAAGGGTCGGATGTCATCTTTCTGCTCCATAGCACTCTTTAGCGATGATGTCAATGAATTTTTATGTTCTTGTAAGGCTGCTATCTGCGTCTGATATTGCTTCTCCTTATCTTCTGTAGTAGCCTTCTTTATTCCCAGCTAAGTAACTTTTCTTTCCAACTTGTTCTTTTCCCCATTTAATTTTCCAAAAGATAGCTGAAGATTATCTTTCTCAGCCTTTAAAATCTGATGCTCCAGCTGTAGCTTTTGTAACTCTGCCAAGGTAACTTGAGAATTCTTCTCTGTATTTTCTGCAGTTATTGATAAAGCATCCTTATCCGCTTGCAGAGTTTGGAATTTTGTTATTAAAAACTTGACTTCGCCTATCATGTCTTCATATTTGATTTTTAGCTTCTGGCTTTCATCCTTTTCTTTCTTCAAGGTTTCATTCAGTTGAGCTACATTTTTCCATGACTGCTCCAGATTAGTCATGATCATGTCCATTTTGTCTTCATTTGCTAAGTTTAAATCTACCCCGGCCCTTTCTATTAACCATGGATCATTATGAGTACCATGTACTACTATCTTGTCCCTCACCATCTTCCTTGGCTTCCTCTAGTATATAATTTTTTCTCGGTTCTCTTAACAATTCTCTTCTTTTCTTTATCATAGATATAGTATTAAAATCAGGTATTTCCTCCCCTTCGGTAGGTATGAAAGGAATCAAATCAAATTCAGAAATTGAAACTTCTCCTAACATACTACCAGAAGGGACAGCAGGCTCCAAGGGATCAAGATCGGACTGTCCTTGTTCATGTTCTATAGGATCTTGTAATTCTTGTACATCAACTTGCTCTGTGGGTTGCTTTTCCTTTTGGGGTCCTATTAACCTGAAACCCTCACTTTCTGCATGTTTCTTCTTTATATCAACTTCTTCTTTTCTTTTCTTTTCTTCTTCTTCTTTCTTAGTTACTTCTTTAGTATCCCGTTTGTTTTCTTGTTCTTCAATCCTCAACCAATTTTCTGCTTCTTGTACCAATCTGCTAGCATCTTCTTCTATTTTCTTGGCCTCTTCCTCTTCTAGCTTCTTAGTTTTTTCTGCAGTCTTTCCTTTTCCACCTATAGTTGTTATCTTTTGCTTGAACCTTTTCTTAAGGGCTGTTATGTTTTTGGAATTTCGAAACATCTCCTCATCTTTGTCCCAGAAGTCAGTGTACTCAAAATGGATTCCAGCTTCTTTGCAATAATCAGCTACTTTTTCATGAGAATCATTTCTATGAAAATTCATTTCTCCAAAGTGAAAATATTATAATTCTTTAACAAACTCTGTGGCCGGATTTACCCTTGAAAACTTATATCTTCCAATGAAGAAAGGTACTACAGGGTACACTACCTTTTTATGTTCAAACAAAAAATTTCCTACTCCATCAATGTACAACTATCTAACAGCGTCCTTGTGGAGTACATAATCTGTAGCATATTTTGGGAGCAGACAAGGAGCTCTGGAACCACCATACATCCTCACATACAATCCATCCTCTGTCAGATAATAATCCCCTAATTCTTGTATGACCTTAAATGCTTCCTTGGACATGCAATTACATTCTGTTAGGAAAATCAGAGTATATAGGGGCATAATAAAATGCTCACAAATCTCCCTATAATAACTGTAATACTTATGTGCCCAAAACAATTTATAAGCTGTCTATACTGGGGTTCTGTCCTTCTCCCAATTGCACTTTAAAGCAGGGAAATCTTGGGTGCACAGTATGCAATCAATTAGAATCAAACTCATATAGAATTCATATTTCTTCTAGGATACTCCTCCCAAGGCTACACTTATACATGATTAAAGACTGTTTGACACTATACTGGCCCAGTTGAAGATAGTTCCTTGTGTTGCAATGAAAAATATGATCGGTATCCAACCTATCTTGAAAAATTTTCCATTTGCTCTACCAAAAATCCTATTAACCATCAAAGCAATAAATATATAAGGAGCTCGGAGAGTTGAGGTATCATATTCTCCCGAAGGTTTGGTTCTGAAATTATTCCTTGTGATCATCATCCTCTTTATCATCTCTACCTGGTCCAGAACTACCTCCTTTAGCCAAATTTCCGTTAGATAGACATGTGGTGAGGGTAGATGGTATGACATAGACACATAGGCATGGTTTTATGCAACATAGCCTTGCTTTACAGTCTTTTCTAATATCATTCTTCTCACATCGTCCCTAGAAAAAATCCAACCTATTACTTTTGAGCACATAAACAATTTGGGCCTAGTAGCCACTTTCATCAAAGATGACTTTTCAATGTTAGCATAAATTGTTATTTATTCAAACCCAGCATCAGGGACATTCTGGTTTGAGATCATTCTAAAAACTTCTCCCCATTTGTAATCTGGTTCTCCTCTAGTAGTGGCTTTGGTGTCTTCATAGATAAATTCTACCTTGGTTATTATTTCTACCTCATGATCCTCTTCAGCCACCTCAGCTTTCTTCTTCTGTCTCTTTGGCATGTTGTTGTAATGGCAATCAACCTGTAACAGTCAAGAAACATGTTTTAGTATAACTAACTCTAGCAATTTCTATAGTAATAAACAAGAAAATATACAGATCTATTCACCTCTTCAACATGCATGCTGAAAGATTTATGTCAAAAACACAGTCTTTATGAATGAGGAATTTAAAAAGAAAACCCTATAACAATGTTGCCTTCTCAACCTCCCCAAACTTCACTTGTCTCAAAATCCTAGTATAGAAATTCTTCTTCAATTCATACATGCATTTTGATCTACACCAAGCTTATTCCACTACTAAATATCAACAACAAATCCCAAACTCAAATATAACTCTATTGAACTTTCTAAACCCTTCATGAAAACCACTTCTCAAAACTCCTAATCAACTGATCGCCCTCCTGAATCCCACGGGAAAACATAGCTGAAGGAAAAACAGCCTATTAACCTTCAGTTGACCAAAAATTTTCTAAGAATAGGGTGGTACAGACAGTGAAATTCTTGTCTGCACCATGCCCTACAACCCCGCGTAAGAAACACAGGCACTGACATAATGCTTGATGGTAGACAGACTCAAATTCCCACAAAGTGAAAACTCAAACAACGGGCTAAGCCCCTTAATGATGTAAAATATTCACAAGAAAAATGCATGGGAGGAAAAACCCTAACCCCCTATGCGAAAAACCTAACCTTCACCCAATAAACAGTTCAAAATCAACCAACAACACCCAATGTAAAAAGGCCATGGGTAAACCTACCTGTCAATAGTGATGCGAATGACTGGACAAGATGAAAAACTCCATGGATGCATAGCAAGGTGAACAAGGTCTTGACAACTACATGCGCACAACTCCAAACGGTTTTGACGGTGCAATACACATATATATATATATACCTACAACTGAGCGGGAAACCATTAGTGAGAAAACATTAAAGCCATCAGTAAAATAGTATGGAGGATAGCTGCAACAACAGGCATGAAAATAACTATGGACCCGGCACTAAACTGTTAAAACAACCTCGGACATCAGAAACAGTATCAACTATTCATGGGACCCATTGCTACTAGCCTTCTGCAACATCGGTTATAGACATCTCTACCATCACAATGATTACTTTGGGAAACGGGTATTAGGTCTCGGCAGAGTTAGATTCTTCGGAATCGGAAAAGAAAATGGAATGCTTTCGGATCACCTTAAGACTATCCCTCTACAACGTTGGGTGAGATAAACATTATAATGTTGGGTGAGATAAACATTATAACGCTGGCTTGCTCTAGTCAATCAACTTGACAGCGGGAAAAATAAATAATCGGGTATCGAAAACACTAAGGTGAAAGAAAAATAGTTCATCAGATAAGTCTAGCACTGAGGAACCGCAACTTCGGCAAACAAGATCCAAGGATAAAGCAAACTAACTCCGATGCATCAGCGAAGGCTTTCGATATACCACTCGGTAGGCTAGATGACTCTGCTTCTGCAACGTCAGAAGGTTAGTCCACTATGCTTCTAATATCGGAAGAATAGTTAACTAATCATTCGATACAGAAAAGTAAAAATACCAAGTTTTTTAAGAAAATTTTCTGAACTCAGGGCACTTTGGCAATAATAAAATACTCCTAGGCCAGTTTGAAGAAAAACAAATAAAAAGGGGGGCCCTAAAATTGGAAAATTTTGGGGAAATAGTTGCAGCTACAACAATTGGCGACTACCTGGTGAACACAGATCTCTGAACAATTTACTCTTTGATCAATAGACTGCTCTGATGGTACCACTTTACTATATTTCTTCAAGATATATGAATTCCAAATGCAATATTTATTCACTTTAATCATTGATTATAGTCCAAGTTAAGGAAAAAAGGGGAAACAGGATTTCAAAGTCTAGATAACTCTTTCGAGGCCAAGAGTATGAGTTTCATTTTACCTCTGTCTTTGGGTAGTTTCCAACTTAGACACCACAAGATCGTAACATATGGTAAATAGATATATCTATTTGATCCTCATTCTCATGTCATTTTGCACTTTTTTGTGCTTTTGGACTTTTGTCCCCTATTGAGTCCTCCTGTTTTCCTTCTTTCTAAATTTTAATTCAGGCTCCTCTATCCATATTTTCCTTTTGTGTGAGATATATTTTAATTTCAACTCACGGACGGAGAAGAACTTTGGCAATCTCATTCATATTGATGTGATTCAGTACGTGTTTTGATACATATTTCTTTTAGGAGATTTTGACTCTCATTAACCTTTTGGCTTTCAATTCATAGCATGGGATTATTTAAATATAATACACGGTTTACCTTGCTTCCTTTCCATGGGTCTTTTGCTGTTACCCCCTAGGACAGCTTTTAATGTGAGATGAATGGAGCCTCAAAATATTATTCTGGACTTTTCTATCTTGAGTTATTTCACAAGGATTAAGAAATACTTCAATGTGTTCATAACCATTTAGAAAATCTGCTAAACTTGAAGAAATTCTTTCAAACATTATATGAATCAATAGTACGCAGTCTTGTATTCAAAGATTTTAGTTAATCCAGAATTCTGATGGACTCCATACAACCAAAATTCGTGTTGTTTTATTGACCATAAGCAAAAAAAAAATTACAAGCAATCAAACTCTAAGAAAATAAAGCAAACAACTAAAAATACTCTAAAGTAAGCAACAAACCAAATGTTTATTTATGTACAAGAAAAAAAAATCCAAATGATCAAGAAAAATAAGGCTTGAGAACTAAACCATTTACTGGTAAGTTCTCTTCCCACCCCTGTAAGTCTTGTAACTTGTAAGTCGAGGGGCCTAGCTTTGCTGCAATTTGAAAAGGGCCTACCCATAACTGCTGAAACTTGGTGTGCTTTCCCTTTTCATCATGCGGGTGATCCCACTTAAGAACCAGATCTCCTACTTCGAACTCTTTGTTCCCAACTTTGTGCTTGTCAAACCAACGCTTCACTATTTCTTGTTGATGCTTAAACCTTTCCCGGGATTTGAACCTAGACTCTTTTGACTTCAACAAATTATAGATTCGGATTTGTAGAATTTCATTATCAGTACCCCTAGACTCTTGGGCTATTATGGAAGATGGCAATAGAATATTAGGAGGGAGGACAGCTTCTTTTCCATAAACAAGAGTGTATGGTGACACACTTAAGGGATTCTTGGGTGTGACTCTATCAGCCCAGAGAGCATTAGGTAACGCTAAATGCCAGCTCCTTTGATTTTCTATCACTATTTTCTTTAGAATTCTAATCATATTTTTGTTTGTGGATTTCGCCAAACCCTTTTCCATATGGGTAATAATTTGCAGAATAATGCAACTTAATTCCTCTTTCATTAGCAAATGCAGTTAATCTAATAGAATAAAAATAAGTAGCATTATCAAAAACCAGGGAAATTGGAACCCCAAACCTGGTCATAATGTGGTTCTGTAAGAAATCCATAACTTCATATTCGTTTACTTTTCGTAATGGAATAGCCTCGACCCATCTGGTGAAGTAATCAGTTGCTGTCATAATATACTTGTGCTACAAGGAGGAATTTGGGTTTATTTCTCCAATAATATCAATTCCCCATTATTCAAATGGTTCTGATATAATTATTGGTTTTAATGGTCCTGCTACTTTAGCTTCTCTTCCAACACATCTCTGACAAGCATCACATTTTTTAACATGAGCATGAGCATCCTTAAACAATGTAGGCCAGTAATATCCAGCTCTGAGAATCTTATGTGTTGTTGTGTCTCCAGAAAAGTGCCCTCCAGCAGGTCCATCATGCAATTCTGCTACGACCTTCTTTGCATATTCTTGTTCCAAGTACCTGAGAAAGACTCCATCATAGTTCTTTCTGAACAATACTCCATCAATGATCTGATATAAATCTGATTTCAGATGTAATGCTCTTTTTTTCTTGGGACTCCAATGCTCCGGCAAATACCCTTCTTGAAGATAATGGACTAGGTCCCGATACTAGGAGTCTGGAGTTGTAAACAGAGGACATACATCCACCATATGTAGTTCAGCTTCATTATCCCAGCTGCTTTCTTCATTGCTTTGAACTTTAGTCATTAGTTTACAAAGTCCTTGTCCTTTAACTATGGATACTGTTTTGAACTCAAGATCGTATTCTTGTAAAGCAGTCGCCCAGTTTCCTCTTCTTTCTCCTAATTCCTTTTGTACAAAAAGAGATCATATGGTTGGGTGTGGAACTATTACTTTGGTGTGATTCTTAACTATATATGGCCTGAATTGTTTTACCGCTTTAAAAATTGCATAAGCTTGTTTGTCAACTGCTGGACAATTCAATTCATCCCCTTGCAGACAAGTGCTCATAAATGATATGGGGTACTCATCTCCCCCATCTTCTTTCTATGTAAGCACAGCTGCTAATGAATCATCAGTCGTAAAAGTGTACAGAATAAAATCCTTTTCAAAATTTGGACTTTTGAGTGATGGTGCATAAGCAACAGATGTTTTTATCTTGCTGAATGCATTCTTCTCCAAATCAGTCCATTTGAATTGCACACTCTGTTTAACCATTTGCTGCAAAGGTTCGATGATTTGAGAAAAGTATGGTACAAACCTTTGCACAAAGTTGATTGTCCCCATAAAAAATTGCATACCCTTTTTATTATGGGGTAAAGGGATCTATTCTATGGCTCTAATCCTCTTCAGGTCTATGGAGATCCCTTTCTTAGAAATGACATGACCCAGTAGCTTTCCTTTTATGAATGCAAACACACATTTCTTGGGACTTAGTGAAATACCATATTTTCGGCAACGCTTGAAAATTTGTTTCAAATGAAATGCATGCTCTTCTCTCTTTTTCAAAAATATTGTAACATCATCTAGATAAACCACAACACTATGGCCAATCAGACTGCGGAAATCTATATCCATGGCCCTCTGGAATGTAGCTCTAGCATTGATAAGTCCAAAGGGCATCCTCCTATATGCGAAATTTCTCCACTTGGTTCTGAAAGTAGTCTTAAGTCTGTCTTCTTCTGCTACTAATACTTGATTATAACCAGAGAATCCATCTAGCAATGAAAACAATTCAGATCCTGAAACCATCTATAGTATTTGCTCCATGGGTGGGACAAGATAATTATCTTTATCTGATGCACGATTAAGATTTTTGAAATCTACGCAAAGTCTGATTTCTCTGGAATTTTTCTGTACTGGTACCAAATTAGAAACCCATTTGGAATGTCTGACTTTAAATATGATTTTAGCATCCAGCAACTTTTTTACCTGACTTTGAATCAAAGGTTCCAACTTAGGATGCATCTTTCTCAAAGGCTGTTGGTAAGGCTTGATTCCAACTTTGATTGGGATAACATGTTGTATGATCTTTGTGTCATAAGTTTTGAGATCTTCATAGGTCCAAGAAAACACATCCCTTTACTGCTTGAATAAACTAATGAACTTACTCCTTTCACTTAGAGAACAACACTTCCCCAAATTTACATATTTAGGTTCAGCTTTAGTCCCTAAATTTATCAGCTCAAATTGTAAATACGAGCTATGAGTCTTGACACTCGCTGGCTTTCTGAACTTATTATCCAAGTCAAACATTTGTTCCAAGGTCATAACTCCCTTTATAATAAATTTCCCAAATTTTAATTATGCTTGATGTTCTTCATCATCTATTATTGGTCCTTTGAAAGTATCATCATTCATCAAATACTCCAATATTTGTTGATCATTGTCAAAAACCCTTATATTTGTGATGTTATCTGGAACAGAAGTCCTGAAAAGTAATTCAATAGAGCATCTATTATTTGAAGGTACTAATCTTGCAGCTTAGGTAGCTAGTAAATCAGCTACTGCATTTTTTAATCTAGGAATTGACACGATATTGAATGCATGAAAATTTATCAGCAAATCCCAAACTTCATTTTGGTAAGATTTCAAATGTGGTGAAATGTAGTGTATTTTGTTCTGGATTTGCTTAACAACGATTTCATAATATCCATATACTTTCGGATTTTTTACTTTCATTTCTATTCCTTTTTTAAGTCCCTGAACTAGTGCTTCGTATTCGGTTATGTTATTTGTGCATTCAAAATCTAACCTACATGAAAGAAAATGTTTTTTTTTTTCTGGATCAATCAGGACATAGCCATCCCCCGATCCCTCCAATGTTTTAGAACCATCAAAATAAAGAATCCACAAACTATCTACCTCTACTGAATTTGAATTAGGAACTACATCTGAAACTAAATCTACTATGTTATAGTCAATCTCATCAGCCCGTGAAAATCGAAGGAGATCGGGATGGATATCGGGTATACTGCTGGCTTCTTCAGCTTGGTAATTTCCTGGCTCCAGTTCAATGAAATAGTTTCCCAACACAGAGTTTACTGGTTCATTTTTTCCTTCTAACTGAGTCACATTATATTTCATTTGAGGCTCTCTTAACACTTTTATCTGATTTGGACTTCCTTTAAAATGCAATCACAAATGTGAACAATCCGATGCAAAATATCCTTCTAACCTTGCTGACCAGTCTCAGTTCAAAACCAGACCATAATCATATGGTATGTCTGGTACTATAATGTCGATGTACTGACATACCCTCTCATCTACAGATAAACGAATCAAAACATCCTCCATTTCTCCTATTACTTTTACTGTTGTTCTGTCGAATTGAAGAACTTGCCAAGTGGATGGTTTAGGTTGACCATTGATCTCCTTGCAAACTAAAAGTGGCATAACATTGACTGATGCTCCTGATTCCACTAAATAGTTATGCACATTATAGTTGAAAATTTCAAAGTTCGGGAGAAATGCTAGAGTTTTATACCTAGAGTTTCCTCCTAAAATTCCCTAACCAATTTATTCCTCATGTTGGTTGTCACAGGGAGGCTCCTCTTCTAGTGTCTCAAGTGATTTTAAAAGATTCTCCTTTTGCTGAGGTAAATTGCACATTTCAAACAATGAGATATTTGCTTTAGCCTTTTTAATGTCTTCCAAAATATCATATCCCATCTCATGTTCTTTGATATTCTTCTTGACATTGTCAGTTTTACTTTCAGTAGGCTTTAAAGGTGTGTTGACTTTCTTAGGATCCTGACTTGAAATGACAAATTCAGGTATTTTCACAGTCTAAGCATTGTTCTTTATCTTCTTCATGTTTTCTTGAAGTTTCTTAATCTTTGGAAGTATTGAATTATCTTATTTTAATGGATTCTGACTTCTTGTTGTTACATGAGTTTCTGGTGTTTCTTCTTTCATCGAAAAGTCTTCATCTTCCATATAAAACATAGAAACACGGTCCCATAAAACTAAGGTATCTTCCTCTGGTTTTCTGTAGGTTCATGATCTTTTTTCTTTCTCCTCACCAGTTTCTGTCAATTTGGAGTCCAATAATTGATTCATTACTAACGTCATAGAATTAATCCATTGTGGGAAATTCTTCTCAGAATGAAGCTACTGATGAAAAGTACAAAAATTGTCCATGCCTACATCGGTTAAATTCATTACTGAAGGATTGTGTGGAGGAGGTTTAAGTTGATTGTTGTCTTCCCTTGTTTTCCTTTTCTAAATCTATCACCCTGTTTGATAATCTCTGCATCATCTTCACCATTCCTTCAAAATCCTGTGATCGCTCATCCTTAGGCTGTCAGTAATAAAGGTTTCTTGTTTCCAAAAATATTCTCTTTTGACTGCATAGGTTAATTTTCTATACTTTCCATCTCTACCTCTACCTTCTCAACTTCTTCATAGGTTTCTGCTAATGTGGGTTTAACCAATCTCTTGGAAAACATGGCTAGATCAGGCCCGAGAGCTGAGGTATAGTATTCAATTA
The DNA here is from genome assembly GCA_001517045.1 of Pseudotsuga menziesii. Lineage (NCBI taxonomy): Eukaryota > Viridiplantae > Streptophyta > Pinopsida > Pinales > Pinaceae > Pseudotsuga > Pseudotsuga menziesii. Next base: position 312,348 of record LPNX010988034.1, read on the forward strand.
GGGCATTTTCAGATGGTTTGTCAGCTGGAGTGAAATTGTTTAGATAAGCAGCAAACCTTTGAGTGAACTTATGCACTATTTCATTCCTTTCCTTCTTTAGAGAAATAACCCTTTCATTAAAGCTGCATGAATTTTCTGGACTGCGCATTTTCTTCTAAACAATCTCTCAAAAGTATTCCAATCTGTTATTGAATTTGTAGGTAAGGAAAAATACCATGAGGTTGCTTTTCCTTTCAGGGTGTGAGGAGACAATCTACAGACCACATATTCATGCTCTCCAGCTTGTAGTCCCTCTACAGCCAAGTAAAAACTCTACAAATGATCATCTACCAGAATTCCTTCACTTGGCTCAAATTTGGGTAACATATTGTCAAAATCCTAAGGCAAATCATGCAAGGGAGATGTGATATTTAAAGGAGACCTAGCCCTCTAAGAAGGTTGTGGAGGTGGCTAATTAGCATTGACATTTTCCATGATTCTGAGGAGAGTATGAGTTTGGGACTAAACAGGGGTCTGGAAAGGTGAACAGTAAGGGGAATATGGATCCAATTGATCTAAAGGTTGGTCAACTTCCTGTAAATCTGCTTCTTCCAATTCTTCAATATCTTCTACCAACATTGAGTCTTCCAATTGAGGGCGATCTTTCTTCTGATACTCTCTTCTAGGTAGGACAGAGATAATAGCTAATCCTCCAATATTTTTTACATATGCCCTGGTATTTCTCCTTAAATCATCAACCAATTCGTTATCCACAGGATAAAGATACCCTTTTTATTTTTCTTCAGGAGTAGGTTTGAGAAGAAAAATGTTTTTAGAACTGTCACCGGTGGAGTAATTTCGAGAAAGCGAGCTTCCTCGGCTAGCCATGCACTGGTGGCCCTCCTTATAGCACCAAAAAACTGTTGGTGCCTGGAAAATTGTAGGTAACAACAGTAGGGATTCTCCCCAATAAACATTCCCATATAGCTCGTTATTGTTTGGTATGTGGAATTTTTCCAGTTTATGGTCCGACTACCGTAGGTCAAGTAATGATTAAAGTGTTTTACTGGTTACGGCCCGGTCCACCGTGTATATTTTTTAGTTTTTTTAATGTTTAAGTATGATGTGCAAGTGCCTAACTAAATGCAGGTGATAGAGATAATGAGGAGGGTCACAATGTGATGTGCAGGTTCTTACCTCTCGTCTTACCTCTCTCACTTCTAAATCACAAAACAAAGAGAAACTAACTAAGACTCACTAACCTATCCCTAGGGAGCAAAACTCTAATTAATGGTGAGTAACGTATTGTATTGCATCAATAAAGAAAATCACAGATAGTTGTTAACATTCCTAAACACATGAATATCAATAGAAAGATGAACAACAAGATAGCTTATTGTTAATTAAAGCATTTATTACTCAATCACAAATGTGGAAATTTCACAAAATAAACAGGAGTACATTCATAGCATGAAATAATTCAATAGGTTAGAACAATCTCACAGTTCATGGAAACAAGCTGAAAAGAAATAGTTCACATTCAACTAGCCCATGTCAAACATTTGAAACTCCATAGAACTTTCTTCAACAAAAAACATATAACTCTTTATTGTAAAATGAATTAGTTCTTCTTACAATAAACTCCTCAAAATAGTCTGAAAAAAGGTCCCTTTACTATCTAAAACTCTCCAATACTTATACAAAAAGCAAAAAACTCTTAGGATACCCCTCATTGCCTCTTGAGCTTCCCCAACCTTTCCTTTACAAAAATTTGTCATGTAGCTTGTGCACAAAAATTAATATAATATATTACATTATTAATCAATATTCCCAAAACATTTCATGAGGAAGGCCCATCTTGCTCGTTGGTGAATTTTTTCCATGCATTAGCATTTGCTGCTATGATTTCAAACCCAGAAGGCCCAAGGAATCAAATGTTAATCTCATACTTGGCAGCTTGGGTCTTCACAAGCTCTATTCTAGCAGGAATCAGGCGCAGCTGGTTCTCCAATAAGTGTATACTCACGGTTGCATGTGCTACTCATTTTTTAATATCCATTCATCCAAATCCTTGACCTGCTAGATTGCTTGTTCTTACTCTTTGTATCTTTCCTGTAAATGCTTTAAAAATAGTTCATGTTCAGGTAGCACCTCCAATATTTTCTCAGCAGAAGTCTGACAACAATTATATGTGAAGAGCACTCTCTTGCAAAATTCGACACAAGCTGTCTTTGTCTTCTTCACTGTTTTCTTGAATTCTTCTACGACATTACTGGCGAATTCCATTAATTCATATTATTGCTTCAATTTTTGTTGATCTTTGATGGACAGGTCTATGGGAGATTCTTTATTGATTTCTACCCAAACCATTCTTCCCTTTAGAATTTCCAATATTCCCTGAGTCCTATCTAGAAAATATGAAGTGGTACTTACAATCTCTTCCATCCTGGTGTCTATCTGCAGAACTTTACATATTTCATCTTCTATCTTTAGTTGTATCTGATGGATCTTTTTCCTAAACATTAGAACATGCTTCTTTAAGGGTCGGATGTCATCTTTCTGCTCCATAGCACTCTTTAGCGATGCTGTCAATGAATTTTTTTGTTCTTCTAAGGCTACTATCTGTGTCTGACATTGTTTCTCATTATCTTCTGCAGTATCCTTCTCTATTCCCAGCTGAGTGACTTTGCTTTCCAACTTGTTCTTTTCCTCATTTAATTTTCCAAAATATAGCTGAAGATTATCTTTCTTAGCCTTTAAACTCTAATGCTCTAGCTGTATCTTTTGTAAGTCTACCAAGGTAACTTGAGAATTCTTCTCTGTATTTTATGCAATTATTGTTAAAGCATCCTTATCCACTTGCAGAGTTTGGCAATCTGTCCTTGAAACCTTGACTTCACCTATCATGTCTTCATATTTTCTTTTTAGCTTCTGGCTTTCATCCCTTTCTTTCTTCAAGGTTTCCTTCAGCTAAGCTACATTCTTTTGTAACTACTCCATATGAGTTATGATCATGTCCATGTTGTCTTCATTTGATAAGGTTAAAGCTACCCCATCCCTTGCTATTAACCATGGATCATTATGAGTACCATGCACCATTGTCTTGTCCCTCACCATCTTCCCTAGCTTACCTCCAGTATCTACTTTTTTCTCAGTTCTCTTAACAATTCTCTGCTTTTCTTTATCATAGAAAATAGTATTAAAATCAGGTATTTCCTCCCCTTCAGTAGGCATGAAAGGAATCAAATCAAATTCAGAAATTGAAAATTCTCCTAACATACTGCCAGAAGGGACCGCAGGCTCCAAGGGATCAAGATCGGACTGTCCTTGTTCCTGTTCTGTAGGATCTTGTACATCTTGTACATCAACTTGCTCTATGGGCTACTTTTCCTTTTGGCGTCCTGTTAACCTGAAACCCTCACTTTCTGCCTGTTTCTTCTTTATATCAACTTCTTCTTTTCTTTTCTTTTCTTCTTCTTCTTTCTTAGTTGCTTCTTCAGCGGCTCGTTTCTTTTCTTCTTCTTCAATCCTCAACCAATTTTATGCTTCTTGTACCAATCTGCAAGCATCTTCTTCTCTTTTCTTGGCCTCTTCCTCTTCTAGCTTCTTAGTTTTTTCTACAATCTTGCCTTTTCCACCTACAATTGTTATATTTTGCTTGAACTTTTTCTTAAGGGCTGTTATGTTTTTGGAATTGTGGAACGTCTCCTCATCTTTGTCCCAGAATTCAGTGTACTCAAAATGGATTCCAGCTTCTTTGCAGTAATTAGCTACTTTGTTATGAGAATCACTTCTATAAAAATTCATTTCTCCGAAGCAAAAATATTCTAATTCTTTAACAAACTCAACTGCATGCTTTACCCTTGAAAACTTATAGTTTCCAATGAAGAAAGGTACTACAGGGTACACTACCTTTTTATGTTCAAACAAAAATATTTCTACTCCATCAATGTACAACTGTCTGACAGCATCCTTGTGGAGTACATAATATGTAGCATATTTTGGGAGCAGAGAAGAAGCTCTGGAACCACCATACATCCTCACATACAATCCATCCTCTATCAGATAATAATCCTTGAATTCTTGTATGACCTTACATGCTTCCTCAGATATGCAATTCCATTCTATTAGGAAAATCAGAGTATATAGGGGAATAATAAAATGCTCACAAATCTCCCTATAATAATTGTAATACTTATGTGCCCAAAACAATTTATAAGCTATGTATGCTGGGGTTCTGTCCTTATCCCATTTTCGCTTTAAAGCAAGGAAAGCCTAGGTGCACAATATGTAATCAATTAGAATCAAACTCATATAGAATTCATATTTCTTCTAGGATACTCCTCCCAAGGCTGCACTTATACATGTTGAAAGAATAGTTGACACTATATTGGCCCAGTTGAAGATAGTTCCTTGTGTAGCAACGAAAAAGATGATTGGTATCCAACCTATCCTGAAAATTTTTCCATTTGCTCTACCAAAAATCTTGTTAAGCATCAAAGCAATAAATATGTAAGGAGCTCGAAGAGTTGAGGTATCATATTCTCCTGAAGGTCTGGTTCTAAAATTCTTCCCTGGGATCATCATCCTCTTTACCGTCTCTACCAGGTCCAGAACTACCTCCTTTATCCAACTTTCCGTTATATAGACCTGTGGTGAGGGTAGATGGTATGCCATAGACACATAGACATGGTTGTATGCAGCATAGCCTTGCTTTGCAGTATTTTCTAAGATCATTCTTGTCACATCTTCCCTCGAAAGAATCCAACCTATTACTTCTGAGCATGGAAACAATTCGGGCCTAGTAGCCACTTCCATCAAAGCTGACTTTTCAATGTTAGCATAAATTGTCATTTCTTCAAACCCAGCATCAGGGACATTCTGGTTTGAGATCATTCTGAAAATTTCTCCCCATTTGTAATCTGGTTCTACTCTAGTAGTGGCTTTGGTGTATTCATAGATAAATTCTACCTTGGTTATTATTTCTACCTCATGCTCCTCTTCAGCCACCTGGGATTTCTTCTTCTGTCTCTTTGGTGTCTCTTTGGCATGTTGTTGTAATGGCAATCAACCTGTAACAGTCAAGCAACATGTTTTAGTCTAACTAACTCTACCAATTGCTATAGTAATAAACAAGAAAATATACAGATCTATTCACCTCTTCGACATGCATGCTGAAAGATTTATGTCAAAAACACAGTCTTTATGAATGAGGAATTTAACAAGAAATCCCTATAACAATGTTGCCTCCTCAACCTGCCCAAACTTCACTTGTCTTAAAATCCTAGTCTAGAAATTATTCTTCAATTCATACAGGAATTTTGATTTACACCAAGCTTATTCCACTGCTAAATCTCAACAACAAATCCCAAACTCAAATATAACTCTATTGAACTTCCTAAACCCTTCGCAAAAACCACTTCTCAAAACTCCTAATCAACTGAGCGCCCTCCTGAATCCCACAAGAAAACATAGCTAAAGGAAAAACGACCTCTTAACCTTCGGCCGACCATAAAGTTTCCAATAATAGGGTGGTGTAGATGACGAAGCGCTTGTTTGCACCATGACCTACAACCTCGCGCAAGAAACACAGGTGCATACATAATGCTCAATGGCAGACATACTCAAACTCCCATGAAGTGAAAACTCAAACAACAAGCTAAGCCCCTTAATGATGTAAAATATTCACACGAAAAATGCAAGGGAGGAAAAACCCTAACCCTTTATGTGGAAAATCTAACCTTCACCCAATAAACGGTTCAAAATCAACCAACAACACCCAAAGTAACAAGGTCATGGGTACCTACCTGTCAATAGCAATGTGAATGACTGGACGAGACAAAAAACTCCATGGGTGCAAAGCAGGGCGAACAAGGTCTTGACAGCTGCATGCACACAACTCCAGACGGTTTCGACAGTGCAATACGACAAGTCATATGGCAACATATAACACATATATATATATACCTATGACCGAGTGGAAAACCATCGGTGGGAAAACATTAAATCCATCAGCAAAATAGTCTGGAGGATACTCGCAACAGTGGGCGCAAAAATAACTATAGACCTGGCACGAAACTATTAAAACAACCTCGAACATCGGAAGCACTATCAACTATTCTTGGGACCCATTGCTACTATCCTTCTGCAACATCATCTATAGACCACTCTACCATCCCGGTGATTACTTTGGGAAACAGGTATTGGGTCTCGGCAGAGTTAGATTCTTCGGACTCGAAAAAGAAAACAAAATTCCTTCAAATCACCTTAAGACTAGCCCTCCACAACGCCGGGCGAGATAAACATTATAACGTCGGCTTGCTCCGGTCAATCAACTTGATAGCAGGAAAAATAAATAATCAGGTATCGAAAACACTAAGGTGAAAGAAAAACAGTTCATCGGATAAGTCTAGCACTAAGGAACCGCAACTTCGTCAAACAAGGTCCGAGGATAAAGTAAACTAACTCTGATGCATCAGTGAAGGATTCTAATAGACCACTCGACAGGCTAGATGACTCTACTTCCGCATCATATGAAGGTTAGTCCACTATGCTTCCAATATCGAAAGAATAGTTAACTAATCATCCGATACAAAAAAGTAAAAAGACCAAGTTTTTTAAGAGAATTTTCTTTACTCAGGGCACTTTGGCAATAATAAAATACTCCTAGGCCAGTTTGAAGAAAAACAAATAAAAACGGGGGCCCTAAAATTGGAAAATTTTGGGGAAATAGTTGCAGCTGCAACAGAACAATAGTGATTTATGGTGATGGACCTTTCATGGCCCTCACTATTGATGCATATATATGGCGTTGTTCGTTGACCATCACCATTTCATATATAAAAAATGAATTTTGATAATGCATTTTTAATGACACTCATTATTGATACATATTTAAGAATGAATAGTGATCGTCACCATTCCCTATGAATATTAGGCCAAGATGGAATTGAACCACCAACCTTTTGCTTGTAAAGCAAGTGTGTTGGTTGTGGAGCCTGATCTTCCAAATTCAGAGATGCTATTGTTCAGCTGTGTTTGTACCCCATTTTAGTGTATACTCATCCCAATTGGGGGGTGTGGGGGCGTGGGGTTTAGGGTTTGGGGGAAGAAAGGGGGTTTAGGGGTGAAGGCCCCGAAATATTTTTTTTTGGGATGTTTGTTGGCCAATAGTTTGCGGACCTATGGTATTGGGTGACTCATGGTATTTTCCCATGGTAATCCCCCTATAAAAGGAAAGCATTGTAATATGACTGTGTATGGTATTTTAGTATTGTAAAACAATATTTGTGATTGTGTGAGAGAGACTGTGAGAGAGTGAAGAGGAAGTGTAGTGGGGTTGCTGCAGGTTGTATCCCTTCATTTTGTTAGATGGTATAATAATAAAGGACTGGAAATTTCTGTGTGGACATAGCCCATATTGGGTGAACCATGTTACATATATGTCTCTCTTTTAATGTGTTTAATATTGGCTTCTTTTTTAATTGTTTAATTATTTAATTTTTATTGCTCTGCAATCTCGTTTTTCTAACAATTGGTATTAGAGAAAAAAGGTCTAGTTGGCTGGTAAACTTGCAGGAAATAAGGGTTCCTGGTTTGAGTGGGAGAAATGACAGAAGAAGGAAAGTTTAGGGTTGATAAATTTAATGGCCAAAGCTACCAGTTATGGAATATGCAAATGGAGGACTATCTGTACCAGAAGGATCTATACCTACCATTGGTTGGAAAAACAAAACAACCAATGACTATGAAGGATGAATAAAGGGAGGTTCTTGATAGAAAGGCACTAGTAATAATATGACTGTTCCTGGATTTGTCAGTGACTTTCAATATCTCAAAAGAAAAAACAACAAAGGGTGTGATGAGTGCATTGGCTAAGCTCTGTGAAAAATCTTCGACTTCCATTAAGGTATTTTTAATGAAGTGTTTATTTAATATGAAGATGCTAGAAGGTGAATCTGTTGTTGACCATTTAAATGAATTTAATATGCTTACTAGTCAACTAAGTTCTATAAAAGTGAGCTTTGATGATGAGGTTAGGGCTCTTATAATCTTGTGCTCATTGCCGAAAAGATGGAACAGCTTGGTCATGGTTGTAAGTAACTATGTCCCTAGTTCAAACACTCTTAAATTTGATGATGTTGTTGGTGTTATTCTTGGTGAGGAAATGCGAAGAAAAAGAACATGTGAGAAATTAGGTAATGTGTTGACCATTGAGAGAAGAGGAAGACAAAAGGAGAGAGGAAGGAGCCTAGGTAATCATAACAAGTCTAGAAAGGGAATATCCAAGTCTATATTTGGAAATATAGAGTGTTGGAACTGTGGTAAGAAAGGACATCTAAAGAAAGACTGCAGATCTCCAAAGAAGAAATGAGACAGGCAGCACAAGACTACTCAAGAAGTAAATGCAGGAGGTGATGTGTTACAATATGCTTTGGTTCTTGCATTAGATCATTCTAGTGATTACTGGGTAGTAGATTCAGGGGATTCATGTCATGCTACACCCCATAGGAAATTATTTTATGATTACGTTCCAGGTGATTTTGGACATGTTTTATTGGGGAATGATGAACTATGTAAAATTGTTGGAATGGATAAGGTACAGATTAAGTTAAATAATGGAAATGAATGGATGATAAAAGATGTAAGGAATATTCCTGCTATGAAAATAAATTTGATCTCAACAGGGCAGTTGGGGGATAGCAGTTGTTTGTGTACGTTTGGAAAAATGTGCTGGAAGATCACTAAAGGAGCACTGGTAATAACAAAAGTAGATAGGATAGGTATGTTGTATTTATGTGCTCATAATACTTATTATTCTATATATGTAGTTTCCACAGAAACAAGTGTAGGGTTGTGGCATCATCATCTTGGCCACATGCATGAGAAGGGGATGCAAATTCTCCACTCAAGGAAATTGCTTCCAGATCTGAAGCAGGTAAGTTTGGAATTCTATGAGAACTGTGTTCACAGAAAACAAAACAAACAAAAAACAAAAAAAAGAGTTAGATTCCTCAGGGTTGGGAAACAGAAGAAGAGTGAAAAGTTATATCTTGTGCATACGAATGTATGGGGATCATCTCAGGTACAATATCTCAGTGACTCTTGATATTATGTTACTTTTATTGATGATGAAACAAGAAAAACTTGGGTTTATTTCATTAGACAAAAATATGATGTGTTTGCTACTTTTAAGAAGTGGAAACCTTTGGTTGAAAATGAGACAAGAAAAAGTTTGAAATGTCTCAAATCTGATAATGGAGGTGAATACTGTAGCAAGGATTTTGATAGTTACTGTTCATACAATGGGATTCACAGAGAGAATACAATCCCTGGAACACCGCAAGAAAATGGTGTGTTAGAAAGGATGAATAGAACAATCATGGAGCGTGCAAGGTGTATGATATTGCATGTAGGGTTTCCCTTACAGTTTTGGGTTGATGTTATAGATATTGTTGTTTATTTAATAAACAGAGGGCCTTCAAGCACTTCGTATGGTGGAATTATAGAGGAGGCATGGATGGGTAAAAAGGTAAACTACTCATTTCTGAGAACTTTTGGTTATGAAGCATTTTTTCATATTGATAAAGAAAATAGAACAAATAATGAGGATAAATCCAAGAAAAGGGGCCTTTATTAGATAGGAGGTTGATGATTTTGATTAACGCTTATGGGATTATGAAAATCACAAAATAATTAGGAGTAGAGATGTAGTATTCAATGAAAAGGTTATGTTCAAAGATCAGTTTCAAGGAAAGAAAGAGGAAAAGGAAAACACAAAGTACACTGTGCTTGATGAAATCAAAGAAAACGAAGTTCCAAAGGCACCATAAAATCAAGAGTAGCAACAGGTACCTCAAACTCCTATAATTGTAAGAATTCTACTAGGTTAAGTAGACCCCCTGAATGATTCTCTCCTTCATTGTATTATTTATTGATGATTGATTCCAGTGAACCTGAATGTTATGAAGAGGCAATGCAGGTAGAAACTATAAAGAAGTAGGAGCAAGGAATGGATGAGGAGATGGACTCATTGGTAAGAAGCCAGACTTGGGATTTGGTTGAGTTTCCTACAGGAAAAAGAGAATTTCAAAATAAATGGGTTTACAAGTTGAAGGAAGAATATGGAGGCAAGAACAAGTACAAGGATAGACTTGTTGTAAAGGGGTTCACACAAAATAAAGGTATAGACTTTGATTAAATATTTTCTCATGTTGTTAAAATGCCTTCAATTAGGACTATTTTAAGTTTAGTGGCAGTAGAAGATTTGCATCTTGAATAGTTAGATGTAAAACCAACCTTTCTCCATGGGGATTTGGAGGAAAATATTTATATGTAGAAGCCACAGGGGTATGAGGTCAAAGGGAAGGATAATTTGGTTTGCAGGTGTAAGAAGAGATTGTATGGCCTGAAACAAGCTCCAAGGCGATGGTAGTTAAAATTTGATAAATTTATGACAAAACATGGTTATAATAGATGCCATTCTGACCACTGTGTTTATTTCAAGAGGCTAGATAATGAAATATATATTATCTTTTTATTGTATGTGGATGACATTCTTATTGCAAGGTCTAACATGCAAGATATAAATGTGCTCAAAAGGAAACTAGTTAAATCATTTGTGATGAAGGATTTGGTTGCTGCAAACTTAAATTCTTGGTATCAGAATAACAAGAGACAAGAAAAATCGCAAATTGACATTGTCTCAAGGAGAGTATATAGAAAAGGTGTTGGAGAGGTTTAGAATGCATAATGCAAAACTAGATAGTACACCTTTGGCCAACCATTTCAAAATAAGTAAGGAGATTTGCACCAAGGCACATGAAGAGATAGAATACATGTCCAAGGTTCCATATTCATCAGAAGTTGGCAACTTGATGTATGCCATGGTGTGCACAAAACCAGATATTGCACATGTAGTGAGAGTTGTGAGTACGTTATATACGAACAATCCAGGTAAATCTAATTGGAAGGCAGTACAGTGGATTCTTAGGTATTTGAGAGGTACCACTTCTCATGCATTGTGTTTTGGAGGTTCATACATTGTTATATAGGGATATGTTGACGTAGATATGGCTGGTGATAAAGACAACAAGATGAGCACCATAGGGTATGTCTTTAATGTAGGTGGAACAACAGTAAGTTGGATTTCAAAATTGTGAAATGTTGTTGCACTTTCAACAACGGAAGCAAAGTATGTTGCTACTACAGAGGCTAGTAAAGAGATGATTTGGTTACAGAGGTTCATGGATTAATTGGGTAAGAAGCGGGAGAATAAGAGCTTGTATAGTGACAACCAGAGTGCCATTCATATTTCAAAGAACTCATCATTTCATTTGAATACTAAACATATACATATCAAGTACCATTTCATAAGGTTTGTTATGGAAGATGAACTGTTAAAGTTAGAAAAGATACATACTAGCCAGAATCCTGCAGACATGTTGACAAAGGTAGTAATTAGAGAAAATTTGAGTTTCTGCTTGGTTTTAGTTGGCCTTCAAGCATGAAGGTAAAGAACAGAAAATTTCCAAGTCCAATGTTCAGAGCATAATCTAGCAAGTGCACCAGCGGTGTAGTTGCTGTGATCAGTCTCCAAGTGGGAGATTGTTGTTTATGGAGCCTGATATTCTAGATTCAGAGATGTTATTTTTCAATTGTGTTTGTACCCCTATTTTACTATACACTCATCCCAATTGGGGGGTGTAGGGGAAACACCCCTAAAAGACATTTTTTGGGGATGTTTGTTGGCCAACAGTTTGCGGACACATGGTATTGGGTGACCAGTAGTATCGTCCAATGGTAATCCCCTATAAAAGGAAATCATTGTAATATAGTTGTGTATTGTATTGTAGTATTGTAAAACAATCTCTATGATTGTGTGAGAGAGTGAAGAGGAAGTGCAATGGGGTTGTTACAGGTTGTATCCTTCATTTTGCTAGATGGTATAATAATAAAGGACTGGCAATTTCTATGTGGACGTAACCCATCTTGGGTGAACCACGTTATATATGTGTCTCTCTTATAATGTGTTTAATATTTTCATCTTGTTTAATTTTTATTTCATTGTGATCCTATTTTTCTAACAAAGTGCTCTTTCATTGATCTAGCACCCTTCAAAGAATTAGACCTTGAAACTTTGTAAATTATAAATTATAAAAAATTCATTAAAATATAAATCCTTGGAGAATAGTTTTCTAAACAATTGGTATAAGTAGCATATATGCTTAGTACCTTCCTCTTATTTCTATAAACAATGTAAAAAGAAATAAAACAAATTCAACTATTTCTTTTTTTAAAAATCAACTATTTTTACAATCATTGTAGAAAGGGACTAGAGCACATGGACATCACTACTAGAGGAGCCACAAATATGGCTATGTCCACCATGATTATCATAGGACGATATCATACAAGAAAATACCCCTCTTAAAGATTTTATATTGACCAAGTACTCACTTAAAGAGGGAGTAATGGCCCAACAAAGATTCACTCTATCCTACAAGCATGACAAGGGGTACAATGGTGAAAGTGAAACGCATATAGAGGCATATTCTAAACCAAATATCACAATACTTCCTTTGGATACAATTGCATTGAATGTCACTATGATCCAGGCTTGGGAACGATATCTTCTCTAAGTTTTATCATCTCCACTGTGTCCATCATAAAATTTGGATGGGAGAAGGAGTTCTGCAAGAAACAATTCTTGGTTGTCAATGTGGCTATTATGGATTTTTATTCATGGCCATTGGCTTGATTTGTGCACCCATTTCTTCACATCCTTAGATGAGGAGAACACAAAATAATCATCTTGGTAAGTTTGTATTTGTTTCCTTTATGGCGCATTGGTTCCTCATAGGATGATGGTGTTAGTTTTTCTTAGATATTATTAGATTAGTTAGGATCTTTATCTAAAAGAATAACAAGTACATCAATATGCATAAGATAGAATAGATACACAAGACACAAAGATTTTCACCAGGGAAACCATAAAGGAGAAAACCCCACAAACTTCCTCAGTATAGTACAGTCACAAAGACTGTGTCATAAGATGAACAATCCCAATAATAAGAAGTCTTCAATAGCTATCTATCTCTCTCATGTGAACTTTAGTGAGTGTGAGGTGTGTATAAATGAGGGAGGTCACCTCCCTATTTATAATTTTCAAGTGATTGACCAATTACATGACTGGGGCTGACCTCTTACCCTAACAAGGCTGATTTCTCCTAGAGAGGCACCAAAAGTACATTACATGATGTTACACCAAGGACTATTACCCTGACTTACAACAGATGTTGTACCTCAAGTTCTATACACAATAATGGCATCCCAAAAGTATGAAAACACATCTTCGATGGGGGAACAACAACATACAATGATAATATACATAAAAATATCTTATGAAGTTACACATACATCAACACTCTCTATTAACTAGGAAGGTATTCTCTCTCTCCCACTGTCATCAACACATTTGGTCCAGTCATCATCATGGACTCATCATCATGGTTGTTTCCATTATCATCTTCTTATTGATCATCGAAAGGTACTATCTATCATCGGAAGTTTCTACAGAGCCATCCCTTTTTCATGGTGGGTGTAGTCCTAGTCCTCATTCAAATATTCATCACATATACAAGCAATTATTTCATGCAGGAATAGTCCAAGGCCTTATTTACATTGCCATGGAAATAACCCGTGTCTCCTACCTTTATCTCGTTGTATCCAAATCATCTATTTTGTCCTAAACAAAACAAAACACACAGAGCACAACCCAGATGCAAACCACCTACGTTCTATTACCATAATAGTTTGCCAGGATATTTCACATCATCGAGACAACCTATAACATCTACTATGCGAGAATTTCCTAGGAGCACACTAAGTGCATTACATCTCTCCATGATCAATCTACGTTCTACCAGCATAGGCGAACTGCCTAAGTGCACCTCAAGTGCTTCATGACCTTATCATCTCCAGCATGGGAACACATACACATATAGATATATATGTAAGGACTGATTATGACCAAATAACCTGCTACACCAGGGATTTTACGTTCTAGGTAAACCTCGAGGACTTATTACATCTAAACAACCTACATCCATGATCATTTTCATTCATATAATCTTCGGGGCGTATTACATTCGAGTAACCTATGTACCATGCTAGGGCTCCTTTTTACACTCAGACAACCCTCATGAATTATTACATCTGAATAACATGTGTACCACACCATGGCTCATATTTACATTCGGATAACCTATCTTAGGACTTATTACATCCAAATAAACTACGTACCATGCTAGGGCTCATATTTACATTAAGATAACCTGTCTTAGGACTAATTACATCCGAGTAACTTGTGTATCACTCTAGGGATCGTGTTTACACTTAGACAACCTACATGATTGATTACATCCAAGCAACCTACTACACCAAGATATTTTATGCTCAAACAACCTATCTCATTTCCCAATCGAGATATCATTCATCTGCATATTCTGGTCTCTCACTATTTATAGCATAGAAACATATCAGTATTGATTACATCCAAGATAACCTATGAGCTTCACCCTGACTTATTACATCCAAGGACAACCTACATGACTGATTATGTCTGAGCAACCTATGATATTCGTCAATATTTTACGCTCAGACAACCTGTCTCTCTAGCTATGCTAGAACTCATCACTCCCTCTTTCAAGGGGTCTTGTTCTATATCACACCAAATCTTTCTTTGAAGTACTTGAACTTCACTCTAGATAAAGGCTTGGTCAACACATCGGTTATTTGGTCGTCTATTGCCACCTACCAAGGCTTCACTACTCCTCTCTACACCATATCCCTGATATAGTGGAATTTGATCTCTATGTGCTTCAACTTTTTATGGAACACATGGTTCTCCATCAGCTTCACGCAACTCTCATTGTTGCAAAAGATACAAGTTCATATAACTAGAGATCAAACAAATAAGATAGTATCTTACGCAACCACACCACCTCATAACTAGCTGAGAAAGAGAAAACATACTCTTCCTTGGCTATACTCAGTGCCATGCATGATTTCTTCCTACTAAACCAAGAGATCATGCCAGATCCCTAATTGAAGCAACAATCTGAGGTTCTCTTCCTGTCAATGGAGCTACCTTCCTCATCTGAATCAACATAACCATGTAGGTTAATCTTTCAATTTCTATCATACTTGAGCCCATAATCCAGTACCCTTTAGGTACCTCAATACATTCTTTGTAGCTATCAGGTGAACATGTCTTGGATCCATCAAGAACTGGCTCAATGTGTTCACAGCAAATCATATGTCTGGTCTCGTATTCGTCAGATACATCAACAAGACAATCATCTGATAATACATCGTGGCATCAACCGACTCTGATGAAACATCACATAGAAGCTTCAATTTTGATTCCATAGGTGTGCCTATCACCTTGTAGTCTAGAATTTCGAATCTCTTCAAAATATCCATTGTATACTTTCCTTTACTAAGGAAAATATTATCTGCACTCTGACACACCTTCATGCCTAAGAATTAGTGCATCATCCCTAGGTATTTCATCTTGAACTCTGTAGAAGGTCTCCTCCTTGCATCTTTAATGAGTTCATCCTCGCCTATTAGAAACAATTAATCGACATACAGCATGAGCATCATTGGTATTCACCTTCAACCTTGAAGTAAAGGCTGGAATTCGTTTTACTCTTGGTAAATCCTTGGCTCATCAAGAAGCTATCCATCCTGCCATACCATGTCCTCAGTGCCTATTTCAATCCATACAAGGCCTTCTTCAATTTTCACACATGAGTCTTCCTTTCATGTGTCTCAATTCCCAGTGGTTGTTCCACGTACACTTCCTCCTTGACTACATCATCCAAGAATGATCTCTTGACATCCATCTGGTGTATCTTCCATTTCATAACTACAACCAATGCAAGTATGGTCCTAATGGAAGTGTACCTCAACATGGGTGCAAATGTCTCCTCATAGTCTATGCCTTTTTTTCTATGAAAATCCTCGTGCTATGAATCTTGCCTTGTATTTCTCGATGCTTCCATCTGCAACATGCTTTATATTGTAGATCCACTTCAAATTCATGGCAGACTTCTTTTTCGGTCTCAGAAGTTGAGCATGGATAATTTTAAGAACACCCCCGAAATTTATATGTATAATAAATGGGTGAATCTTCCTAATATATAGGAAAAAATGAAGGCTATTTTATCAATAATATAATATGTATGTGTAATTTTTTGTCTAATCTTTTATTATATTAAATAATATTGTAAAATCTTGGTGAATCTTTTGTTAAACTATAAGATATTGTAAAATCTTGGCGAATATTTCACTGAATTATAAAATATTGTAAAACTTGGCAAATCTTTCATCAAATTATAAAATCTTGTAATGTATTGGTGAATATTTTTCTAGGAAGGCTCAACTTTTCATTCTTCATATTACTAAGGTAGTGTAATATAAGAACATATACTAGATCTTGAATCTCTCAACTCCTAGACCCTCAAATAAACAAATGCATGAATGAGGAGAGGGGGGATTTATTTATACATTTCATAAGAAATATTGGGTCTCTCACAACTAGAGGTGTTGGTCAAACACAACAACACTAACTATATTCAGGGAAAGTGGGGACTCCAATTTTTATCTTTTCCTTTAATGGTCCTATCGACATGTGGGGACCCAAATCTTGACATACTAAAAAGCTGATAAAATTGAACACTTTACACTGTGGAGTGATTATGGTACCCAAAAACCATTATTACAACGTGGAGTATTATCGAGAGCCACAACATTAATATAGCGTATGAATTCCCAATTAGCTTATTTTCCAATTCTCTCATTTTTAAGGTACCATATAAGAAAAAAATAACCTGCTTATCTATTTATAAATACGATTTCCACTTTTTCCTTTATTTGTTGACAATCCACATATAAATTATATCATTTGATTTGGAATTTTTAGAGTTAGTTAGAAACTTGCAACGGTTATTATAAATAAGAATGTACACTAACAAGAATAGAAAGAACATTAATGCATCAACACACATATCATTAGAACTACTATGTTAAAGACTATTTTTTCTAAGATAAATTGAGGAAGTGTTTGTATACATGTCCTTGAATTTATTCAAAGCATGCAAAATGTGGTAAAATTGTTTTATCACCCTCGTTGAATGCAAAAGACTAAATATCAAATATCATAATGTCTACATCTTAGGTAAAACATGCCCCATGCATATTATATACAATCATGATGGAAATGAAGTATCATGTTCCAACTAAATTATATGTTTATCATACATAACTAGATCCACTTTAGGATGATGATATCAATTACACAACAAAACAAATGACCAAAAAACATTTTACTTCTGCATCACCATAAAACATATCATAAAACCAGTACCAAACTCAACAAAATTAGGTCACAAATGAAATTGATGAACTTTTCAATACAAATAAAAAAATATACCATAATGAAATTCTCAATACAAATCAGAGAATCTACTAGTATGATTTGGACAACTCCACAAGAAGATAACCAAAATAATTACCATTGCATTGTAGCCCCGCCATTATAATCAGTGTGCATTCATTTATATTACAAACATCCCAAACATTAACAATAACATACATAAAATAAGAACATATACAATCCATTAACGCCTTAAATCCAATAATAATTGCATAGTAATATCCTAATAAAAGCACATTTTAAACAATTGGGTCAAATTTAGTTTGAATATATAAAAACTATGTGGCGTCTCTCCATCAAGAGTAGCATCCACTAACAACATATAAATGTCAGTCAATAGTTTAAACATGAAAATAATTAAAATAAATCATATATTTTGAGCTCTATAAGACTTCCATAGAACCAATACTCCTAGGATAGAATAAAACCCTAATAACATCGAATGAGCCATAAGAATCAAGATTTCCCTAGAATTCAACAAGACTAAAAAAACATCCATGATAAAAAGCATAATAAAAGGTAAATTTACAATATAATAATCCATTGTAACAGTGGATAAAAACAATAAAAAGTTTGATAAAAAAGCATACCATGTTAATTATTGGATGAAAATAATGATGTCAGTTCGTATTCCCTAATAAATTTCATGTGCAACATGCCCCTTCAAGACTTGAGCTTTCGGCAATGGAGATGTTATGCAAAGATTAAAATGTTGAGAAAAATAATAATGAAAAGTGGAATTGCATCAAATAGAACCTTCACCCTACAAGAAAATTCTGATTTGGGTGAACCATGAATCACTGTATCCTTATATACCAAAACATAGCCCCTTATTTTCCCTCAAAAATTGGAAATCAAGGGCTAAAAGAAGGTATCACATGAAATTGACTAAAAATACAAGAAAATGCAACCATATGCCTAAATTAAAAGGAAAATGGAGGGATAAATAACCCTTGGGATTCTCCATTACTGAAAATTGGGGGTGAAAGAGTGATTTCACTAGATTTTGTCTCGAAATTGGGGGCAAAAGATAGATTGGAGGGAGATTTTGCTAAGGCGAATATAGTTTTTTTCATTTTCCTCATTAATATACGGGAGGCTATTCATATTGGATTTTTTTTCTAAAACATTTTGGGAAATATATTTTAGCTAAAAAAACCCTTTCCATAGAAGAAAATAGCCCACTAAAATTTTGTAAACCCCTTAATATATCCCATAGTCTATATAGCCACTAAAATTATCTAGAGTCAAAACTATCTCCCAGACATCATTCTTCATGATTGACTGATACTCCTCGATTATGGCATCCTTCCTTTATTTATTTTTAGTTTCTATTTCATAGGTGGAAGGTTCCTTGTCAATAATGTCACATAACAAGGCCACATAGCTATTATAATACTTTGGCCTTTTCCTTTCTCTATGCATTCCTTCTGGAGCGCCATACCTTTTTTATTCTTGTATGAGATCTTGTGCCCATGCTAGTTTCCTCTTGTGGGAGTCCTTCTTGAGAAGTGTCTCTACCAACTCATGTGGTTATGCCATGCCATGATCTTCATGGTCTTGTGGAATTGCATATCCAAATTCCATGCCTTAGACTCTCGTTTCTTCAGGTTCCTCAACCTCTTGAATAGGTAGCCTTATGGATCTTAAGTATGTTGAGTCTTCATCAAAGGTTACATCTCTCGTGATGTTGATATTCTTGAATCATGGGAAGTATATCCAGTAGGCCTTTGATGTATCATTGTGTCCTACAAATATACCCTTCCTCCCAGAAGGATTGATCTTGCTCCTCTTCTCCTTTGGGATATGTATGTACACTGGGAATCCAAATATTCTAAGATGGTTTACTTTTGGTTTCTCTCATGAGAAATCCTCTTCCAGATTTTTTTTTTCAAGTACTCGATGAGGAGTATGGTTATGTACATACAAATTTTCCCTTGTTCCTTCCACCTAAAGGTGCATGGGAATATCCTGGTCATGTAGCATTGCTTTCGTAGCTTCAATTATGGTTTGGTTATTTCGTTCCGCAACCCAATTTAGCTAAGGATTATATGGAGTGCTCAACTCCGTCTTAATCCCATACTCTCTATAGAGTTCCTTGAATTCTTCTGAGGTGAATTCTTTCCATTATCTGACCACATATTCTTGATCTTCCTTTCAATTTGGTTCTCAACCAAGGCTTTATATTCCTTGAACTTACTGAATACTTCATTTTTCACTTTCAAGAAATATAACCAAGTATTACGTGATAAGTCATCTATAAAGGAAACATAGTACACATACCCACTTAATGAGCTAGAATACATGGGTCTGCATACCTCCGAGTGTACTATCTCTAGTATTCCTTTAGCCTTTATTTCACTGCTAGGAAATGACTTCTTTGCATTCTTTCCTTATGCACATCCATTGAAAATTCTTTGTTTGAATCTCTGTAATTCCATAGAATTCTTTTCTTACCATCGGTAGTGCTCTATAGTGCACATGTGCGAGCCTTCGGTGCCATAGTTCACTTGTTTCTATTGACTCATGAACCAATGCTTGTGCATGATGTTCCTTTAGTTTGTACAAGCCATCGTCTTCTTAGCCAATCATTGTTGCATCATCTATTATCTTTCCTTTAGGCCACATTAGCACTTAGCCATCGACAAATCCAAATCTCATTCCCTTTGCATCTAGTGCAGATATGGAGAGAAGATTCTTCTTCAATACTGGAACATATAGAAAATCCTTCATCTTTAAGGGTTTCCCGGAGTCTAGATTGTGTGAATATACTCCACTCCATTTTATGGGGTGTTGATAATCATCCCCATGTTTATGTTAGGATTATTAATCCTCCCCTGTCCAATTTGGTCATATGTCTAAATCAGGAGTCATGTCTAAATCGGGAGTCCATCCAGTCTATTTTTAGTCACTAGCACCATTGGGTCCACTTGGCATAATTAAAGCACATGTTCCAGTTACTAAAGTGTGGGGAAAACTAATTGAGGCCTACTTCCACTGATTTCACTTGCATGCATTAGTTTAGGAGCCTCCTAGATCAATTCCTACAATTTAGGAGCCACTAGGAGTGCCGATACCAACCAAGCTTAGATGAGTTGAGTTGGTGACTAGTCAAGCTGAGCTAGGAGTCAATTACATTCAATTCTAGTCCTCTACATTCAATTAGTGCTAGGTTAGCATGGTTCCATGCAAGAGAGGCGCATTTCTCACCTACCATAGTCAATTATCCTTAGTTAACACTGAATTAGACACTTGAGTTGTGTTTTAGAACTCCATTCAACTTCGATAATGGTTTAGACAAGGTCAGTTAACTATTGAGTCCTTCGATAATGGTTTAGAAAAGGTCTTAGTTACCTACAGTCAAGTATATTCTAATCAATTTGAATTTCCTCATGTGGATTTGAATTACTTATGGCTATTTAGCCATTGTACTTCATTGTAATTATTATCTAATTAGTCTTTGATTAATTAAAAGCATTCACAGCTGCAAGCCATTTTTGCACTGTTTCATTCTTCAATAACTGAGTAAATTGTGTGATCTATCTTGTGAGTTGTGTGTTTGTCCACAGNGAAAAAGGAAATTCTCCTCCTAAGATCTCCTACTAGATCATTTTTTAGCAAAATTGCTCCTTCCAGCTCTGCACCAGAAGCAGAACGTTTACCACTTAATACCCCAAGTTAAGGAATTGTTGATCAAGCTTGCTTGATCAACTATGATGGGTCTAATGAAAACCTGAAATGTGCAGGTTGTCCGACCTTACGGTGACTTTTTTTGTTTTTGCAGGTACAACTTTGAAATGAATTCATCAGTTCCTCTTCTCACCTAATCCACAAACTATTTTGAATGGAAGGCGAAGATGGTTGGATTTTTTATTAGACAATATCTCTATTGCGTGTATGATGGACTCGATAGAGAGTCTTTTGAGAGTGATAATGACTGGTTGAATAAATGTGATGAATCTTTTGGAAAAATGGCACTAGCTCTTTCTCCTAGCTTGCGCTACCTCGGTAGATCTATTAAAAACCCAAAGGATCTCTGGCCAATATTGGACAGAACCTTTGGAATGATTGATGAGGATCATAATATCACTTTGGAGAGAATATACAGAACCATAAGTATTCTAAATCCAAAAATCTCATCCTCCACTCTCTCTGATGAAGTTGTTCAAGATGAAGAAGAAGCAAAAGCTTCTACACTGTCAATTCGAATTGAAGACAGTCTCCTTACAATGATTCCTTCTCCTGATGCTCCAGAAGTTTATGAGATCTCTGATATCTCATCTCCTCATATGGCTGAAATATAAGAATACATTTGAATCTCTGATATTGAAAAAAAATACTGCTACACTTCCATGCAAACATTCACCGGTGATTTTCCTTTGAATTCTGTACAAAATTTGCCAGTAATTGCTTCCAAAAGTGAAGAGGAATTTGATTTTTCTCTCTCTAATGTTGCTTCTGGTGTGAAAATGTGTAATACCTTGGATATTTTGGAAGAAATATCATATTACCAGAGTGATCCATTCACTCCCCTTGATCTAGATCTTCCAGCAAATTCCTGCAGGATTGCATGCACCAAAATTCAGAATTTTGAAGAAGAAGAAAGTTGTGCATCCATCGTCTCAGTTGACCATTTCTTTGGATCTGATATGATATTTCTTTGTTCAATATTTAAAATTCATAATCTTTCAATACTTCTTATAGCTGTTCTCATCAACGGTGTGAAGAAACAAGTACTGCAAGTCTCTTGCAAAAATGTTGCTGGGGATTTGATTTCATTTCACAGTTTTGGATATGTTGTGAAACTATTTAGATCTGATTTAATTTTTTATCTGATATTATTTGGTTCAAATTTTAAAATCCAAGAGCTTTCAGTCATGCTTGTAGCTACTCTCACCAATTTCGGTGTGAAAAATCAAGTACCGCAATTTCTCTTCAAAACTGTTGCTGGGGATTTGGTGTTAGTTTCCTCTTATGAGGTTGCTGATATTTTATTTTGTGAATCATTATATATTTTTGAAGATATATCATAATATGGAGCTCAAGCATTCGCTCTCCACATTCCCAGTGCTTCTCTACCATTGATCACATGATCATATCCTCACAAAACTAGTAAAGAGGAAGACATTCTGCATTCGCCTGAACACTTGCTCTTAACACTTGGGGATGATTTTACCACTCATTGTTTTCTATTCATGGCTGCAACATATCAGTTTCTTGAGTGTTCCTCACATGTTTTGAATCCTCAAGAACCTTTTCTCACTTATCCGTTGATTTCAGTTGATCTACATGGGTCCAGTCTTCTTCTGGCAGTTGTCTATATTTATGATTTAGTTGAGCATATCATTCCTCTTCCAAAAAGGAATGTTCTTCCAGACATAATGATGGAGAGGTTCACATGCCAAGCCCCAGGATACCTATGAACAAAAGAACCATATTGATCCTAATTTTACCTACTTAATTAGAGGTGGGGCATTTTTTCCCATGTGGTTTTTTCCCTAGTTCCTTGTGTTGAGCAGTTACTTTACTTGATGTAATGGGTGACCTACGGTATTAGTTACTAGGGCCCAAATATTGTGAAATTTAGCATTCAAGGGGGGTGTTAGGATTATTAATCCTCCCTTTTCCAATTTGGTCATATGTCTAAATCAGGAGTCATGTCTAAATCGGGAGTCCATCCAGTCTATTTTTAGTCATTAGCACCATTGGGTCCACTTGGACTAATTGGGGCACATGTTCCAGTTACTAAAGTGTGGGGAACACTAATTGAGGCCTACTACCACTGATTGCACTTGCATGCATTAGTTTAGAAGCCTCTTAGATCAATTCCTACAATTTAGGAGCCACTAGGAATGCCGATACCAACCAAGGTCAAGTGAGTTGAGTTGGTGAGGAGTCAATTACATTCAATTCTAGTCCTCTACATTCAGTTAGCGCTAGGTTAGCATGACTGCATGTAAGAGAGGTGCATTTATCAACTACCATAGTCAATTAGCCTCAGTTAACACTCAATTAGACACCTGATTTGTGTTTTAGAACTCCGATGAACTTCGATAATGGTTTAGACAAGGTCAATTAACTATTGAGTCCTTCGATAATGATTTCGACAAGGTCTTAGTTACCTACAGTCAAGTAGAGTCTAATAAATATGGATTTCCTCATGTGGATTCGAATTGCTTGTGGATATTTATCCATTGTACTTCATTGTAATTATTATCTAATTACTCTTTGATTAATGAAAAGAATTCACAGTTGCAAGCCATTTTCGCACTGTTTCATTCTTTAATAACTGAGTAAATTGTGTGATCTATCTTGTGAGTTATGTGTTAGTACACAGATCTATGTGCTCAATTTAGTAGTTTCACCTTATTAGGTGACTCATGCTCAAACATGTTGGTGAATGATTCAATGTGTCTCGTCGTTTGTTTGGATTCTCCACTATACACAAGCCAATCATTGCTCCAATGTGAGATAGTTCCAATAAGTGTTGAGATTACCACATACTCTTCATCTGAATCATCCTTCTCTCTTTTGAATATTTTGTTTTTTGGTTCATCATATTTGGAAACATGAGCATGGTGTCTCTTTTTTCTGATGGGGCAGTCTCAGAGCAAAGTGTCCCTTTTCATCACAAGTATAAAATTGAACATTGGAAGGACCTCTCTTGATATTCTTTTGTTTCTTGTCCTTCTTCTTGTTGTGATGATGGTTCTCCTTCGTATTGTAGTTCTTCCTAGTGTGAACTGTGATAGCTTGATCTTTAGTTTCTCCCATCTTCTCTTCTCTTGTTACGAGTCGAGCTTCTTCTTGTGTGCATTCTTCTCAGAGTCGGTTGAAAGAGATCAACCTCCTTCTTGCACAGATTCCTTGAATGAATGAGTCCCATGATCTAGGGAGACCATTCAAGGTATCCATCACAATTTGTCCTTCTTCGACATTCTCTTCAACTACTTCAAGTTGTTCTTTGATTTGAGCAACCCTTCTGAAGTATGAATGTATAGTCTCTAATTTTTGGATCTTCATATTCTTCAACTGGTTCCTCAAATTCATCTTTCGATTGATGTTCTTTCCTTCGATCATCTTTGTCAAAGTATAAAATACTTCCTTCGGTGTCTTGAATTATGACACATGGTGGATGAGGTGATCCTTGATTGAATATGAAATGGTTCTCTTGGATTTAACCAAATTCTTATTATGAGTATCCTTAGCCTCATCTCCCTCTGGTTCTGGAACTTCTCCATTGATGTACTAATCCAAACCTTCTCTCCAAGGATTAGGGAGATTTGTACTTCCATGCTCGAAATATCAACCCCTCCAAGATTGTCCTCAAGCTAATTATGGTGAATCATCTTTTTCAAATGAGAACCTCAAATGGAAATAGGAAATATTTAGATCTTACCAATTTGAGGTGTCTGACCCGGTTCCAGAGCTGATTAATCTAAGGTTTGTCAGAGAAACCATAATTTTCCAAACTTGGAGCTTGAGAATTTTGTTTGGACAGAAAGATGTGCCTCCTTGAGGTGAGTTGTTCAGTAGGGTCCCTTTCTAAAGACTGAGATGGGAAGCCTCTGAAACTTGATTCCTTAGTTTCTCCCGGCACGAGTGACAAGGTCAAAATTAAAACTTCTTCAAATCAAAAACTGCTTTCACCAAAATATACACCCTACCGAGGTTAGTTAGCCTAACCCTATTTTCTTGATGATCCGTGGAGAGAATACATTGAACTAGGAATCCCTAGTTTTCGTTGTTGCATAGTGCCTTCTTTCAGAGAGTCTCTGATACCATGTCAGTTTTTCTTAGATCTATTAGATTAGTTAGGATCTTTATCTGAAATAATAACAAGTACAACAATATGAATAAGATAGAACAGATACGCAAGACACAAATATTTTCACGGGGAAACCATAAAGGAGAAAACCCCTCAAACTTCCTCAGAATAGTACATTCACAAAGATTGTGTTATAATATGAACATCCCAGTAATAAGAAGTCTTCAGCAGCTATCTATCTCCTCCTCGACTCTCTCTCTTTCTCTCTCATGCGAACTTGACTGAGTGTAAGGTGTGTAGAAATGAGGGAGACTTCCTCCCTATTTATACTTTTCAAGTGACTAACCAATTACATGATTGGGGCTGACCTCTTACCCTAATAGGGCTGACTTCTCCTATAGAGACACCAAAAGTACATTACATGATGTTACACTAGGGATTATTTCTCTGAATTACAACGAAGGTTGTACCTCAAGGCCTATACACATTAATGACATCCCGAAAGGAAGCAAACACATCTCTTATGGGGGTACAACAACATACAATGATAATATACATCAGAATATCTTTCGAAGTTACACATACATCAATAGTTGGAGAGTCATTATCTCAATTTGGAAGTTGCATTGTACACTTGAGTAGAAAAATATTGTATGATAAATTGCTTGAATGTGAAGTTGGAGGGATTAGTATAATATATCTTGATCTTATGCTTGAGAAAGGAAACGTTTGTGCCTACATGAAGAGGATTTGTCCTACATTTGTTTGGCCCTTTTCCAAAGATGTGTTCAAGCTAAGTAGAGCCATTGGGTGTGATGCACCTTGTAAAGGATCTCTCCATTTGATGACAAATATGGTTGTCCAAGTTAGGAGAGGGTTTTCTTGTTGGGATGAGGACTCAAGAAAATTTCTCGAAGGAATTAAAGAAGAGGTGATGTGTTACTCCAAGTTTGCCTCCCTATATTTTTATCCATCACTTGTGCTTGAGGATTATGCTTCGGAAGTAGGCACAGGATCAAATTTGATGAAGAATGGACATCTCATTTATTATGAGAGAAATTTGTTGCAGCGCCATGAGATGCACTATTTGATCCATAATAGGAATATGCTAGCCATTAAGCATGCATTGGATAAGTATGGACCATACTCAAAGGGAAGCAATCTTATGGTCTAGTTTGATCATAATGGTCCAAGGAAAATTTTGACATGAGAGGAGATTGAATGCAAGCTTAACAAAGGAGTCATTTAGCATGGAGGAAAGATTCATAAGAATCTTGAGGCAGTCTTGCAACAACATTTTGGAGTTAATGTTCATGCTTCATCATACATATTTTCATTTTCTTGCGAACAAGTAAATTTTGGGAGGGGAGGAATGCAATGTCCCCATTTGGGTAGCAGTGTAACAACCCATTCAGTTTCCATGCGCAGCAAGAAATTAAATAAATTAGTTAGGAAATATTTTTTTACTATGGTTGTTTGGAATAAATTAAATTAGATAATGTAGAAGATATGTAGTCTATAGTTTTGAATATTTAGCTATTAACAACTATTATATGATTTGGAAATTCCAAGGTGGAACAAGAGGGAGAATAGGAGGTTGATGTACCCTCATGATTTGTCTCCCACAAAATGAAACTAGACAAAGCAATGAAAAACAAGAAATAAACTGAAAAGCAATAAAGCATCATAAAGCAGGAAAGCAGCTCAAAAGTAAAAATAAAGCAATTTCTAGATTTTTGCAAGAAGGCTCTAGAAGGAAATAGTAACAACTAGAAAGCACCATAGAATATCACTAAAACTACAAGTTCCAAATCCATCCAAGGAGGGCGCACTGGATGAGATAAGGTGGGTCCACGTGTGCAAGTAACTTGCTAAAGACTTATGTAAGCATCTTGGGTTCGAATTCCAAGGAAGAGGGTGCATGTTGAAGAGGAAAAAACATTCAGGAGTCATTAAAAGAGGTTGAGTGCACTAGTAAATGAGTTTAGTTGGTATTTTGAAATATTTTATTGGATATATTTTTCTTCTTTGTGCTTCTGTGATTTGCCCCTTGCAAACAATAGGGAGATCTGCCCCTCTATAACTTGAACTAGTTCGAGTGTTTGCTAGCATTGTAGCTAGGATCGAGGAGAACGAAACTTAGTCATTTTCAATGATTTTATTGCATATTTTCCATGTCATTTTTAGGTTTATTAGACTTCCAGATAGTGTGTTAATGTTCCGGCAGTTTGAGTTCCAGTGGTTGTATGTAGAATTGTGGTATACTAGTTGCGATGTGGGTTATTGATAGTGGTTGCTTATGTATGATGTGGTTTTTGTCATTGTAGATATGATATGTAATTAATTTCCTTTTGAATATAAATAATAATATAATTATATTCATGTGCTCTTACTCTGCACATTTCTTATTCTTCTATATATGTTATCCTATGCATTGAATATTGTCAAAATCTAACTAGTCTTTAGTTTTGATGCAATATCTTGAATTTTGCACATCCAATTCTTGATATGAAAGTTGTTGCAGGTATATAAGACCAATTTGAACCCATCCCAATATTTATACCTTCAATTTTTCACCTCCCAATTCCTTTTGGATTCGTTTGGAAATAGATTAGTTGAGTAGTCTTGGT
>LPNX010988034.1:359489-386622 GCA_001517045.1 Pseudotsuga menziesii
GGTGGAGGGGAGGCACAGCAAGAGAGAGGTGTACAGGGCACAAGGTCAGCTATTCGGAGTAGTGGACCAGGCGTGCGAGTGAGCAGGGAGATGTGGCATGCGAGGGGGAGCTTACGGAGGAGGGTAGGCGTATGGGAAAGTGGTGCATTGGAGTAATGGGTAGAGATGAGAACACTGAGCAATGAATGTGGAATCGTGTGAGCAAAGGAACACGGAAGTGGAGAGCAAATGGGGGAGAGTGAGAGGAGGCAACGAAAATAAGTGGAGGGCACAGGAGCAGTGTGTAGAAGGAAGGTTGGGGAGGGGAAGTGGATGATGTGGAGGCTTGGAGGATGAGTGAAAGAGGAATGAGGAGGTGTGCATGATAGCATATAGGTTGAATGGAAGGTGAAGGGACTGAGTCAGAAGAACGTGTAGGAGAAGAGGCGAACATGGAGGTGCAAGTGGACTGGAGATGGAGGAGATTGTGTGGGGATTGGAATGGGAGAAAGTGTCTAGGTATGAAGGAATGGGGTGGTAGAGGTGGAAGAATATGGATTCAAGGAGGGAATATTGCAGTGAGGGGCATGAGTGGGGTAGCGGAGTGGGTGTCCAAAAGCCAAAAAATCGGGTCAAGGACCAATCGCTAGAAAAAATCTGAAATGATGGCCAGAGGTTGGATCAAGCAACGCAGCTTTGACGCCACTTAAACGGAGCGACAAAAAAAAAAAACGTTTCTAAAGGAAATAACCACCACAAATAAGCCAAATTACAATGCTCCATGAATAATAAAATATATGATTGATAAGATAAGAGATATATTTTACAACATTGCCTTAGGGTTTATAAGTCTTTTTGCACCTTTTCAATATAAGTCATCTCTTTTGAATTTTCATAATTGTTTAATTATTTCTTATTTAGTATTTTTTGTTTGTTTTTGGTAACCAGGGGAATCAACAACTGGAGCTGGGAAGGTACTCACGTGACATGGAGTCTAGGGATCCATTCTTGCTACCATTATACCCCTAGGTGCCCCACACCCACCGCAAGACATGGGACACAGGTAAATCCGAGTGGGATTGAACTCGTGACCTCCAATTTACAACAAGTGACTTCATAACAACTGAACCGCCAATGAGCCACACCCGTGCGGGCTTATTTTTTATTTAATAATTATTAATTATTAATATTATTAATATTAATCATTAATATTATTAATTTAGGTTATGTTATATAATTTTTTTGATAACATTCTCCTTGCTTTTTCAAAAATAAAGGGCCCCCCATCTTAATTTTGTAAATACTTGGCTTTTAGTTTTCTTTCATTTTATTTTGGTTTGTTAGGTGATTTCATGGCTTTCATAATTTGATCCTTCAACTTTTACGTTGTTTGTTCTCTTGTTTGGCTTTCATTGCATAAAGATATGGTGATTTGCTAATCTTTGTCGTTTGCATCAATTGGTTTTCTGGTGGCTCATCAATCCTTACATGCCCTTATTTGAGCTTATTCAAATTACTTACATGTTTCAATTTGGTTTAACTGAATTGGTATTATCTTATGACGATCTCATCAATATTTAGTTTTCAATGCTTTAATAACTTTTGGTCATTTTTGCAGATCAAAATATTTTTACTAAATGCTCAAAATCAAAATTCTCATACATGTATTAAAAGATTATATATTAATGCATGGGATTGAGCCTTCAATTCTGATTATGACTTATTAAATTGATCAAGCTTTAAAGATTTAGTTAAAAAATTCCCTTTTACATAGTTTTTACAATTTACAACAAATTTGAATATTTTCATCAAATCTTGATCACATCTAATTTGATCTAGCCTTTAAAAAAAACATTTCAAAAAGTGAAAATAAACTAATAATTTTCAAAGGGAATAAATTGTCTAATTTTACTGAACTCCTTCCTTTGGCCAAAATACTACTTTTACAGTGTATTCTTGAAATTGGTTATTCTTTTTCTTTACTTTATAATGCTCATTAAATTACAAATAGAAAAAACATCATTAGTATTACTTGTAATAACATTTTATTACAATCCATGCTTTTGTTTATTTAAATTGATTGGCTTTCAAAACTTAAAAAAATATTCATCTATCTCCATCACTCTATGGCTTTCAAAATTAAAAGAGATATCCATCATCTCCATCATTTTATTATTTTCTTAAATGAATAGTGATGTCTATTTTACATATATATATATGAAATCATTAAGACATGTTTTTTTCTAATTTTAAGACCCCAATTAATTATTAAAACTTACTTTATTTGAGCTCCTTCGTGATTGTTTTTCACAAATGCATTATATGGTGGAATATGTGCTTCAAGGAGGAAATTAGAATTTCATCAATATGTAAATTTTTAATGATTTTGGTTTCCACTTCTACGTTGGTAATGAAAACCTTTCTTGAAAAACTCTCTTGATATTATTTGAAAATGCTATTAAACTTTAACCCATACTTCAAACCCTCTTCTTCTCTCATAAAGCTTATAATTTGCATGAGCTTCTTGATCTTTGTTTTGTTTTATGCATCAACAATTGGATACGTGTCTTACCCTCTTCTTTGGTATGAAAGAATTTTTACATTTATATAAAATTGTTTTCATTGTAATTCTTGTTCTTTTATTTTGCTTGGACGCATTAATATCTTGATGTAGCATGAAACTGCCGTTTCTATCTAATGAAAATTGTGTTGTTACCGTGTCAAAAGATTCTGATCCCTTCAGATTGCTCTACCGCATCATCAAATATCATGATTTAAAGGATCGCTGATCCTAAAGAGAATTGGTTGGATTTTATATTAGATTAGAAATGTGGTGCAGGATGTAGGTCGATTGTCGATTGATAATTGTACCTTTTGTTAAGGCATAAAGGTTGGTATACAAGTTATTGGTTCGAGTCTCGACGAAACGTGTTGAGCTTTCAGCTGGTCGTGTCTAGAAGTTATAGTGGTATCCGTCGGAATCGACCTCGTGTCACGCATGTTGGAATAATCAAACCACATCCCAAGACTTAGGATAAAATAATTAATCTCTTTCGATTAATTCTAGGTACTACACTAGCTAGTATGCATCCAAGCCCATTTTTGAGGTCAAACTTGCCAAAACTGCCTCATAGAGCGAGTTAGAAAGATTCTGGATAAGATCTCGCCAACCCATAGACTACCCAGAATGGAAACTATGCACTACTGCTTTTTCCAGTCTTTCCGACTTTTTTGCAGTTTTAAGGCAAAAGCTAAAGCTAGTTTTAAGTTAGACTGCCTTGTTTTTTACACCAACTAGCCTCTCTTCTTTTCCTCATCTAAAAGCATGATAAAGTAACTTTCCATCACTTATGAGATGTACACATTCATTCAGCAAATTCGTGACCCTCTTCACTGATTTAGAAAGTGCTTTATCCGCCTATGGGGGATTTTGACTAGTTTTGCAAGCCTTCTTTTGTACCAATTTGAATAGCTCCATAAAGCTTTTGAATCCTTGGAGTATCTACTGTATGAGCAACTTGCATCTATTTAATGATGGCTGATGTAAATTAATATCATCAACTGTTTGTGGATTATCACATATTCAGTCTCCTTCTTGAGTGTTTCTTGCATAGTTTCAAGGAATTTTGTGAGTTCAATTGTTCTAAGCTTAGGCTTAATTTCCACATGGTATCAGAGCCATAGTAGTTGGATTGTTCTCCTCTAATTCAATTTGCTTTTGCAGGGTCAACATCACTCGCGAGGAGCGCAGACTATCTTGTCAAAGGGTTCAGCTAAAGTATGGATCAATCTCAATCAATCATCTTGACTCCATTCAACTACTTCGAATGGAAGGAAAGGATGGAGATACTGATGAGGAGTAAATGCCTCTTTAGAGTGACCATGGAAACAAAAGCTGATCCTAATGCAGCAGCAGAGAAGATCAAATGGAATAATAGGAGAGATGAGGCGTATGGTCTCTTATGTCTTGGCATTTCCAAAGACCTTCTATTTCATCTTGATGGTCTTGCATCACCGAATGAAGTATGGGAGAAAATTCATGCTTTGTTTGGGAAAACACATAAGATGAGAGGTTATCAATTGGAGAATGACTAGATAGCATTGAGTCCAAGCATCTTCGAAACCTTGCAAATCTACTTCTCAAAATTCAAGTCACTGGTTTTGCAGCTAAAACAGTGTGGTATTGATAAGGAAGATGAACAACTAATCTTGACCATTCTTTCGAAGCTTGGTCCTGATTATTCAGTATTTGTTTCGACCTTCCATGCCTCCAAGTTGAAAGCTCGAAATTGGAAGATGCCTTCACTGACAGATTTCATGGAATCATTGACTTAGGAGCAAGACAAATTGGTCTTGATGGGCACCATCAAACCTTCCAAAGATCAAGATTTGGTTGCTGGAGATTCCAAGGTGAATTCCAAGGACAAGAAGAAGGCTAAGAAGCCTCCAAATCAAAAAGGAGACAAGTCCAAGTCTCAAGAGGAGTCGACAAACTCCAAGAAGAAGAAATTTCAGAGGAAGAAAGGTAAAGCAGAAGGAAGCAAGTGTGGATACTGTGGTAAGGGCTTTCATCCTGGGAGCTCTTGCATGAAGAAGCAAATAGATATGTTGACTCAACTCCTGGAGAAGAACGACATATCCCTCCCTGGTGGCGCAAGCAAGAAGGAAGGAGGATCCAGTTTCGAAGACCAAGAGAGAGTTCATGCCCTGGTTGCAAGCACTGTAATATCTCCTTCCTTTATCATCGATTCTGGAGCTTCTAAGAACATGGTTTCAACAAAAGAATCATTCTCATGTCTTGATGATTCAAAGGGTCCTAATATTTTGCTGGGGGATAACTCAGAAACTGAAAGCAAGGGTAAAGGTAGCATTGATTTTGACCATGGTTCCTTCAATAATGTCTTGTGTGTCCCAGGTATTGCTACTAATCTCTTGTCAGTCTACCAGATGACCCACACTAGGTCTCCTAAGAAGGTTGTTTTCTCTCCCAATGAAGTTGAAATATCTGATATTGTAAATGGTAGAGTCATTGCTGAAGGTTTTGTGGATCATAGTTCTATAGTTTAAAGGTTCTTCATGCCTTTCTCTAACCCCTTTGCTCCCGTCACACATGCCAATGAAGCAAGCAAACTTTGGCATGAGAGGTTTGGTCATCTAAACTATAAGTACCTTTTAGATTTGTGTGATAAAAATATGGTTTCAGGATTACCAAAAATAAAGTTTTCCAGAGGAGTATGTCAGGGTTGCATTCTAGGAAAACATATAGAGCGTAAGTATGAGAGAGACAATCATGAATGAAGCTCAACACCTCTTGAGATCATTCACAGTGACATTGCAGGTCCCTTCCCTCATATGTCCATGAGTCAATCCAAGTATGTCCTTACTTTCATAGATGACTTTTCCAGAATCTGTTGGGTTTATTTCCTTAAACTCAAGTCTGAAGTTTTTGACCACTTCAAGGTTTTCAAGGCCTTAGTTGAGAACCAGTCTGGGAGGAGACTCAAGATCCTCATATCTTATAATGGTGGTGAATATGTCAAGTCTAAGTTCATTAATTATTGTAATAATGCAGGTATTCAAATGCAGAAATCTATTCCTTACACACCTCGGCATAATGGTGTGGCTGAGAGGAAGAATAGATGTCTCAAGGAGATGGCTACTTGTATGTAGGAGTCTAAGACTTTGCCACCAAATTTTTGGGCCGAAGCTATAAATTGTGCATCCTACATCCAAAATAGGGTGCCACACAAACAAGTTGATGGAGTTACCCCTTTCAAAGCTTGGAGTAGGCACAAGCCAGATGTGTCTCATTTAAGGATTTTTGGCTCAAGAGCATGGGCTAGAATTCCACTAGATAAAAGGAGGGATTTGGAGCCTCAAAGCCAAGAGTGCATATTTGTTGGGTATTCTGAATATTTCAAAGGGTACAATCTGATCAACATGAGCACTCAAAAATATTTCATTGAAAGGAGTGTTCAATTCGAAGAAGAGCCTATGGTAAAAATAGAAATTGGAGAGTCCTCCTCACCTCCTCCACCCTTGGTTGTAAGTGAAGGAACTAACGTAATTTATGATATGTCTAATAATGATGATTTAATTGCAAATCCAAACATATTCACAAGGCCAAAGTGGGAAACAAAAACTATCCATGCAATTTGGGAACTAGCTGGGAATCCTAGAGATCTTAGGAGGACTAGATCTCAATTTGAGAGTGCCCTTTCTGTTAAGGACCCTTGTTTTGTTGATAAGTGTTTTCTAATCGTTGAATCTGATCCACAGACATATGAAGATGCATGTCAAGACCCAATATGGAAAGCAGCCATGAAGGAGGAATTTCATTCGCTCCAAAAGAATGATACATGGGATCTAGTCACTCTCCCCCCAAAGAGGAAGCTAGTCAAGTGTAAGTGGGTTTTCAAAACTAAATTTACTTTTGATGGTTCTCCTTTGAAATATAAGGCAAGTTT
This sequence comes from Pseudotsuga menziesii, assembly GCA_001517045.1. Lineage (NCBI taxonomy): Eukaryota > Viridiplantae > Streptophyta > Pinopsida > Pinales > Pinaceae > Pseudotsuga > Pseudotsuga menziesii. The sequence continues at coordinate 365,936 of LPNX010988034.1, forward strand.
AGTGGCCAAGGGCTTCTCCCAAGTCAAAGACATTGACTACAACGAGCCAGTTGCAAAGATGGACTCCATAAGACTAGTTTTGGACATTGCGGCTTTGAAGCAATGGGAGGTACATCACATGGATGTGAAGAGTGCCTTATTACATAGTGATCTGAAAGAAGAAATATATATGTAGCAACCAGAAGGTTTTGTGACTAATCCATCTCTTGTGTGCAAGTTGAAGAAATCTTTGTATGGGCTAAAACAAGCTCCCAGAGCTTGGTATGCCAATATTAATGGATTTTTGTTATCACTGAACTATTGTAGATGCAAGTCTAATCCAAAGGTTTATTTGAATATTATTCATGGTTCCTTAATCCTCATTGTATGTGGATGACCTCTTGATCACACAAAGTTCCAAGAAATAAATTGCCTCCTTGAAGGATGCAATGAACCATGCCTTTTCTATGATTGATTTGGGATTGTTAAGCCAATTTTTGGGGCTTGAGATTTCTCAATCAGATATTGGACTCAAAGTACATCAGTCCAATTATGTTTCATATCTGCTAAATAATTTCAGAATAAATTATTACAAGACACGCAAAACTCCTTTACTTTCAGGAGTTAAGCTTGAAGAAGCGCAGTCAACTCCATTAGAAAACAACACCCTGTATAGGAACTGGTTGGTTGTCTTCTCTATTTGACTCATACTCGACCTGATATATCTTATGCAGTGAGTGTGGCTTTCAGACACATGGATCAACCTCATGACATCCATTGGAGAGAAGCTAAAACAATCCTAAACTTTGTATAAGGAACAAAAACTCATGTGATTCACTATGTTGCACAATCTAGCCTAGAGTTGATTGGTTTTACTGACTCTGATTGGGAAGGTGATAAAATTGATAGAAAATCAACTTCTGGATATGTGTTTATTCTTGTAGATGGACCAATCATCTGGTCAAGTAAGAAACAAATTTCCATTTCACTTTCATCTACAGCGGCAAAGTATAGAAGAGTTGTGAATGCATCTACTCATTGTTTGTGGTTCCAGGGAATACTTGGAGAGTTTGGGATCGAGACAGAGACTTCTACAGTCATCTATTGTGACAACCAGAGTACCATTCGTATCTCAACTGATACAGTACTAAGGAAACGAACCAAACACATCGATATCCATATGCACTACATCATAGGACTTGTACATGATGGGGTCATTGATCTGCAATATTGCCATTCATCTGAGCAAGTTGCAAACATATTCACCAAATTATTTTCAGAGAGGAATTTCGGCAATCTTAAGTCTTTACTTGGGATAGTTGATAATGTTGTGAAGATAGATCGAAGACCATATTTCATACAGTTTTGTTCATGTCCATGTTTGAGGGAGGATTTTCCCACTTGTGGTTTTACTTATTTTCCTTATTTTGTATGGACAAGCAGTATGTAAAGGGTGACTAAGCCTTGTTTCTAGGCCCTATATCTCTGATATTTTTATGTTATTGTACTTAAAGTCAGGCTTAAGAGGGGGTGTTGGAATAATCAAAACCCATCCCAAGACTTAGGATAAAATAATTAATCTATTTTGATTAATTCTTAGGTACTACACTAGCTATTTTGCCCCCAAACCCATTTTTGAGGTCAAACTTGCCAAAACTACCTCATGGAGTGAGTTAGAAAGATTATGTATAAGATCATGCCAACCCACAGACTTCCCAGAATAGAAACTGCGCATTACTTTTTTTTCCAGTCTTTCCATCTTTTCTGCATATTAAAGCAAAAGCTAAAGCTAGTTTTAAGGTAGACTGTCTTGTTTTTTGCACCAACTCACCTCCCTTCTTTTCCTCACCTAAAAGCATGATAAAGTCAACTTTCCATCACTTATAAGTTGTACACACTCATTCAACAAATTCGTGAGCCTCTTCACTGATTTGGAAAGTGCTTTATCCATCTATGGGGGATTTTGACTAGTTTGGTAAGCATGCTTTTGTACCAATTCGAATAGCTTCCTAGAACTTTGGAATCCTTGGAGTATCTATTGTATGAGCATCCTACATCTATTTAATGATGGCTGATGTAAATTAATATCATCAACAGTTTGTGGATTATCACATATTCAGCCTCCTTCTTGAGTGTTTCTTGCATATTTTCAGGCAATTTTGTGAGTTCAATTGTTCTAAGCTTTGGCTTAATTTCCACAACGGGAGTTCGAGACTAGCGTCGTTTCCGATTCCCCTAATACACAACAAGAAAAAATTACGCAAAAATGTCACCCTAACTGCTACACTTGCCAACAAAACTATTACACTCACAAATTTTGTTTTTGCTTTTATTTAATTTTCATCTTTGCATACTTTGATTTCTCACTATTTTGTAGGAATTTGGAATGAGATACTATGGAGAATGACAAATGAAAGAAAACTTGCTCAATCTCAAACAAGTGAGGCTGCTAAAGGCAGCAAGTCCTTACCTTTAGCATTACATATAATTAGTTGGATCCATGTCTAGGCGATCTTGGAATGCCAATTTAACTTGGCCTTAGGTGAGACAATGCTCTTATGGATTGATCCAACAACTACACTTCACGTTCTGGAACTGCAATGTAGCGGACATTTAGAAAAGTTAACTTTATTGAAAATAATAAAATCTTATCTATTTAACTTATTAAAAATGATAATTAAATTATACTTAAATATTTTCATTACAACAAAATAAGAATAACTTTAGATTGTGTAATCTAGGACTAAAGTGAATGTATCATGATAGAAAAGTTCGTAGAGATAGTAATAACAAAAGTGATACCGTGATAGATAAGTTAGGTGAATAGAATATGATTAATTCATTCTAGACTTAGATTCATTCATTTCAAACCTGGTCTGTATTCAATGTGTTATTGGATTTTTAAATGATCTCCCAAAATCAGAATATTTATTTCCATAATTACCTCGTATTAAATTCTAGGTATGCGTTATGACCAAATTTTTAATATATATATATATATATATTACCTTAAATCAATTTGTCTATCATGAACTACCATTGATTAAGCTTAATGATGTAATAAATGGAAGACTTAAATAGTTGTTGTACCCCAAGGTTGTGTTCTTGAGAAACCAGTGATGAAAGGCCTTCACGGTTCCCAAACTTTAATGCGGAATTATGCAAAGTCTATGTTGTTTACCATCTCTATTAAAAAGTTATCCATTAACGTGAATATATATATATATTGCTCATTAAAATTTAGTCTGGTCTCTCTCTCTCAAGCTAGGGCATTTCAGAACTTGCTTTTTATTCAAAACACTCATATTTATAATTATAACAAGCAGAAGAGTGGCAGTTATGGTTGCACAGTCATGTAGTTGTTGTTGTATGTGTTATGTTTATCCCTTATCTCGTATTTTCTTTTGTTACAATATTATAATTAATTATTGACCATTATACAGGTGTGCTAGCGGTAATTATGATACTTAATGCTTTGTGATTAGCAGGGCTATAGGCAGCACAGCCACATGAATGTGCTAGAACGAATCGATATCATAATGACAACCACATGGAAGGGAGCCAACGCAGACAAGTGGTAATATTTTATTACAATGAACGTGCCAGGCCAGGACAGTTCTCGATCAAATGCATGTCTCTTTCATCGATCCCAACTAGAAAGTGTTGTATGTCCACTACATGTCCTATGAGTTGTCCGTCAAAGACTTATGCATGCACATGCACTTTTGCCTTGTTAGACACATATTCTTTTGTGGTACTAGTCTGTAATAACTTTGGCATCGATTATGGAGTTTTCTTACATTCCATCCTAAGTGTTTGAAGTTGGTGAACAGAAGAAATATAACAAAATCGCACTCCATTCAGTTTCCATGTAGTCCCCTGAGCCTTTCAGTGTAATAATTAAGCAGCGATCAGTGAAATAATGAAGTAAGCCTTCTTGCCACTACCATGAATAGAAAGCTCCGGTTTTGGCACCTTTCTTATTCAGTAGGGAAAGGGAAAGGTCTTTCCTTCCCGAAGACGCCTAGACAATATTTAGTAGGTAAAGAGAGAATAAGTTGGAAACTACTAGCTACATGAGAAACACGCCCTTAAGAATTCAATTGTATGTACTTGAAAAGGAAGAAAACAAGACAGCGGTTGCACGAGCAAGGGTTTGATTTCTAAGCTTGAAATTTTTACTGCCTCTAACAAGAAGAATAAAATTCAACAAGAACATAATACGAACAATATTCTGGTAGGTCAGGAGAGTGTTGTAGCCCACCATAGGAGGAATAGGCTTCTTAAGAAAGTAGAAAAACTAACTTGGTATCAGAACCTCTCTGAAAGAAGGCACTGTGCAACAACGAAAACTAGGGATTCCTAGTTCAATGTCTTCTCTCCATAAATCATCAAGAAAAGAGGGCTAGGATAACTCTCCCTAGGAGGGTGCATCTTTTGGTGGAAGTAGAATCAAATTTGGAGAAGTTTCAATTTTTTACTACGGAACACTGGGGGAAGAAACTAAGGCATCGAGTTTCAGAGGCTTCCCACAAAGTTTTCAGAAAAGGACCTTATTGAGAAACTCGCCTCAAGGAGGCACATCTTTCTATCTAGACAATTCCAAAAACTCAAAGTTTAAAAATTAGGGTTTCTATGACAAACCCTAGGTCAGCCAGCTCTAGAACCAAGTCAGGCAGCTCAAATTGGTAAAATATAAATCTTTGTTATTTCCATTTGAGGTTATCATTTCAAAATGACTCATCACACCCATATTGTGGATAGGCTTGAGGGAGCTTACAACTTTTGAGCATGTAAGTACAGTATCTCCCTGATCCTTGAAGAAAATGATTTGGATCAGTATATCAGTAAGGAAGTTCCAGAACCAGAGGGAGATGAGGCTAAGTCTATCCATAAGAAGAACTTGGTCAAGGCCAAGAGAATCATTGGAGATTCTATTAAGGATCATATCATCTCCCGTGTGTCATCCCTAAAGACACCTAAGGAAGTGTTTGATGCTTTGACAAAGCTATTCAAAGGAAATAACATTAATCGAAAGTGACATTGAGGAACCAACTCAAGAATGTGAATATACAAAACGCAGATACCATGCAATCCTACTTCACAAGGGTTTCTCAAATCAAGGAACAACTTGAAGCAGTCGAGGAGTATGTAGAAGAAGGAGAGGTTTTATGACTTCCTTGAATGGTCTCCCAAGAACATGGGATTCATTCATTTAAGGAATATGTGCCATAAGGAAGTTGATCACTTTCAATAGACTCTGGGAAGAATGCACACAAGAAGAAGCTCGACTCATAACAAGAGAAGAGAATATGGGAGTAACAGATGATCAAGCTCTCACAATCCACACCAGAAGAAATCACAACAAGAGGGAGGACCATCATCACTGCAAGAAGGAGGACCATCATCACAAAAGAATGGAGGACCCTCATCACAGAAGAAAGAATAAATTTAGAAGAGATATATCTGTTACACATGTTATGAGAAGGGACACTACTCCAGAGATTGTCCCAAAAACAAAGGCTCCTCTAACAAGAAGTCAAACAAGAAAATACATCATGCTCACACCGTTGAAGATGATGATTCAACAATGAAAAGAATCAGAGAAGAAAAGGAAGATTCCTCAAGTGATGAGGAATATGTACTTTAATCTAGAAGGATTCAACCCATGACAAAGAAGAACATCTTATCTGTCTCAGTATTTGGATAAAAAGGGATGCAGTTGTGAATGAAGAAGTGACACTCATGTTCAGAACTAGTATGCAGTCCCATGTGATCTATGGTATAGAATACTTTCTCATGCATGAGAAAGACAAACACAGGTTCCCAAAATGTGATTATGAACTAGAGCACACTGTCAAAGACTCCAGTATTTCCTACAAGAAGACAAGGATCAAGAGGGAGTCCACCAACCAAATAAACACAGATAAGTTCTTAAATTTCCATTTCTTGTATATATAGTTACTTAAATTATATTGTTTAGTTGTGTACCTATTTATATTCAGTTGATGTATTATGCATGATTGAGTGTCTGCATTTATGAACAGTATACTACTGACTTGAATATGATGGGAAAGTAGCCTATAGTATTGTACAACATTCCATTTCTACTTATCTAGAATGAAACCTTTTGTCGACATGTTGGGAGCAATGCACACTCTTAATAATGTTCTAGTAGTGATGGAAGGAATCTAGAAAGTTACCGTATGTATACGGGATATGGATGAATGTTGTAGCATTGGCTAAGATAGTTGCATGGTTGTGTGACATATATCTTTATGCATTAGAACTTGCCATTATTAATATTTTTTGGAAATTATGAACTGTTTCTAATCATGCAACTGAATTTGAATTGTAGGAAAGATCGTGTAGAATCACCTACAAGAAAAGAAGGATGAGATGTGTTCTGAAGAACAAGTGATGACGGGTCAGGTAGAAGATTCACTCCAACAATAAAATGAAGAGGATCCCGAACCTCCTGTTGCTGCCTGTCACGCACCTGGGGGGGGACGTGGCAGAAATATTCAAGCCACTCGGTGTGTCCTTGGGGGCAAGTCTCGAGTCAAGGATGTCACCTTGTTCTTGACTCCTCCGTTTAGGCTCAACTCCTAACAAAGCCAAGGGGGGTAGACCCTATTAAGTTACTAACAAAAATTACTTTAGTATGATGATGTTAAATTGAGATAGTTGCTTAGGAGTTTGAAATTAACTATACATAACCATAGATGAAAAGATGAAAAATGAGCACAATAAAGCACAATGTTGACACACAATATATATATATATCAAAAGATTTAAACACAGGACCAGTGCCTTAAAAATGGAGTCATAAAATAATCAAATGTACTTGTATGTGCTTGGAGTGAATGTTTTGCAATTGCCTCTTCGTATGTTTCAAGTTAATATGGAATATGAGTGGATTAAATTAGGCAAGGGGGGACTCTAGATATACCCGAGGGGTACTCGAAGTATGTCCAAAAATAAACCTTCACGGCTACCCGCAAGGAATGTGTGGGATGAATGGAGTCTTTGAGACTGTGTTCATAATACACACGAAGGTGTAATAGAGATTGGCACCCCGAGGTCACTGTCCAGGAGTTCCCACTTCCTTTGGGTATTTTGCCACTGTTTACGGTTTGATCTAGGCGTTGGATTTTCGCCTGATGGTGGTTAATTGGGGAAGGTGAAAACTAATTAATCTAGTCACTCACATTGCTTTTAATGTAGCTTGACTGATCGGATGAACCGCAGCCAAGTGCAGAGCATACACACTGGAGTATTGTCAATTTTAGTAAATTTTAAAGGATGTGTTTTTTAGAAAGAAAAACCCTCCAGGAACCTCTTTCGGTCCAAGTGGACCTCAATCGGGGAATCAAGGAGGGGGTTGCTTTTAGAATGATTGTTTGCAGAAATTTAATATAAGCAGCAAAAAAGAAGTAAACCGCAGTTTTTCTAATTAGTCCTACCATGCATCTCTTTCCCATTTCAGGTCAATCAGGAAGTCGTGGGGTAAGTATTAAAGTTACTTTGATACTGTAATATTGAATATATGATAAAGTAATCAAAGAATATTATCCTACATCAATGAAACTAATCTAGAGCAAAGAAAAATAAGAAATTTCAAAATACTGAAAAAAGGACGTGAATCCCCCCAGGGGGGGTGGGGAATGGGCTCGAAAGAGCCTATTCAGAAATAATTTTTATTATCATCGGTTACAATATCAAAAAACCTATCTGAATCCTCTTGGTTCTTATACAGAATGAAACCAAGGATTTACAAAATTCCAAAATTAAATATTACAATAAAAAAGGGTGACCCCTTGGGGGATTCGAATGGCCCAAAAGCCACTTTCGAACAGCAGCTTCTCCTCATTCTTTTATGCCTGCTAAAAAATAGTGAGCTTATTAGAATGAAATATGCCCAAAAGAACTTTGAAAGTACCTTTGGGTCAACCTACTTTAAACCAAAAAAAACTAAGTTAAACCTAGTTAAAACAATGAAAACGGAACCAAGGAAAGCAAGCTTTCCTTGGGGTCTCGGCTTGACTTTGGGGCAGACAATGTAATGTGTACTGATTGCTGGATTTTATCCTTTAAAAACAGAAAATAGAAATCTAATGCATGCAAACTACGGATTCTCTTTAAATTGCCATGGAAAACGGACGATTTCCCTGAACTAGATCTAGAATGCTTTATGAAACTTTTTAGGAATGAGATCTAGATTATGAGCCTTGAGAAAATAGATCTATGTTAAGTTTTACTTTAATATAATAGATATAAATGATATCAAAGCTTGTAAACAAAGTAACCAGGTAAAAATTTTGATTTTTAGAAGGAGGAAGAAAGAGAAACAGTGCTGGAAGCCTGGGAATGTTGGGCTTTGGAGTCTACTTTGGTGGAACACCGAGGGACTATATCCTCAAAAATATCCTGAAGATGAGGAAGATTCAAACTAGCTCAACCCCTTATACAAGTGAGATCACCTGCAACTTAGAAATCCTTGCACAAACAAATGGTTAAAACATAGGTGTTGCTGGAAAAAGACAATTAGAAAGCATGCAATTAAACTTAAAATACATGCAACTCCAAGAGATCTTAAACAAGAGAACAGTAAGAGAATAAATAAAACTAGAATGATCTCTTACACTAACAGGAGGGAGCTCTCTCGTTCAAGGCCAACAATTAACCAGCAAAAATCAAAGATCAATAATACAGATTATACCTCATAAGCACTTGACAATCACCATCCACACATGAAAAGCATTACACCATAGATCTTGCCTCCAAAGCTTCTTTATTCCAAAATAGTACACAATACAATAGCAACATCTCTTCAATCCAGCTCTAACTATCTTGGAAGAGGAAAACTGTGCTTTATTTATAACAAAACCTAGAAACCTAGCACATGGGGGGTGCAATTCCCAAGGAGAGAGAGTGCAGTTGTATGTGGAGTCAATCTGAGCTTGATCTGAGTCTCACTGAGTCTGATCTGAGTCTCATCGAGTCTGATCTGAGTCTCACCGAGTCTGATCTGAGTCTCACTAAGTGCAACTGTCAATCGGAGAGTTGATCGGACTGGCACCTCAACCTGTTAACTGAAGCATCCACCAAAACTCATCCAGATGGGCCCACATGTGTGGAGGAGAGAGAGAAGGCGCAATTCCCAAGATTGCATGTTGTGGTGCACTCCCAGTTCAGCCCAGATCGCCTCCTTCTGTCAAGGAATGGTCACCTCTAGTCAATATCATGCCGATGAGACTGATTTCAGTCAAATCGAAGCAAATCCCACTGATTTAGGATTTGGGTTTTTCTCCATTATTTAATTAATTTATTAATTAAAATAATCAATATTTGATTTTTAGGGTTTTCTGACCTGAGTGATGGGAAAATCACTCAAAACTTAGGAAAAGTGCGTTTATGGGTTTACATGGTGCTCTGAGCTTGAAAATGAGCACCCCCTATGACTGAAACTGATTTCTGAGCCCACTTTTATTACAAAACCATTTTTTCCATTTAAACTATTAAAAAATAGTCTAAGTTTTGGAAAAATTAAAACTTATAAAAACTTAAAAAATTAAAAAACATTAAAACCTAGAGGGACTTAGACATGTTCATATGACTCGACCATAATTCCTAGCATGTTTATACATTGACACATAGACTCTAATAACCTCAATAGGCCTAAATGCCAAGCCGGCCACCCCAACTTTGGAGGTATTGAGTGAAAAACTCAAAAATTATCAGTCGTTTATTCAACAACCAACAATAACCAAGGGAAAAAACACCCTGGGCTAATCGGATTGACAAATAAAGTCCAAGAGACCGAGTCTTTTACAGACACTATCATGCTAGAACATTTTATTACAACTCCCCTATGGGGTATGAACATGTGATATAGTACAACAAGCACTTCCCAGAAGCAATTCTGAAGGTCTTCTGCAGTCCCAACAAATCATGTTTGTCTGGTTCACCAAGCTCACTTGATAAAAACTACTAAGTACAACTTAGGTGGTAACATATGGCTCCAACTGTGGGACGTGTGCTCGATATAGTCATAGGGCAAGGAGAGGATACGAGAACACCAGAATCTTTGGTTTATACACCCTATAAAAACATCTCAACTTGACAAGAAAACCTTAGTAGCACAAGATTTATATAAAATCCAAATGAACCATTGAGCTGATTTATTTAAACAAAATAAATGTAACTAACTAATGAAAAAAAGAAATTATTATAGCTAAGTACAAAACAGAAATGCGAAAAGTAAATGCTCTCTTTTAAGGAGCTTATTTTCCTACTCTAAGCATGATATAAAAAGGTTAGGTGTAATAAAAAATCCAATGTAACCACCTAAGCATTTTATTAACATTAAAAATAAAAATAAAAAAATTCTTGTCTTTGGTTACCAGCCAAAGTAAGGATACTTTATTCAGAAAATGCAAACCTGCGTGATGATTCGAAATGGGCTGGCTGGATGGGAGATCATAAGAATATAAAACTTCATCAAATTGCTTCCCAAACTGGTATGTGCTCACACAGGCTTCTTCTATCCATGACTAGATAGGACTGATATACCAATCGGCAAGATGAGGCAGACTGACTACATCATCATACTGATCATCGGGGCTTCTCAAATGATAACTCGTTGCATAAGCCCCAAGTAGCTCCAAATCATAAGGAACCTCTATATCTAAAGAAGATGGTTGAGACTGATATTTCATTGACTGCATCACATCTAACTTGTCACAACACTGCTTCTCAATGTATTCATTATTGTTAACTTTGTGCGGCTCTGCATGATATGGCTCTGAATGATCATGTGAAGATTATGAATGCTCCTCTTCCATACTAAGATTTTCCCAGGTATCCAAATATGTGCTCCCCTCTATGGACATATTGTAGATTGGACTTCGAAAAAAATTTGAATAGACACTCCCCTTGCTAGTGATATCATGGATGGGATTCTCAATAAGATTTTCACAAGTTGGCTTATCTATGAAATTCCAATAGTCATCACTCCCATCTATGTTGGATATGAGAGAGTCTTCCCTGCTGGTATCACATCCTAAAATATAACTACCCTCCTCCTGTTCATAATAATCATCCTTCAAAGTTTTGGTTTCAAAGATATTACAAGAAGTTAAACTTTCCAAAACTTCATCCCTAAGTGATGAACATAGAGGAGTGTCATCATACACATCATAAGTTTACTCATAAGTGTCGATCTCTGTAATGGTTTCCTCATGAGGACTTTCTGGAATAATATTAGCATTGCCACAAACTTGAGAATACCTCAAATCTTCAATGTTTTCAGTTATGGTGTCATGAGGAGAGTTTTCAACAATGTGTTCAATCATGGGTTCCTCGTGAAGCTCTTCAATAGGATCATCCTGAGTGTCCTCATGTATAATGGAAGTCATGGGCTCCTTTATCTCATTTAGGCAGGTGAGGGTCCTTTCTACAACCGCCATCATATCTCCCTCACCAACATGCCATCTCTCAAAAAACATAGCACATAAGTCCTCATGGGAGGTAATGCATTTATCAGGAAGACCACAAAACCATGTCCAAGCCTTCTTTTTCAAAGAATGAGCAAAAATTCGCATCACATTATCCCTATGAAGTATGTTGAGTTTAGTCACGAATGAAAAAACAAATATGATGTGACAGACAGCTGAATCACCATTTCCATAAAAAGTTGGAGCCTGAGAATATCTTTCATCCTGGAGATATGGTTCATAGTTAGGAAAACCCGGGATGCCCAAGAAATCGATGGCAGGATATGCACTATAAATTAGAGCACCATAATCTTCATCATCCATAACATCTTATCAGTATCATATATCAACCATGTATTTTGTACTGAACCGGAGCAGCCAAATAATGAGCATTTAAAGTTTTACTATGTCGTATGAGCTCATCTACACACAACAAGTATCAACAAAATTATGAGAAAGAAGGGTTTTATCCCTTCAATGGAGTTGCCATGTGAAAAAGAAAAATAAGCATTTATAAATCTTTCACAGAAATTATTTTTCGCTTTTCTTTGTAAAAAATAAAAACTGAAAAAAGTCAGTGGAGTCGCCAGATGAAAATTAAAGATCTACTCTAAACATTCATCAAACAATGCAAAAACAAAAAATAAGAAAACAAAAATTGTACTACAGGAATAAAAATATTTATCCCCAGCAGTGGCGCCAAAAAGTGTTGTCGCCTTTCACACGCCTGGGGGACGTGGCAAAAATCTTCAAGCCACTCGGTGTGTCCTCGGGGGCAAGTCTTGAGTCAAAGCTGTCACCTTGTTCTTGACTCCTTTGTTTAGGCTCAACTCCTAACGAAGCCAAGGGGGGTAGACCCTATTAAGTTACTAAGGAAAATTACTTTAGTATGATGATGTTAAATTGAGATAGTTGCTTAGGATTTTGAAATTAACCATACCTAACCATAGATGACAAGATGAAAAATGAGCACAATGTTGACACACAATATATATATATATCAAAATATTTAAACACAGGACTAGTGCCTTAAAAATGGAGTCATAAAATAATCAAATGTGCTTGTATGTGCTTGGAGTGAATGTTTTGCAATTGCCTCTAGGTACGTTTTAAGTTAATATGGAATATGAGTGGATTAAATTAGGCAAGGGGGGACTCCAAATATACCCAAGGGGTACTTGGAGTATGTCCAAAAATAAACCTCCACGGCTACCCGCAAGGAATGTGTGGAATGAATGGAGTCTCTGAGACTGTGTTCATAATACACACGAAGGTGTAACAGAGATCGGTGCCCCGAGGTCACTGTCCAGGAGTTCCCACTTCCTTTGGGTATTTTTCCACCGTTTACGGTTTGATCGAGGCATTGGATTTTCGCCTGATGGTGGTTAATTGGGGAAGGTGAAAACTAATTAATCTACTTACTCACTTTGATTTTGATGCAGCTTGACTGATCGAACGAACCAAATCCAAGTGTAAAGCATACACACCGGAGTCTTGTCAATTTTAGTAAATTTTAAAGGATGTGTTTTTTAGAAAGAAAAACCCTCCAAGAACCTCTTTCGGTCCAAGTGGACCTCAATCGGGGAATCAAGGAGGGGGTTGATTTTCGAACGATTGTTTGCAAAAATTGACGATAAGCAGCAAAAAAGAAGCAAACCACAGGTTTTCTAATTAGTCCTACCACGCATCTCTTTCCCCTTTCGGGTCAATCGGGAAGTCATGGGGTAAGTATTAAAGTTACTTTGGTACTGTAATATGGAATATATGATAAAGTAATCAAAGCATATTATTCTGCATCAATGAAACTAATCTAGAGCAAAGAAAAATAAGAAATTGCAAAAAACTGAAAAAAGGACGTGAATCCCCCCAGGGGGGATGGGGAATCGGCTCGAAAGAGCCTATTCAGAAATAATTTTTATTATCAGCGGTTACAATATCAGAAAACCTAGCTGAATCCTCTTGGTTCTTATACAGAATGAAACCAAGGCTTTACAAAATGCCAAAATTAAATATTACAGTAAAAAAGGGCGACCCTTTGGGGGATTCAGATAGCCCAAAAGCCACTTTCGAACAATAGCTTATCCTCCTTTTGTTATGCCTGCTAAAAAACAGTGAGCTTATTAGAATGAAATATGCCCAAAATCACTTTTAAAGTACCTTTGGGTCAGCCTACTTTAAACCAAAAAAAAACTAAGTTAAAACTAGTTAAAACGGTGAAAACGAAACCAAGGAAAGCAAGCTTTCCTTGGGGTCTTGTCTTGCCTTTGGGGCAGACAATGTAATGTGCAATGATTTCTGTATTTTATCCTTTAAAAACAGAAAATAGAAATCTAATGCATGCAAACTACGGATTCTCTTTAAATTGCCATGCAAAACGGACAATTTCCCTGAACTAGATCTAGAATGCTTTATGAAACTTTTTAGGAATGAGATCTAGATTATGAGCCTTGAGACAATAGATATATGTTAATTTTTACTTTAAAATAAAATATCTAAATGATATCAAAGCTTGTAAACAAAGTAACCAGGTAAAAATTTTGATTTTTAGAAGGAGGAAGAGAGAGAAAGAGTGTTGGAAGCCTGTGAATGTTGGGCTTTGGAGTCTGCTTTAGTGGAACAACAAGGGACTATGTCCTCAAAAATATCCTGAAGATGAGGAAGATTCAAACTAGCTCAACCCCTTATACAAGTGAGATCATTTGCAACTTAGAAATCCTTGCTCAAATAGATGGTTAAAACATAGGTGTTGCTGGAAAAAGACAATTAGAAAGCATGCAATTAAACTTAAAATACATGCAACTCCAAGAGATCTGAAATAAGCGAACAGTAAGAACATAAATCAAACTAGAATGATCTCTTACCCTAACATGAGGGAGCTCTCTCCTTCAAGACCAAAAATTAACCAGCAAAAAGCAAAGATCAATAATACAGATTATACCTCATAAGCACTTGACAATCACCATCCACACATGAAAAGCATTACACTATAGATCTTGCCTCCAAAGCTTCTCTATTCCAAAATAGTACACAATACAATAGCAGCATCTCTTCAATCCAGCTCTAACTAGCTTGGAGGAGGAAAATCGTGCTTTATTTATAACAAAAACTGGAAACCTATCCCAGGGGGCGCAATTCCCAAGGAGATAGAGAGAGAGTGTAGTTGTATGTGGAGTCAATCTGAGTCTGATCTGAGTCTCACTGAGTCTGATCTGAGTCTCACTGAGTCTGATCTAAGCCTCACTGAGTCTGATCTAAGTCTCACTGAATGCAACTATCAATCGGAGAGTTGATCGGACTGGCACCTCAACCTGTTAACTGAAGCATCCACTAAAACTCATCCAGATGGGCCCACATTGTGGAGGAGAGAGAGAGGGCGCAATTCCCAAGATTGCATGTTGTGGTGCACTCCCAGGTCAGCCTAGATCACCTCCTTCTGTCAAGGAATGGTCACCTCCAGTCAATTTCATGCTGACGAGACTGATTTCAATCAAATCAGAGCAAATCCCACTAATTTAGGATTTGGGGTTTTCTCCATTATTTAATTAATTTATTAATTAAAATAATCAATATTTGATTTTTAGGGTTTTCTGACCTGAGTGATGGGAAAATCACTCAAAACTTACGAAAAGTGGGTTTATGGGTTTACATGGTGCTCTGAGCTTGAAAATGAGCACCCCAATGACTGAAACTGATTTCTGAGCCCACTTTTATTACAGAACCAATTTTTCCATTTAGACTATTAAAAAATAACCTAAGTTTTGGAAGAATTAAAACTTTAAAAAAAAAACTTTAAAAATTAAAAAAAATATTAAAACCTAGGGGGACTTAGACATGTTCATATGACTCGACCACAATTCCTAGCATGTTTATACATTGACACATAGACTCTAATAACCTCAATAGGCCTAAATGCCAAGCCGACCACCCCAACTTTGGAGGTATTGAGTGAAAAACTCAGAAATTATCAGTCGTTTATTCAACAACCAATAATAACCAAGGGAAAAAACACCCTGGGCTGATCGGATTGACAAATAAAGTCCAAGGGACCGAGTCTTTTACAGACACTATCATGCTAGAACATTTTATTACAACTCCCCTATGGGGTATGAACATGTGATATAGTACAACAAGCACTTCCCAAAATCAATTCTGAAGGTCTTCTGAAGTCCGAACAAATCATCTTTGTTTGGTTCACCAAGATCACTTGATAAAAACCACTAAGTACAACTTAGGTTGTAACACATCCTAGGGACAAAGACACCATGATGGAAGAAAGAGATTTAGAAGAATCGTGATATAACTGAATCACAAAAAGTAGTAGATCCACCTCGAGAGATGAATACCATCTTGGGAACAAGAGAACATCCAAGATGAAGAAAAGTATGACAGGACTTCCAAAGAAAGTAAGATGCCTCAGACACACTCCGGTTATGTGGCATTGTTGAGTGACATCATTGATACAGATCCAGATCCTTCCAAGCTATGAAGAAGCAATCGAGAAGAAATGGAAAGAGACTATGATCACAAGGTACAAGTTGATCATGGAGAATGATGTTCAGGATGCGATTCTGAGACCAGAAGGGAACTCCGTAGTATCTTCCATGTGTATTTACAAGATCAAGCATACAACAGATAAAAATATCAATAAGTACAAAGAAAGGTTCATGGTTTCTCTCATAAGGAGGGAGCATATTATGGCCAGACGTACTCCATTGATCAGACCCACTTCTCCAGTGAAGTAGAAGTGCATATCAAGCAGAGAACCACATGTGCGTAGAAGGATTTGTACGAGCTGAGAAGGAACCCGTGGATAGCACATGCAGTTACATGAGGAGCTTGAACATCACCTAGAGTGATGGAGATATTATCCTTTGCTACAAGGTTGAACATGGAAGCCTACAAAGGACAACAAGCTCACAGATGGGTGTAAGAGGAACTTTCAACAAAGTTTGAGATAAAGGATCCTGGTATCCAATGACCTTAAGAGATGGCATAGATGGATACATAGAATACCAGTACCATAGGAGGCTACTTATCACTCCAGAATAGAATGTCTCGATGTAGAGAGCACAAGATGTAAAGAGAGGATGGTACTTTGCTTCAGAGGGAGTGACTACATAAGATCTCAAGAGTTCAAAAACCTTGACACGGTGCGATAGGATGGAAAACTTCTTAATGAGCTTAGGATTTACCAAGAGTAAAGCGAATTCCAACCTTTACTTCAATGTTGAAGATGGAAGACCGGTAATGCTCATTCTATATGCTGATGACTTCTTTCTGGGAGGAGAGGACGAACTCATTATATATGCAAAGAGGAACCTTATCATCAAGTTCGAGATGAAATACCTAAGGATGATGCACTACTTCTTAGGAATGGAGGTGTGGCAGAGTGTGGATGGGATATTCCTTGGTCAAGGAGAGTATGCAAAGGAGATTTTGAATGTTGTACTACAAGGCGATAGACACACCTATGGCATCGAACTTGAAGCTATTGTGTGATGCTTCCTCAGAGACAGTTGATGCCACGATGTATCGTCAAATGATTGGCTCATTGATGTACTTGATGAATACGAGACTATACATATGCTTCATTGTGAACACACTGAGCCAATTCCTGACGGATCCGAGACATGTTCACCTGATTATTGCAAAGCATGTATTGAGGTACCTGAAGGGTACAATTGACTATGGGATCAAGTATGACGTGAATCAGAAGATTAACTTGGACGATTATGTTGATTCGTATTGGGAAGGTAGCGCCACCGATATTGAATATCACCTCGGGATGCTGCTTATGTTTGGGATCTGGTATGATCTCCTGGTTTAGCAGGAAGCAGTCTTGTGTGGCGTTGAGTACAGTCGAGGCAGACTATGTTGCAATTTGCTCGGGAAGTTGTTAGGAAGTATGGCTTCGGAAGCTACTCTATGATTTGTTTGATATTGAGTTAGAGGTGACTTGTATCTTTTGTGACAACCAGAGTTGCGTGAAGTTTTCGAAGAACTCAGTGTTCCATGACAAGTTGAAGCATATTGAGATCAAGTACTACTATATCTGGGATATGGTGCAGAGAGGAGCAGTGAAGCTCCAGTATGTGGCGATTTTGAGCAGATAGTTGATGGGTTGACCAAGTCACTATCCAGAGTGAAGTTCGAGTACTTTAGAGAGAGATTTGGTGTGATCTAGATCGAAGTCCCTAGAAAGATGGAGTGAAGATCTATTGCATGGTGGAAGACGTGGGTTGTCTTTAGATGTAATCATTCGTCGCATGCTCCCATGATGAAAGACCGAAAGATGCAAATGCACTAGAATTAGATCTCGCATGGAAAGGAATACAGGTTGTCCTCGTAGTAATCAGTCCTGCCGCAGAACCTAGGTTGTCCTAGGACATAATGAGTCTTGTGAGGTTTTCCTCATATGTAATCAGTCCTGACATAGAAAGTAGGTTATTCCTGGACGTAATAAGTCTTGGAAGGTTATCCTCAGATGTAATCAGTCTTGGCATAGAATGCAGTTTGTCCCTGGATGTAATAATTCCTTGAGGTTGTCCTTGAATGTAATCAGTCCTAGTGTAGAATGTAGTTTATCCCTGGATGTAATTAGTCCTTCTGTGTTCCCATGTTGGATATGATGATAGGTCCACCGGTCGCGAATACACTTGGTGTGCGACTAGGTGATTCTCGCATAGAGGTAGACGTAGCTTGTCCTCGAGATGTAATGATTCCTAGCGTGCTCCTGTGTTGGTAGAACGAGATATGCCATGGAGAGACGTAATACACTTGGTGTGCTCCTAGGAAATTCTCTCATAATAGTAGACGCAAGTTGTCTTTGAGATGTAATCAGTCTCGGTGTACTCATATGCTGGTAGAACACAGGTAGTCTGTTGGACATGTGGTATGGATTTGGGTTGTTCTTTGTGTGAGATGATGAGATGATCTGGATACGAAGAGATGACGGTAGGAGATGTAGGTGATTGCAATGGAAATGTAATGTATTTTGATGGGTTGTTCCTACACGATGGCTTGCGCGTGGATGTGATGAAGACCTGGATGAGGACTAGGCCTACACCCAACATGAAATAGGGTTGGCTCTGTAGAAAATTCTTATGACAGATATATACGACAGATGTCGCTATTCAATGATCAACAAGATGAGGACTATGGAAGCAGGGATGATGATGATTCGTCAATGATGACTTGACCAGATGTGTTGATGTCTATGGTGAGAGAATACATTCTTAGTTATAAGGGAGTGTTGTTGTAATTGTAACTTCGAAAGATTTTCTTATGTATATTATCATTGTATGTTGTTGTACCCCCGTCATAGATTTTTTCCCTCCATTCGGGATGTCATTATTGTATATGGTCCTTGAGGTACAACCTTTGTTGTAAGTTGGGGCAATAGTGTAATGTCCCCGGTTTCGACCCCGTTTGCATGATGTATATAATGTAATTAATCATGGTGAGGAGCTAACAGCAAAAGCCCCACCATCGATTTGGTTGTGTATGTTCCGGCAATGGGAATAGTTGCCGGTGGTATCTCGTGCTATTCGGCACATTATAATTCGGCATCATGTAAGCACGCACATCAATTAAAATAAACCACAACCAGCTACGGCAATGCAACGTTGAATGAAAAGGACATGGTTCCAAAGGATAAGGGGTGGGGGATGTCAAACCTTGGTTATGGGGGAAAAACCCATGTTTTCCACCTTTGTTTGTTTGTCATCTTTTGTCTCATCCAACCTCTTCCAACCTCTTCCAACCTCTAAAATGTTTTGATTGGGTAGCTGAGGAGTAATGGCTGCTGGTGGTTGAGGCAGTTAATGCCTTTGGGAGTGGGGTGGCAGGACTGTCAGCCTTACCCACTTGCTCACTCCACCCACGTTTGCCATTCTTCTCCCTCACGCACTCATCCCTGGTCAGTTCACTCTCACCATGATTTTGGGTCTGTTGGCTCCTCACGCACAGGTTTTGGGGGCGTTTTTGGTCTCACGCAGGTTTTCTTCCTCTCCCCCACGAGCTGCTGAGCACCCACGAACTGCAAATTCGCATCCTTCCTGTTAGTGGTGCATCCACGGGCAAAAATGGAGCCGTTTTTCCTCACGCAGGGCCTCCATTGTCTGTTCTTTTCCTTGCTGGGTCGGATTGTTTACCCCCGCACCGGTATTCTTTTGTTTGGGGCGCACATAGTGAGCTGAGAGCCGTGCTCTTGCATCCACGACTGTCTGTGAAAGGCCATTCACGTTTTTGGCTGTCTCACAGATTAATTGGGTCGTTTTCCCTGCTGTAAGTTATGCTCACTGGTAGGTTTTGGGGCTGTAGTCTTCCCCATGTTGTGAATGTATTTGCTGTTACGTTTGGGGGCCATTGTAAATTTGAGTGAGAGTCATTTTGGCCACGATAGGGCCAAGAATGACTCAAGAATTCGTTTTCCCTGTTTAAGCTGTGACAGCTGATTGGTTGCCTGAGTGCAATGGATAGTCTTCGAACTGTGCTGGCTTGGCTTGGTTGTTGAAAGCCTGTGAAACCCAGCTGTGATGGATTGTTGTTTGTGCCCCTTGGCTATGTATAAGCCTGCAATTAACCCCTATTCCGGAGGAATCATGCCCAGCTCGGGGGTGGCAGCATTGCTGAGAGATTGATGAGCAAGCTGGCCTATGGTTGGGTAGAACGTTGCAGCGACGTAGTTGGTTGCGGGTGAATTCTTCATCAAAAGATAAGTCTGATGTCTATACTTCATCTCTGAAATTTATATTGATGTTAAATGAACTATAATGATCTTGTTGAATGCTGGTTTATGAGTATGTGTGCTTCCGCTGTATGATTGAAGATAAATGCATCTGTGTATGCTTAATTCCAGCATTGATTTCATTTGTTTATGTTCATGGGGCCATTTGCCCGGTTGTGTTGAGGTGTTCGTCGCGTCCTCTTCGCCGGATGAGGGACGGGGATGTGACAAAATGGTATCAGAGCTTTGTGTTGCAGCAGTGGGCCTCTATGGGCCAAGAAGGTGCAATGATAGAAGGTAGAATTACCTTCTCTGTCCAGCAGAACAGCCGTGAGCAACAAATTCAGAAAAATGGTCTAAGTGTGAGCAGTCGGACCACAGGAGGAAGTGGAATTCCACCGTTGCGGATGAGCTGGAGAAGTTTCTATTCGTCGTTTCGGAAGGTTTCATGATCTTCCCATCCGCCGTTGCGGGCGAATGGC
>LPNX010988034.1:388673-401350 GCA_001517045.1 Pseudotsuga menziesii
GTGAAAGTAGTTGATAGTCATAATGGGTTGTTAAATTTGAACTGTGGATTTCGAATTTAAGAAAGTGCTAACGGCTACTAATCATTGTTGGCTTGTGTGAGATTGTGTCAGGAGGGACACATGGTAAGTGGGTATTCATGTTATGATAGTAAACATAAAAATTATAATGGGCATAGTAATGCTGCTTACAAGAGACCCACAAATGAGCAAGTCAATTTATGTAGTAGATAGAATCGCAAATTCTTATTGAATTCGATTGCTAAATGTCATTGCTTGGTTATGGAACGATCAATTGGATTGTAGTATCAGGTAATGATTGACTGTTTGGCTATTTGATGAATGTGTCAGGGGTACACACTGCAGGAAGATCATGTGTGATGACCTGCAAGAGCCAAGCTTCATGGGAAGGTTTTCCCTTATCTTGGAAATGGGTTTCGGGTGAAACACCATTAGACATTTTGAAATGTCTCATCTACACTGCATGTTTGGTAATAACATGAGTGAGATGGTATGTGTTATGTCGGTGGGACATGTGTGGATATGAAACGTAAACAAGAAGCAGGGATGGGGGCTTGGTTTGCTCAAACTTGGTGATTGGAAACCACACAGACAGAGCTAGAGGGCTGACTTTCTTCTCCACAACCCCAGGATAGCACTAGAGGGGAATGCAGGGCCTGAGGGACTGTGTAGCAGAGAAAGGACTGATTCCTTGTGCTAGGTGTGTGTGTGGATTTTATAGAAGTCAGGCTAGTTCTGGTGTAGGTGTTCCTAGCTCTACAGCGAGCTCACCAGCTTAGCATTCAGTTTTTCCCAGTTCCTTGACGGTGCCTAACAGATATAAAGGTATGCTGCGATGGAAAATGGATAAGTGTTCTGTAACCCTTGCTATGAATATGCATGTTTAATTATTAAATTCCATATGCAGAACATGTTTTGATTTATTTCCATGATGACTGATTGCTTGAGTATGCATAGGGCCTACATGGCACACACCGGAAGAGAGTGCACACTTTTCCAATGTCGAGTCATGAAAGGGGTTTTCAATATTGATTACACTCTGGGGAGTGGACGCACTCCTGGTGTCTCAATATTTGATAGGGAATGATGTGAAATGTGACTACAGTTTTGAGCAATAATGCTGATGATTTTGCTTGTATTGCTTGTGCTGCTTGTGTTGACAGGCTAAAGGTAAAGGTAAAGGTAAAATGGTAAATGGTTGTTGTGAGGGGTTGCGGAGTAAGGGTTATGGTTGATATAAGTGCATGTTGATATAAGTGTATGTGTCATTGTTGACATAAGTATATGATGGGCTGTGATATGCCTAAGGATCCATAGTAGATCCTAGACCTGGAAATGGTCATGATAAAGTTCCAAGCCCAGTTGACATGGTTATGTACTGCCTGGACATTAATTATTTGATGTTGAGGAGAAGCCGACGTGCTGACCTAACATCTAAGTCCATAGGCGATCCCAAGGCTTGCAAAGCGAAGCAGGATCCTGTGGATGAACGAGAAAACGTACAATACAGATAAGTATTGGATTATTTTGCTTATGAATATGCACGTGTATATGATTTGGTTATGATGTTTTAAACTCTTGCTTTAGAGATAAAACTAATGAGAATAAACTAAACATGTGAATCTATTCAATGTTTGGATATAGGTGTCACTGGAAGCGAGGACTATGAGAGCATCCTAGGGGTGCACATGGACATGAGAATGTCCTGGAAAGCTCGGAATGAGCGGCAATGAAAAAGGTGCTAGTGAGACGGGGGAGTCCTAGCAGCTGAGACAAACCATGTGGAGAGACTCCATGGTTTAGAGGTCTGGAATAGACCGAGGACACTAAGTGTCATGACCAAGAAAGATTGGTCCAGCATTCACGGTGAAGTGAAAGAGGCTGAGAGCATGAAAAGCCACAGTGATGGTGTGGGTTCCAGGATGGAACAAAATAAAGAGGGGAAAAACTCTTACTGCTCTCTCTTGCCTTTTGATTATATGTATATATATGTTTATGCATTGTGAAAACAAAGGGATTGTTAAATGCATGTATGATTGTGAATGAAATGTGTGTATTTGCTTAAGCAAATTTGTGAATGCTGGAATAGTTAATTCCCTGCCCAAGAATGGACATGAATGAGCTCATGTGCCTGCTGGGGGAAGGCATGAAAAATATGAAAGTTTCCTTAATGGAACTTGGGCTGTCATGCCAATTGGGTAATTAACTAACTGATTTTGATAACTATATTATGCTTGGTCTAATAGACTTTCAATGGTGCATTCCACAGGTGAGAAAAGTGAAACCAGGTGGTGCACGTTGATTATGGAAGCAGATCAAAAGTTGTTGGACTTGGCTGGAAGTCTCCTTCAAGTGATTGCCAAGACCCAAGAGAATCTTGGGGAGATGCTCAGGATACAGAGAAGGCAAAGTGAAATGGACCACCAGATTTTGCAAGACTCTATTAGTTTGCAAAGGGGGGTGAAAAGCCTTCTGGGAGCAATCGGCAAAGGAAAGGAAGGTGGATCAGCACTGGGACAAATGTCCAAGCGAACCGATAAGAAACGGTCCAGGCATGAAGACTCAAAGGAAATTGAGCAGGTAAAGATGAAGCAGCCAGTGAGATGCTGGAGATGCGGAGGACATCAATTACGCCGGGACTGCCCAATGAGGGAACATGATGAAGGCGATAGCCGCAAAGTTCCTAGACTTCGGGATCAGCTAGAAGCTGAGAACCAGCAGGAAAAGTCCATGGAAGCCGAGAGGCTTGGTCTCGAACGTTCAAAGTAGATGATTGAACGTGGGGCAGATCTGCAGTTTTGAATTTTGATGTGCAATTGTACATGTATTGTATATATGTAATGGAACACCGAGGACGGTGTTATTCCAAGGGGGAGGGTAATGTAATGTCCCTGGTTTCGACCCCGTTTGCATGATGTATATAATGTAATTAATCATGGTGAGGAGCTAACAGCAAAAGCCCCACCATCGATTTGGTTGTGTATGTTCCGGCAATGGGAATAGTTGCCGGTGGTATCTCGTGCTATTCGGCACATTATAATTCGGCATCATGTAAGCACGCACATCAATTAAAATAAACCACAACCAGCTACGGTAGTGCAACGTTGAATGAAAAGGGCATGGTTCCAAAGGATAAGGGGTGGGGGATGTCAAACCTTGGTTATGGGGGAAAAACCCATGTTTTTCCACCTTTGTTTGTTTGTCATCTTTTGTCTCATCCAACCTCTTCCAACCTCTTCCAACCTCTTAAATGTTTTGATTGGGTAGCTGAGGAGTAATGGCTGCTGGTGGTTGAGGCAGTTAATGCCTTTGGGAGTGGGGTGGCAGGACTGTCAGCCTTACCCACTTGCTCACTCCACCCACGTTTGCCATTCTTCTCCCTCACGCACTCATCCCTGGTCAGTTCACTCTCACCACGATTTTGGGTCTGTTGGCTCCTCACGCACAGGTTTTGGGGGCGTTTTTGGTCTCACGCAGGTTTTCTTCCTCTCCCCCACGAGCTGCTGAGCACCCACGAACTGCAAATTCACGTCCTTCCTGTTAGTGGTTTATCCACGGGCAAAAATGGAGTCGTTTTTCCTCACGCAGGGCCTCCATTGTCTGTTCTTTTCCTTGCTGGGTCGGATTGTTTACCCCCGCACCGGTATTCTTCTGTTTGGGGCGCACATAGTGAGTTGAGAGCCGTGCTCTTGCATCCACGACTGTCTGTGAAGGGCCATTCACGTTTTTGGCTGTCTCACAGATTAATTGGGTCGTTTTCCCTGCTGTAGGTTATGCTCACTGGTAGATTTCGGGGCTGTAGTCTTCCCCATGTTGTGAATGTATTTGCTGTTATGTTTGGGGGCCATGGTAAATTCGAGTGAGAGTCATTTTGGCCACGATAGGGCCAAGAATGACTCAGGAATTCGTTTTCCCTATTTAAGCTGTGGTCATCCATTGTTTGGGGCTGTCCCGGGTTGTTTTTCCTTCTTCACAGAGCTGTGAAGGGTTGATATGGCTGCTGGTATGCAGTGGTTGTCCATTGGACTGTCCTGGCTTGGCTTGTTTGTTGACAGCCTGTGAAACCCAGCTGTGATTGGTTTGTCATTTATGTCCCCTTGGCTATGTATAAGCCTGCAATTAACCCTTATTCCGGAGGAATCATGCCCAGCTCGGGGGTGGCAGCGTTGCTGAGAGATTGATGAGCAAGCTGGCCTATGGTTGGGTGGAACGTTGCAGCGACGTAGCTGGTTGCGGGTGAATTCTTCATCAAAAGATAAGTCTGATGTCTATACTTCATCTCTGAAATTTATATTGATGTTAAATGAACTATAATGATCTTGTTGAATGTTGGTTTATGAGTATGTGTGCTTCCGCTGTATGATTGAAGATAAATGCATCTGTGTATGCTTAATTCCAGCATTGATTTCATTTGTTTATGTTCATGGGGCCATTTTCCCGGTTGTGTTGAGGTGTTCATCGCGTCCTCTTCGCCGGATGAGGGACGGGGACGTGACAAATAGTCCCCAAGATGAATATAATAAAAAGTATTTTTGAGTCTCCATAGATGAAGTCGACCCTGCTAGGTTAAGACGTCGGCCCAGTCAAGTTTTAGGTTAGTCACTTGATGTGTATAAATACGAAGGCGGCATCCCTCATTTAGACACACACTCACACTCTCTCAAGTGCACATTAGGGGAGAGAGGACAAGAAGAAAAGAGAGAGAGTTGCATAAGACTTCTTATTCTTGTTTTTTTTCATCTTGTGATATTGTCTTAGTGACAGAACTATTTTGAGGAAGTTTGCGGGGTTTTCTCCTTTATGGTTTCCCCAAGGAAAATCATTATGTCTTATGTATCTTGGATATCTTGTTGTGTTTGTTATTCTTTCAGATAAAGATCCTAATTGAATTAAAGTATAAAATCTAACAAATTGTTCCACTTCCAATGAAATAATTCATAAAATCATAAATCAAAAAATTATTTTTGTTTTGGGGGACGGAGGAGAAAAGAGATCTCCATGCTATTAATAATAATAAAAATGACAATAACATAATAATATACATTGTCTTTATTATTGACACATTCTTCACCAAATTCGAGATCCCTTTGTCTTGAACCACTCATGGGAAATTGCTCCTCTTTAGCTTCTTGATCATAAAGAAATGGGATAATCCAAGAAAAATAAGATCCCAATTACAAACCAAAGAAGCAAAAAAATAGAAACTAGAATCTATAATGGGGAATGGGACCATAAAAATCTCAAGCAAATGTTTCTCAATCCTACAACATAAAGATGCTTAATAGTTGTGGTTCCCATTCTATAGTATATGGCCTTCTTAAATACTCTTGAGAGTGAGTTCACGAAGGTGCTATGGCTTTTTAACGGTGCATAGGTGTACGGAAAACCAACTCACAAGTGCGTGCTTAAATTCTTTCAATTTTTGGAACACTCTCGTGTCTTTCTTTAAGAAAGGCACAGGGACCAATAAAGAACCATTTTTTCTAAGAGGATTGCTCTGTGATTCAAAGGGTACTTATCCCAAATAGGAAATACGAGTAAAGGATGATATGATAAATCTATCACAAAGGGGAAGTGCTTGGGAGGTTTCATGTGGGATATATTACATGGAAAAAATTGGTTGGGCACTTTAATGAATAAATATGATGCATTAGCATGAACAAGAATCTCAATTTATCTTTATTTAATTTTAGTTTGTAGTTAAATGTTATATTTATTGAATTTTGTTAAATAATGGGAAATGGGGGTATGAATTGCTTTATAAATGTTTGAAATTAAGTGTGGGAATTTCACCATTATGTTTTCCTAATTTATATGTTGTAAATATTCTTTTGCATTTGAACTCCATATTAGTATGCATTAACATTTTTTAAATTTTCATTAAAAACCAATTACGTTTATTGTTAACAATTCTGATTTTTTATTTCACAAAAAATTCAATTAGTTTGAAATTGAGTGTGGGAATTTCACCATCATGTTTTCCTAGTTTATATGTTGTAAATATTCTTTTGCATTTGAACTCCACATTAGTATGCATTAACATTTTTTAAATTTTCATTAAAAACCAATTATGTTTATTGTTAACAATTCCAATTTTTCACTTCACAAAAAATTCAATTAGAGTGCCTCAATTGCCAAGGGCGGCAAATCCAAGCACATTACACACCAACTATTATTTCTAATTATGTCTTGATATTTTTTCAAGTCAATTTGGAAAAACTTATGGACTATTTTGGGTTGTTAATTGAGATTTTTTACAACATTTACTCAATACAAATTGATCATCAAATGAAGGTTTTTAATTGCTCGTTGATTTGCATCTTTATAGGACACTCTATTTGAGGTTTCTACATATGCCAACCCCTTTCTCCCTATGAGATTCTATTAGCTCTCACCAAAACTTCATCTCATTAACAAAAGGAGCAAGCTATTTAGGTTTCTTCTTTTGGCTAGAATTTGGCTAAAGTATATGCAAATGGTTATAATACATTATTGCATACATATATTAATGATTAACATTGAGCCCCCCTCCCCCTTCTGCCACCCCACATTTTTAAATGATAAATTTTGGTTTTATTTGGATAAACAAATATGTATATATTAGGAGCGTCAAAAGCTCCAACCTATTAAATACGGCTCTAATACTATTTTCTAGTAGATTGGTGGGCATGCTTTTAAGTTGGATGTTTCTTCTCAAGTTGGTATAGATGGTGCGAATGTGATGAGTTTGCATAACATTTGGAGGACAAAATAGTTCTCTCATCCCAAGGAAATCATTCTATATTTTTTACCTCCTTTAGATTTAGATACTCTTCTTGATCTTCTTGATGTTGCATGTGCAACTAGGAATAAATCCAATACCACTTAGTTGGGTGTACAAGCTCGTTGCCAACTGAAGTTAAGTGAATGTCAATGTCATCATTTGAGCAACACTACCCATATTTACCACAAAATTTGAAGACAATTCCCTTAAACATGGAGGAAATGATGAGACTTGATCACGCGGATTATTTTAATTTATTTTAATATTCTTTGCATTGCACATATCTCTATATTTTTTTTGTAAGTTTCCTGATATATCCCTCTTCACTTAGACGCTTCCTTCTAAAATCGTCCTTTTATATTAACTGACCACCTTGGTCTAGAATCTTATTTTATTATTTATTGGAGACATGGTCATTCTTCAATGACTCTCCCATGATTTTGTACTCCATAAATATAAATACAATATCACATGGAGGAAATTATGAGACATGATCACATGGACTATTGTTTTTTATTATATATTCTTATGTATTGCACGTATTTTTATTGGTGATGATGATGATTATGATAATTAACATTCACTTAAACCAATTTTGTTCTATCAAACTTTTAGACAGAAAAGTAAGGAACTATTTGGTTTGCTTTAGAGTTTTATTTATGTGCTCAAAAATCTTGGAGAAGAGTGTTCCTAAATAACTATACTTTTGATGAGAAAGAAGGTTGGGTAGGTTCTTATTGTAATAAAAATATTGAAACTGAGATCTTATGTGGGTGTATACAGGGCAATCTAAGAGGAAGTTTTTTCATCCTCAACACTCATATTCTCACAAAGATGACAGATCCTTTCAATCCATTGAGTTTTAAGAAAGATCCAACACTTAGTTTCATTGTGCAACTCATGAGAGTTAGTTCTTATCTTCGCTATGTGGATCTTCTTCTTTACACAAGTTAAAACAAAGTGATAATTTTGATCTTCAATATTAGGGTTAATGACCTCCTTGTAATATCTTACTTTTCTTTTATCCTCTAAATTTTCATCACACCACAACTTTTATTTGAACTTCGAAGTAATAATATTTTTAATATCATATATATTTTATGAAGTGACATTTTTGTCAATTCCCCACATCTTTAACCAAGACATGGCATCTTTATGTCAACCTCTCTTGAGCCTTAAGTGGTTTTGACTAGAATAAAAAGAAATTTTCGGAAGTATCTAGTATCCCAAGTTATTTAATTCTTTCATGTAGATTAGATACCTAGTCATAGCTATGTTCTCAATGGGGGGAAGACTTGCTTCAATAAGGAGAATAGGATATGGTGTATTGATTTTAATTTTAAGATTGTAAATTATAAAATGCTTATGGATTTGCTAAACCCTTCTCCAACATTCTCTAGAGAGGCTATAACCCCATAATGAACACCCATACGAGAGAGGAAGTGATGAGAGTTTCAAAGAGGAATTTCTTTGTATCCCTCATCACAAGTTTTGCTTACTTACAATTGATTTCAAGACTAAAATAAGCTTTCCACCCCCCAATGAATTTTCTCAATGATGTAGTTCCATTTAAGCTTGTGATGGATATCAATCCCAAGATATTTGTAGGAAATAATTTCCTCCAAGTTGTATTATCATACAAAAAATTAGCGTAAGTTACCTTATTAGATTTCATCAACATAGATTTGGAATTGTCGGTGTTGACAATCATGCCCATACCAGAGCATAAATCCTTGAGAATTATTTATTGCTTATCTAGATCAAAGAGACATCTTGGTAGAAGAACAATATCATTAGCATAAAGGAGGAAGATGGCAATTCCTACTAACATCATGCCAGTGCATCATGTCTCTATTAAATGGCCTTCTAACTTATCAATGTATATACCAAAAAGGGTAGGGGAGAGGAGGAAACCTTGTTTAACTCTTATATTACAATTAATATCTTTTGACCAACCCTCAATGTTCTAAAACTTGACAATGGATTCTTGTACAACCTTATTGCAATAGCTCTCAACTCAAAAGGAACATTTAACTCTTTTAATCTTTTCCACAAGTTATTTCTAGGCATTGTATCAAAAGCTTTCCTAAAGTCCACACAGCAGCAAAGGAGATTGAGCTTATTGTTGCAACATTCCTCTGCAATGATCCTAAGAGTAATGAGGTGGTTTATGGTGGAATGATACCTTTTGAAATCGACTTTTCCTTTAGCCTTTATCCTTTTTCCCTTGACTTTCTAGCCATATTTTAATCTTGTTTTCCAAAATAATACTGTAATAACTTGGCTAAGAGAGGGTTAATAAAAATGGCCCTATAATCAAAGGGGTTATTTTTATCATTGCTTTTAAAAATGGGTACAATAAGGCTCTGAGTGCAAATTTTAGCAAAGACTTGCTTGACTGCCATATTAAAGAGCTTGTGGATGTGAGGCATGAGGACATAACCCCCAATTTTTAGGATTTCAACTTGGTAGCCTTCAATGTCCTTAGCTTTTCCATTCACAAGGCGCTTAATCCCAAAATCTATATCTTCTAAAGAAAAACTTTATCTTCCATAAAAAGGGGTTGAATGTTGTCCGGGACATCATTTGATTCATAAAGCTTCTTAAGATAAGAATTCCAATCCTTAAATATAATCATATTATTCTCTTTAGTTTTGTGAGTTAGAATTTGTCTCCATAATTCTTAGAGGTGTAAATGCTTCCCCTTTTCATATTATTTATATAGTCCTTGCTTTATACTTTCTTAGAAGTTTCTTGGTACACTTCTCTTAGAAGCTTTCTTTTATATCCATCTACCACCTTCCTCTAGAAGCTTCTTTCATTGCATTTATTGGAGACATAGTCAATCTTCAATCACTCTCCCGTGATTTTGTACTCCATAAATATAAATACAAATGTACACAATGCATACACTTCTAGTCGCATGATTTCTCTCTTGTGTTTTTTTGTGTGTATGTTTTTTTGTGTGTGTATCTTCTTGCACTGTTGGTGTAGTGCCCATATTAGAGTAGCAAATAACTAGTTGAGCTATAAAGTCATGTAATTGAAGAGTTGTTTAAGGGAGGAGAAAAGGATAGTTGTGTGCATCCATGGATCTAAGATGGACACCATTTGGCCAAAAGAGTGCAATATCTATTTTGACACTGAAGTTGTTTTGTTGAGAAGAGCCCAAAAAGAAATATGTAATCTAAAAACGTTTGAATATCAACTATTTTATTGTCTTTTCTTTCAAAATACCCCAATTTGTAAATAATACAATCTTAAAAATTCCAAAATAATGTACATGCCTAAGTTTCAAAGAATCGAAAAAATTAGAAAAATAAGAGCTCTTTGCACCTATGTGACAAGCTTCCTATCATTCAAGAAAATGCTTGAACCAATTTTTAAACCACAAAAAATTATGGACCCTTTCCCTGCAAATTCAATGTTTTTTATTTAAAAATATAGATATAATTATTGCTACAAATTATACATAATATTAAAAGGTACCACTAACCTTAAGACATTAAAATAAAAGTTGGTTGATTGAGCATTGAACATTTTGATGTTTGTGTGGTTACCGAGTTTTTGAACCAATATAGATCCATCTACCAATAAGGATCCAAATTTTTGAGGTGTAATTTTTTTATATCTTAATTTTTGTACATGACGAGAAAAAAATCACCCCTCAAGAAATTTGACCCCTCTATGTTTGATAGATCACGGTTTAAGATGGATCTATATTAGTTTTTATTTTTATTTTATTTATGAGCCAACATGAACTTTTTAATTTACATTTTATTTTTTGTAATGTAACATTATAACAACTCCTCCATAACACTTTGCTAGTGCAATAAAGTATTGTGCATTATGAATATTAATTGTTGAATATTGAGTTTAAACGTTAATTTAACAATGTAAACATGGTATATTTATGCAATGAAGTGAAAGTTATAAATCATGTTGTATAGTTTCAATGTTTCATGGCTGATTTTTATTTTTAATAAATTTGATAGTAGATTTTTATAGATTTGGTTTTCTAGTGTTTTCTCCATTCCTATGATTTCTTAAAAAGTTTAAGACAAGTTTTGCACATATTTTCAGAATCCAATTTCTTAAGGTTTCATGATTCTAGTTTCCAATATTTGGAGATAAATTTGTTTCCCAAGATGCCATTTGAAGAGAAGAAAAATAAATCAAAGTTAATCAATATTAAGCATTGATTTTCTATATCGTAGATCAAAGGCTGCAAAAAGGTCAAGTCCAAAAAAATTATAGAATCACAATCACCATCCACATACATCAAAATCGAGGTAGTCTCTCATTTAGTCAACAAGGGTTTATAAATTGCCACCAAAAAAACCACTATGTGTTGAGAAATTGGTAATGTTGCTAACAAACTTTTCTGGATTTCCCCTCTATCAATAGCCCTCCATCAAAATATGCATCATTAATTGAGAAAACCGGCTCTTATATTTTGAAAGATCTGTTACTTTTTGCACATTGTCATTCTTTGTCAAGCTGTTATCCAACTTTTTGTACCATAAGTTGGGTTACCTGAGGAGCCGCTAATTGACAGACTTGTTCAAAGTTTGATTCCAGTGTATTAGTTGATCCATCTGCTTGTCTAGCCAATATTGGCTAGTCACTTTTTTATTTGAATAATTTTGACCATGGCCCCGCGGGGTTTGTAATAAAAAGTGCTAGTAGGATATTTTTGAGTGGTTCGGTCTCCTGAGACGTAGAATCTCAAATAGGGTATTCCAAGGAGTTTTTTGCCCCTGACAATTATGCTTTGCCTTCAGCCAAGTATAATTAACGAGGTTTTCTCCCGCTTTCTACAAAGCTGGAATGCCCGATGTTGAATTCTGGGCCTTGGGGGGTTATTAGAGCCCAACTGAGTGTTATAAGCCTACTAGACATTATTTAGATAGATCATGGTCATGTCCTAAGTCACCTGGACACACACAAAAAATAGAAAAAATCTTTTTTCGAATAGTGAAAAATTATTTTTTAACTTTTAATTACTTTTCCTAAGTTTTTTGGGTTAATTTTTCCATAAATTAAATGGAAAAAGCCCGTTCATGATCCGGACTCAGAATTCAGTGATTGAAGGCTCTAACCTTAAGCCAAAAATCATTCTTGATCAGCCAGCCAGTCAGAACCAACTTTCAGATCAGCAATCGGACACGAAATGCCTTTTTACTCAAAAAAGTCAGTTTTGAGTAAAAAATGATTTTTAGTAAAAATGATTTTTATTACAAAAAAAAATGATTATTTTGGAGAAAACTAAAACTCTCCAAATTAATCCAAATTTAATAAAATAAAAGGCTAAATGACATCTCATGGAACACTTATGATGATTGGAGTTATCATAACTCAGCTTCAGTCACCATTAAGAGAACAACTAATTTATTATCAGTTATCAGACATGTCATTTCCAGCTAAAGATGAGATGGAGAGCTCTCATTGGTCCGGTGATTTAATCGAAGTAAAGACTGAAGCTTACACCATCAGTGGGCTTCCCAAACCTAGCTCAGACTCCTGCCAGACCTAAAGGATGAGCTTACCTACATCCAAACTCACACATGTGGCCTCATCCTTGGCTTGTTTTCAGTGCACAGGTTTGGAGTGGGGGTGCCTTGCCTGGGGGGAGGCCTCCCCTCACTCTCGGTTCTCCAGTTTAGGTCTGGGCTCTTTGTTAGGTGGCTAAGCTGGTTAGGATTGGTTTTTTGGTTTTAGGGTTTTAGCACTCTCTCATTTGTTAAAAAGAGGCTCTTTCAGCTCTATTAGGATGGACTTTTGGGCATAGAAGCTCTACAAAAATTGTAATCATTATATTATTGAATAAAGCTTTTCGACTTTGGAGGTCTACAGGATTGTCTCTTCATTGGTGGATGTGTTGTATGAGGTGATC
>LPNX010988061.1:12751-24167 GCA_001517045.1 Pseudotsuga menziesii
ACTTTTCTAAAAGTATATGTTTTATTTTCTGAATATTTTTTTAGAATTTAATATATTTATAGAGATTATTCGTAATCTAAATAAAACAAGGTAACAAGATATAAATGAAGTGGCTTACCAATTTGTCTTCTCATCTTTCATCATCAACGAGTCCAATGATAGCGTCATCATAATCATTTAATTCAAATCCAAAACCAATTTGAAAATCAATATTTAAATTTTCTCGCATTTTCTTTTGAT
Organism: Pseudotsuga menziesii; assembly: GCA_001517045.1. Classification (NCBI taxonomy): domain Eukaryota; kingdom Viridiplantae; phylum Streptophyta; class Pinopsida; order Pinales; family Pinaceae; genus Pseudotsuga; species Pseudotsuga menziesii. The sequence continues at coordinate 12,992 of LPNX010988061.1, forward strand.
ATAGTAGCAAGTAGTTCCTTGTAGGTTAGTGTATCACCTCATTTAAATCAATGAATCCTAGTCATGGAATTTTATATAAAAGGATGGCAGAGATAAATGTTGCTCACATGAATAGAAATGGAAGTTAGTTGGAGAATGAAATATTTTCTGTTCATGGGTATACATATATATGTTAATGAATTTTTCTTCAAAATAATGGGGCTTAATACTTTTACATGAAGGAAACTAGCATATTTATTATTATTATATTGAGCATGTCAAAAGGATGTATATTTTCTAAATTTTTTGTAAAATACATGAAGAGTGTAGGTAAAAAAAACTTGTATTTTTTTTATTTCTTTGATATATTTTTTTATTGTTTTGTAAAGTATGTAAAAAGTTTTATTTTTGGTTATTAATTATTTTGAGTACTCCAATAATAATTTGAAGTTTTAATCTTACAAACATAAAGATGAAAATACAACTTGATATGTCATACATCTATATTCATTCCAGCTCTTTTTATTTACTATATAGGTAATATAGTTTTATGTTTTATTACTAATGTTTAAATATATTAATATTAGAGATATATAGTTTTTAAATGTATATATGATATTTTTTTCAAAGGAAAATGTATATGTTACATCTCTATTCATTCCAATTTCGTTTTGTTTATTGAATATATTGGTAATATCGTTATATGTTAATTAATAATGTTTAAATATATAAATTTTAGATATATAAATTTTAGATATATAAATTTTCAAAATGTATATATTATATTTTTTTCAAAACAAAATGTATAAATTTTATTAGTAGTTAATATTTTGAAGTTTTAAGTTTTAATCTCGAACATGAAAGCTTGAAACCTTACAAGTGGTATTAGAGCTTCAGGCTCTCACTCACATTGACTCTCCACTCATTCAAACGCATTTCCTACCCCCTCATTCTCCTCAAACACTCCATCTCTTGATTCTCTCTCAATGCACCTTTACTCCATCTGAGGCACACCATTTTCCCTTCATGCTGCTCCCACACCCTCACCAAGCCTGCGTTCCTCCATCTTGCATTCCCAAGTTCATTCCACCTTCCAACAATCCATTCCATCCCCATCACACACTCCAAGATCTCTCTTCACTTGCTTCACTCTGCCCATACACCCGCAACCTGCGCACCATGAAAGTATGCATCCATCCCTCCACACACTGCTCGCTCCACTCTGCCTACCATCCACTACATTTCTTTGCTCAAGCCTTCCCTCCTTGCTCATTGCTTCATTCCCAATCCCCATCCCTTGCCATTCTTCTTGTCCTCCACCTCTCCAACCTATGCATTCACTCAGCTCATTCCCTCAAATCATCCCACCTATCCTTCCATCCATCCTTTCTCTCAACCTGCGCTTGATCCATCCCCCATTGTTACACTCACTCCTTCCACCCACATCACTCCTCCTCTCCTCTCGAACTCCTACATGAACGCTCCTCCACCATCCAATGCACATTCCCCCACAAAGTCTCTTTCTCCCACCACTCCCCATTATTGCACTCTACCTATGTGCTTCCCCTACACTCCGTCGACCTCTCTCTACACAGATGCCTTCACAGTCGCCCATCGTTATCTCGCTTCTTTTCACATGTGCACTCTCTATTCATGCAACCTTCCCATTCAACCCTAAAAAAAAGTTCCATCATTTTTTCAAATAAAATAAATAAAATATAATGTTATTATTATTATTTAGTAATTGTTATTATTATAATATTTATTTTAATATATATATATAATTAAAAAAAATGGTATACTAAACTATTTATATAGTTTATAAAAACACTAATTATTATTATTATTATTATTATTTACACTGATAGGAATTTTTTCTATGGAGGTGTGTCTTGAAAATTACTATACCCATTTCATCATCCCTTCCACCAATATGATTTTCACATGTGTCTTTATAATTTGTAGACGAGTGTCCTCGTGATTTGCTGGTGATTTTTTTGTTCACTGTTACTCTTTCCCATACATTATGCCACCTGTTTGCAATCAACAAAGAAGGAACCACGTGGAAATGATGGGAAGGTTGTCTCTCTGTAACACTCCCCAAAACCATTATCATTTTGTTGTTGCATGATTGGTTGAATTACTAAACACATCTTTCAACTGAAACACATATAGTCATTAATTTAATGAAAGGTGTGGGAGCCAGGATCCATAAAATTGGTTTCTTTGGCTATGGAAACTTAATGAATATCGTGCTCGCAGTAAAGAAATTTAGTCTTAGAATGAACCTTTTCCTGGTGGATGGATTGGTTTTAAAGATTTTAATGTAGTCACATATGCATTGGCCATGGAAGGTAATCATTTTGATTCTATTTAGCGGATATTTTTTTTATGTGTTTTAAAATATGTGCCGGGATTGGGAATGGGAGTTGAATCATCAAGGAGAATGACTATACACTACCAGTTGATATCACCTATCAATTTTCTTTTTGTATATTTCTTTCTTTTATTTTTATTATCATTGATATTATATTATATTTTCTATGTTCCAATAACTAAATGATAGATCTAGACTCAATCAACCAAAATCTTCCAGAATAATACATGTTGTGGTTAAAATGAAGATCGTAGGGTACAATATGTGGAGATACTATTGAAAATAATTCCCCTCTTTGAAACAAAAATTACGTTGTAATTTTATCAAAAATATGTTGTTCAGAGGAATTTCTATGAAAAAAAAATCATTTATACCTCTGAAGTCTGTCTTTCACTGTTTAATAGTGGATCTTTATCTAAAGTCAAAATCATACTCTACGTCAATATATTTTTATTAAAATATTATCACCTTGTGATCTATTTTATTACAATCTCATGCTAAAAAGTCTATGAGAATAATCAAATTCTCTATTTTGTGAAAATCGTGTGCTAATAAGTCTTGTTGGGTAATCAATTTATCTATTTTGTGTTCAAAAGCTTATCTATGTTTTTATCAAGAAATGCCATGAATCTTCTTTTGTGGGAAATTATTGTACTTCCCACACTTTGATTTGGAATAATTTGGAATTGGTTATAAAATATTATATAATAACATAACATCTTCTTATTATCTTTTTAAAAATATTTGCAAAATATTTGTACATGGATAACTTTTACTTGATGTTGGTCTATCAACGCTTTGTTATGTAGTGTCACCCATGAAAGGTCAGGAAATGTATATCACAACATACGAGCATATCCTGCAACAACCTAATAAAAATATAGAAATATGCTACCTAAGCATGTTTAATACCTCTTGTAATAGTCCAATAACTATATAATTAGAATGTGATACATAACTAGTCCAATAACTATATAATTAAAATTTGATGCATAAAAAGACTATATAATTAGAATTTGATGCATAAAAAGCGGGAAAAAGGTTTGTAAACTTTGTTGATGCATAAAAAAGTATTGAACCTAAAACCCAGAGAAAAGATACCATTTAATGTCGAGAGAACATCTAAGATGAAAAATCTCAAAAACACTTATCAGAAATTGCAAAGCACAATAGTAATACATATTATACATGTGGGAAAAGAAATAATCGTATAAAAAAATTATCCCATTCAATTAAAAAAAACAATTATCCCATTCAATTAAAAAGAAAAAACAGACTGTAATAAAAAGCACGAAACGAAAACACACACAAAAAAAAGCACGAAATGAAATAAAACCATACACATCAATGTAAATGAAATGAAAAGACGACCAATCAAAATTTCTATGGCCATGGAAAAGAGAGGAGAAGTTGCGGAAATGCCTGCCAGAAATAATCGCTGGACGCTTAAGAAACGGCAATGGTTATTTTTACTAGACTTCCGGGCGAATCCGACGAGGCTGGTGGGACGAGATCATAGAGAACATGTTTGTTTTCCAATGCAGTGAAGAGTTGATAAAAGGGGGCACTCACCACAGGCTACTCGTTGAGCCACTGGATATTGGGCAAAAACGTGGACCTCAAAAACGGAAGGCCTCGTCGCTATAAAACTCTTCAAAAGTGGTTGGAAAATGCTGAGAATACTAAGAAACCACAGCTGCAACTGTTCCCTACCGGCACAGATGACCCCAAGTTGCTGACTCAGGACTCTTGGTTATGGGCTTATGTAGAAGACATTTCAAGCCTAATGCATAAGAACGTTGATACTACTGGAAAAAGGAAAGATCTCGAGAATCGAGTGAGGGCAGGGCTTTGAACGATTCCCATGGTTTATGCATGGAAGATCTTTTGACTCGCGAATCTACCCTCATAAATGTGGTCAATTGGTTGTGGCCTCAGATGACCCTACCGCAGCAAGAGACATCTCCCTTCGGCTCTATTATTCATTATCCTCTGCAAACTGCCTAGAAATGATTACATAATTAGCAATAGATCTGCATGCCAATAGGTAAGGTAGGTTTAGCTGATTTCTGTTAGGTCCCAAGTGATGCAGGAAACATGCATCGAGAACCAGCGCTTAAAAGTAAATATAATCCAATATATGCTTAAAAGTAAATATAATTCAATATATGCTTAAAAATAAAAATAAAAATCCCATCTCCTTCTCATCTCCTTTGTTTATTTATATATATGCATAGAAATGGGAAAATAGCTAGTGTTAAAAGAGCGAAATTAACCATACATTTGCAAAGAACATGCAAGAGGAGAATAATACCCATGGTTTGCACAAGCCTGCAGAAATCCTCTTCAAATTCAGAAACTAGACCAACACGAAAACTGGAACGTGGAAATCCTACCAAGCTAGCCAAATGCCAAATGCCGCCGTACCAAGAATCTAATCCATTATATGCTTAAAAAAATCCCTTTTCCTTCTCATCTCCTTTATTTATATATATGCATGGAAATGGGAAAATAGCGAGTGTTAAAAGTGCGAAATTAACCATACATTTGCAAAGAACATGTAAGAGGAGAATAATACCCACGGTTTGTGGAAGCCTCCAGAAATCCTTCTCAAATTCAGATGATGAGGCGACCAACCCCAATCAACTAGAACGACGCATAGCTATGCAAATAATTGGCTACTGAGCAATGCTCCACGCTGGTCGCACAAATCGTGAGAAATTCACCAACCGAGAAAAGAAAAGCTTAAAGAGAAAAACAACATAAAAAAAACAACTAGAAAAGTAATATTGTAGGTCCCAACTTTTGAAAAACTTAAAGAGAAAAGAAATATAAAAGCTTAAAAACACAACAAAAAGCATAAAAAAGACAATATAAAACTTAAAAAAGGAAACAACAATATAAAGCTTAAAAATGAAATACTATAAAGAAAAATGGAAACAAATTTATAATATTTCTGGTTAATTGTGCTTTCCATTATTAAGTAGAGTTAATGGAAAATTTTGGGAGTGTTTATTTATTGAAATATAGATTATATATTTTGTTTTAATTTATTGAAATTTAGAATATAGTTTTTTTTTAAAATACAAATTGTTAAATTGTTTTTTCTGCATGTGTAAGAAGAAACATTGTAGAATCTCTCTATTAAAATGGTGTCCATTGTCCAAAACAAAAATATGTAAAAGCAATTATTATGTTTACAAAAATCATGTTAATAAAAGAAGATATAAAAAATATATTCAATATTTTAAATAAAATTATAATGCATATATTTTTATTATTTATTGATTTAGAATTTGTAATATTGAGCATTGAAGTCAAAACTTTCATTCTTTAACAATACAATTTGCAAATTTACAAAAATATTTTAAAATTAATCATGGTAACAAGGCTTAATGCAACATAAGGGTAGCCCATAAAGTAAGATGTCCATTTCATATTACAATTACTTAAATCCTTTGAGATAAGATTATGGTGTTGTGATTCTAGAAAGTCTTAAAATGTAACATATTTATCTCATTTATTAAGAAAAATAGGTATTTTAATTAATTAATATTTAATCTGTAAAATGGTTTATATTGGAGTAAACATTGTATGATAATTTTTGTTTTTATTTTTTTACTAAGATTTAGAAAACCTCATGAGAGCATCTCATATATTCAATTTCCGTACTAATATTTTCCATGGTAGTAAAGATCTATTTCTATGATATTAATTTTGGGCAATATAAAATAACTTCCTTTATAATCGTGTTAATTGCAACTTAGCTTATGTGATTAAAATGAGAAGTTGTTTATCCACCTCACTCAAGTTCAAGTTGTGCCTTAATTGATGTGGACAAGGTACCAATAATATCACTCTTGTAAGTGTTTAAGGGTGAGACAACATCACTCTTGTCGGATCTTTGGCAGCCTCTCATAAGACATGGAAAGAAGTGGTCGAAAATGCAACGAGGCATTGTATAGTTAAAAAAAGCATAAAGGAAACAATATAAAGGAAACAACAAAAAGCATAAAGGGAACAATATAAAGCTTAAAAACTGAAACAATATAAAGCTTAAAAAAGAAAACAACATAAAGCATAAAGAAACAATGTAAAGCTTAGAAAGGAAATAATATCAAGAAAAATGGAAACAAATTTATAATATTTCTGGTCAATTGTGCTATCCATTATTAAGTGGAGTTAATGGAAAATTTTGGGAATCTTTATTTATTGAAATATAGATTATATATTTTGTTTTAATTGATTGAAATTTAGAATATACATTTTTGTTAAAATACAAATTGTTAAACTGTTTTTTTTTTGCAAGTGTAAGAAGAAACATTGTACAATATCTCTATAAAAATGGTTTTTAGTGGCCAAAACAAAAATATATAAAAGTAATTATTATGTTTATAAAAATAATGTTAATAAAAAAAGATATAACTAATATATTTAATATTTTAAATCAAATTATAATGCATATATTTTTATTATCTATTGATATAGAATTTGTAATACAATTTGCAAAATTACAAAAATATTTAAAGATTAATTATGGCAACAAGGCTTAATGTAATATATGGGTAGCCCATAGAGTAAGATCTCCCTTCCATATTACAATTACTTAAATCCTTTGAGATAAGATTAAGGTTTTGTGATTCTAGAAAGTCTTAGAATGTAACATATTTAGGTCATTTATTAAAAAAATTAGGTCTTTTAATTAATTAATATTTAATCAGTAAAATGGATTCCTGTATAATCATATTAATTGCATCTTAGCTTATGTCATTAAAATGAGAAGTTGTTTATCCACCTCACTCAAGTTCAAATATCTTTTGTGAAATGTTTTCCCTTTTTTTGTGCCTTAATTGATGTTGACAAGGTACCAATAATATCACTCTTGTAAGTGTTTATGGGTGAGACAAGATATTTCCGACCATTATCCAAATGAGATTTTCTCAACCGATTGTAGACAATATTTCATTCATTTTTCTTACTACTTTTCTTTCAAAAAAATGTTACTTCATTATTTCTACCAACCATACCAAACTAGTACCCCCGATTGGGTGGTCTTTAGACATAAGGAAAATATCACAACATGTGGCAGGTCCTAAGGAAAGGATTGGACCAACAACAGATGTCCATCCTCCTTCTAAAATGATTCCCACCTTGCCCCTATTAAACAAATTTATAAACCACAACAGAATTTGAGCCCACAATTTGACAGTTGCCATGTCTGAAATTCGACATTACCATGTCGGTTATTTGACAACATCAAATTTTACTGTCGTTAGTGGCATAAAATCGGATATTCAGCGAAAATAAGATACCCGTTGATTTTTCAATGTACTAAGCCAAAAGATTTCACCACTAATTTGTTGAATGTTCGATGTCTTCTCGTCGAAACTCCGACTTCTCCTCGTAGAAAATTGGACTTATCCTCGTCAAAAATATGAATTCCCCTTGTCAAATGTCAAACTGTTCTTCTGTAAAAATTCAGGATTATGCAGTAAAATTAGAGGAATGGTTTGTTGAACTTTTTATGCTTGCTCGTCGGTTATCCGATGGTCTCGCTTGTCGGAGCTATGGCGGCCTCGTTGGACAAGGCCATAGGTCATTGTAAAATAGACGGGATGGGGTCGAATTGCACTGAGTTCTCGTGAGTGGTTTGACAATTGCTCTTGACAAATCTTTGGAAAACTCATCGGACATGGCCACCAGTCATCGAAAATGCAAAGGGGCATTCTATAGTTTAAAAAAAAAAATCAGAGGTTGCCATAGGTAAATATTTTCAATGAGGGTGGGCTATAAATGTTTATTGGTATTTTAGAAGACAACAATAAGCTATACCTTATATCATAAGGTATAACCCTCCAAATTGGGTATTCGTAAGGTTTTATTTATTCTCAGATGTCATAGAAAATGTTTGTTTAGTCGTGAATTTTATACATTGCAGAAAGTGATTATCTTGTGTTCCATTGAGTGGATTTTCATTTTTTTGCGAGAGATTGTATTCATATACTTTCCTAACAGCACAAATTGGCTAGTTTCAAGAAAAATCCACATCATTGGAAGAGTGGTATGCTACTTGTCAGCATTGATACTAATGCATATCACCCAAGATGATAGATAAAGCATTGTAACAATTATTAAACTCAGCCTTAACCCCCCCTTGTCTGCGGCCTTGGTGCATAACTCAAAGGAAATCCAAATTTAAGCATTTCAGTTGATAATATATATACAAGTATTAAATTCCAAATACGAGTACTTCTAATGACCTCACGATCATAATATAGTAGCTAAAGCAACAAATACACTTTTAAATCAAACTTTAGTAAAAAACAAGTTGTCAACCCACTGTCTTGAAACTCTCCTTTTTAGTAACCGTATGAGTTATATAAAGTCATGCCAACAAAATTATGTCCATATTTCTCAATATGTTGATTATAGTATTATACCAAACCAAATCGATAAAATATGCCTTACTACACTGAATGTTTTGGACAACTACTTCACAAGATGTATATCAGCCAAAACTTATAGACCCACTCTTCTAATGGTGGAAAATTAGAAATGCTTCCCTCTTAAATTCGAAGAAAAATCAATCAAAAAAAATAAATACATTATCGTATTTAAGTTTTCATATGAAAACATCAATCTTTTACAGAAAAGTTATAGTCTTACACACCCCAGCATGCACAAGAATGTGCATACAGTAATAATCTATCTGCAAACCTTCGAAAGAAGATGACACTATAAGTAAAATAGAGCTTTCCATAGCTCATTATTTAACAACTAGAAACAGAGAAATGACATGTTATGGTTAAATTCTCATCTCAAAAACAAACCTCTCACAGAATGAAAAATCCAAAAATAGCCTCCAAAGAATGTTGTTAGTTCTTTCCCCACTGTTACTCTGCATGAGTTCTTCAACAATCATTCATTTTTTCATGTGCCACACATGTCGGGTGTCTTATTTCTTCCCTTTTCCATTTTACAGTGATATGAGATAATGTAATTAGTGTATTAGTATGTAAAACAACAAAATTATTCAATCTTTGTCATGACCTTCAAATATGGATGATTGGAAAAAGAGCACTATTTATCATTTCTTAAGACTTGTTATTCCCATGCATTTCATAAAACATACCAATATTATTGTTGAAATGATTAGGAGAGGAATAGACCACAAATTTGATAGAAAAATTCAATTCTTGTGAAAGTAGTCATGTGTAGCAAATTTCACCCAATTCCGTCCAAGATAGTAATTTATTTTTTCAGCAAAATAAACACCCATAACTGCACACACATGGTTTGAAAACAAAATCAGAGAAAACCATAATGTTAATTTAAATGATGATCAATATTTTACCATATATTTGCGAGTAGAATAAGGCTTTCAAATTAACCACCAACATATTCTCACATGCAAATTTACACAATAAAAGTGTAAAATAGACCACCACTTCAAATAAAAAAGGAAGGAACAAGAAAAAACACACTAATAATGAACAAAGAGTTCTACTAATTAAAATAAGAAGAAAAAATAGAAAAGTACTTTAAAACAGTATATATCTCTGTAGATAGAAATCAACAAATATGAGTAATTTCAAGTTTCAACAATGAAAGTGATATACATCGTATCAAAAGGTCGTACAAGTAGAGAAGAATGACCCTTGAAACAAAAGTATGAAGAAAAAAAAATGATGCTATCTCCTTGGCATCCAACTAAGCACTACTCAATTTAAGACCATTCACGTTTGCAAATACATCAAAAACTCCAGTAGCATAACTACGCCCATAGATTCGAGTATTTCCCATAGAATTGATCAGTACCCATGATGTTATTGATAAATTCATAGCTCAAAGTGCTCCATGCATATTAACAATATGTTTCGGAGACATCTATTTAGAAAATTTAATTTGAAGGGATGAAACCATAAAATTAAATCAATATCATCACACCAGCTAGAGCACTTAAAAAGCACCGATTAAATTGCAATATCTTATGGTATAAATGCAAAAATAAAATAGTAACCCAAATAATCAATGCTATGCTATTAATTTAGTTTCCCCTCCAATTAAATCAATATCTTCACACCAGCTAGAGAGCTCAGAAAGCACCAAGAAAATTCCAAGATCTTATACTATAGAAGGACAAACATGAAATAAAAAAATACATTAAACATCAATTTTTTACAGAAAATTTCTAGTCTTACACACCCCAGCATGCACAAGAACATGCATACAGTACTAATATATATGCAAACCTTCCAAAGAAGATGATTCGATAAGTAAAACATAGATTTCTAGAGCTCATCATTTAACACCCAAAAACCAAGAAATGACATGTTATGGTTAAATTCTCATCTCAAAGACAAACCTCAGGCGGAATGAAGAATCTAAAAATAACCTCCAAAGAATGTCGTTAGGTATTTCCCCAAGGTTACTCTGCATGAATTCTTCAACAATCATTCATTTTTTTCGTGTTCCATGCATACCCTAAACCCTCTCTTGTAGACCCTCCCTCCACCTCTTCCTCTCTCCCTCCTCCACCACCTCCCTTCTCCCACCTCTCCCTATACTCCCACCTCCTCCTCTCTCTCTCCCCCTCTCGATTCCTCCACTGCTCTCCCTTCAACATATTCTCCACCCTTTTCTTCTTCCTCCCTCTGCCTCCTCTCTCCTCCCTCCACCCCTCCCTCCCTCGTCCGTTCTCCTCCCCTACAAAATCATTCTCTCTCCACTGCCCTCTCTCCCTCCCTCTCTCCTTTCCTCCTCTTCTACCACTAGTCTCCCTTCCACTCCTTCATCTCCTCTCTCCACCTCCTCTCTCCC
>LPNX010988084.1:1630-33654 GCA_001517045.1 Pseudotsuga menziesii
GCACTTAGGTCTTAATAGTTCTAAATATAATATCAATATTTAAGTATGAATATTGATACCAAATACAATTTGGTAAAAAAAAAAGTAAAAAAAAACATTTCTTTTTAAATTAAAAAATTATGTTTTTATTAAAAAAAATTAAATAACAATCCTTCCTCACTTTTTGACACCTCAATTTCTTTTACAAGTTAAGTCAAGCCAAGTTAAACTCGACAAGAAAGATATGTCAAATGAGATCACCATAGGAGGTATGGGATTTTTTTATTAATATTATAACATATTAACCAATTTCAAATAAATTTTTATTATTTGTCTTGGGCTTACAGTTGATTAATTGTCTCTATGGTTCATATAGGTTTTGTTTAGTTGGTGTTTTATGGATTTTTTCCAATCCTCCGTGAATTCACGGAGGATTGAAAAAAATCGGACAGCATTTCGGCTTGCCCGAGACACGTTTCAAAATTAAACCGGTAGCATAAACCCTACCGGTTGAGATAAAAAATCAGGCAGCTTTTCAGCTTACTCGAGACACATTTCAAAATTAAACCGGTAGCATAAACCCTACCTGCTAACGGTTTAGGGTTTAGGGTTTCAAAATTTCAAAATTAAACCGGTAGCATAAACTCTATCGGTTGGCATAATTTATATATATTTATAACAAATTAACAAAAAAAGGGAATTTAACTACAAATTTTCAAAAATCCAGCAGCATGTCTGCTTGCCGGTACACATTTTAAACATCAAAATTATAAAAACATACATTTTTTTTAAATCCCATTTAAATTGAAAAACAATTATTTAAATTGTTACCTCTTGGCTCCGACATTGTGATGAGGTTGGGTTGCTTCAGGGTGCTTGGGTTGCTAATTCTTCCGTCGTCGTTCTGTCGCTGTCTCTCGGTCGAGCATCCGCAGGTAAAAAGTTGAAAAAATATGGCCGCGCCCCCCTGGCCTCCTTTTATAATTTTTTGGACAGAGGCACCTCGGTGGAGGTATGTACCTCGACCGAGGTCCATGCCTCGGTCGAGGTATTTATAAACCCTCGGTCGAGGTATGAAACCTCGACCGAGGGTTAATAAATACCTCGACCGAGGGCTGAAAAAAACCTCGGTCGAGGGCTTGATAAAACCTCGGTCGAGGTCTGTAAACCTCGGTCGAGGGCTTGATAAAACCTCGGTCGAGGTAGTTTTTTTTGTTTTTGTCGAAATCCGCTTGCCAAAAAGTGTTACCCAGGTCCATGGATTCACCCTACTTCAAGCATGGTCAACGAGTTGCTTAGTGTCTAAAGGTTAAAGCTTACTCCCAAAGTGCTTTAGAATCAAAGAAGTGTATGAATTAGAAACCCACTTGATGAAATAATTCCAATACCGATCACCATTGCATGGAATCAACTGCAAATATAAATCCTGAGCTGCTTGGCTATGTGGATTATCTAATTAACCCTAAAATTAATATGTTAACTATATTTAATGAAAAACTAATACAAGTCATCTGAGGGTGTATTTAATGACTTAGCCATCTGAGCTTGGCTAGGGTAACAATAAACGTATCTGTTAACTATTTTTAATGAAAAACTAATTAACCCCATCAAAAAAATTTAACTGAGCTATGGTGAAATTCTTTCTTTACCTATTTCACATCCTCCTCATAATCATGAATATTAAAATTTATATCAGCATCTACACCTCTGAATTTGATGGTTGCCCTGTCATATGCCCTGCAACAAATGGAAGAATATTATTGATACACATCAATCCTGTATCATACAATTTGCAGTGGAAAGTGTAAAAGTATACTTTTACTGAAAATATTAAAAAAACATAAAGCACAATCATATAAAGATCCTACCTTGCGGCTGCATGGGCAGTGTCAAATCCACCTGCAGTTCAATTAAGAAAATGCAATTGTTTTATGAAGCTTTAACATGAAACCTAGCATTCACAAATGTCTCGAGGAAATCTTCGACAATTTATTTATTTGATCTTTGTGTAAGATCTAGATCCGCCGTGAGAGAGAATCCTCCGAATGAGATTGAAGCTGCTGCTGCTGTTGAGATAGGAATCGGTCCAATTCGTTTCTAAAGAGGGCAAAGGAGGAGAAGATTTCCAAGCTTAAAGTGCCTTCTGAATCTGATTAATGGTTAGCCGACGATTCAAATCCTCATCAACATAGGTCCTCGCAATCGGAGCCATGGCAAAAGCCATATCCAACGGATACGCATTCTTCAAAGCCGAATCCAGGAAACCCGGATTCGAACCCTCGACCAAAGCCCCAATTGTATTCCACCACATAAATTCCTTGTGCACATCTCCATGCAAGGGGAAAGCCGCAGGTTTACCAGAGAAAAGCTCCAGCATTATGACCCCAAATGAGAAAAGGTCTAGATTCGGAGTTACGAGGCCATGGGCAACATACTCGGGCGCCATGTATCCCTTCGTGCCCAAAACATGTCTCGTAACCGAAAACACTTCATGATTTCCATCGAGCAGAACATTGCTGCTCTTAATATCTTTGTGGACATAGGGTGAACGATGTAATTGTGAAGAAATGGAGCCCATTTGCCAAATCCAAGGAAATTTCTGGTCTCTGCTTCTGGCGGAGAACAGGCGAATTTACGTGCAGGTAGTCAGCGAGGAGCCATTGTCGGCATCCTCGAAAATGAGATTTGAATACAATCAGTATGCCCAATAGTTGCACCTGAACACGCAGCCACAGCAAAAAGGAGGATATTTCTAAACGCAACCGCAACAAAAGGAGGATACGTGAACATGAATGTGGCCGATAGGTTAAGATGCATGTGTCAAAATTTTATTGGATTGATAGAAGACCATGCTACAGTGTTTCAAAACATTCTATGAGAAAAATGCCTTACGGCGTAAAAATGTGGACATTTGATTTACCTGAAGACACCGGGTATCCATCTAGTCGAAGAGTTCAAAACCCCAAAGCAGTGGAGTTGAGATCAGTATCAACACTTTCTCTTCGGCATCCAATACACTCTTCACTCCAATAACTGTAGGAGAAAATAATTTATGGTTATAATCATGTACTTCATGCCTGAGAAAATAAAAGGGTACGGTGACAAACCTGTAAATATAATCCGACGCTGATTTTATATCATTTTTTAAATGCCTATGGATCCCCAAACGTTCAACGCTGTCAACCATCCAAAGGTGTTGAATGAGATCATTGAGGGAAGTGATTAATTATCCATCTTCTACTGAAACTTAATTGATTCTCTCTATTACTTCCTTAGTAACTCTCCCAGCGTGTTTAGAGAAGGAAGGTGCCTGACACATATACATTCAAATATGGTAAATAAAAAGGAAAAAATATTCACTTCATTAGGTTGCAAAAGAAGGAATAAATTGAAAATAATTACATGATAAGGAGTTAAGAGAGAGAGAGAGCATTTGCATAGACCCAAAGAGGAGCGAGATGGCAGAGTGAAAGTAACCCAGAGCTTGGGTGAAACTTGGCCATGTTTACAAGCTAGCATTTTAACTGCGTGAAAGTAACGCAAAGATTAGGTGAAAAGTGGGCATGTTTCCATGCTAGGATTTTAACTGAGGCATATTTTAAATGTTTAGTCTGCAAAAAAAACATCTAGCTTGAAAACTCAAGCATGGTTTTGTAATTAAAACTCAGAAAATATTTTGCAATTAATCCTGGAGCTAGAGATGGTGAATGCATTTCTTTTTCTTTGCCGCTTCTCTTCATCGTACTTTCTGGATTTTATTAATTTTTATGGTGTTTATATAGCTATTGAATAAAAATACACATCTTTATGATTAGACAAACCTTACAAGATATTAGTCATACAAGATTAGACAAACGTTACAAGATCTCCCTCATATTAATAGCCAACATAATATAGACAAACATTACAATATCTCCACAAAAGTTACAACATCTCTGTCATACTCAACAAACATCCACAAAGGTTACAAGATCTCTCTCATAGTGGGCTGTAGAGCCCCTCTCAATGCAATTATTTTTTAGATTTTGACTAAGTGAGGTCAAAATAAATGAATAGAATTATTAATTATTTAATAATGGGAAAACTAAGAGAATCAAAAGTGAAGTAGTAGTTGAAGAGTGTTTGATGACTTGTAAGGAGGAATGACAAGTGACCACTAAATGAAAACATTATCAACCTTTATGCACAATTAGTAGCAATCACAATTAAATGTTCATACAAAATTCAATATCATGCTAGAAAACCGTATGCAAATCTACTATAACTCAAAGAGAATAAATAACTGATAATGTATAATAAATATTTAACAATGTACAGAGGTAGCAAATAGAGCCGATATCTTCATATTAAACAAATATTATAAATATAATTGTGAATAATGACATTAAGGCAAACTTTTATAAAAACCTAGTTTTATTAACAAACTGAAAAAATCTACAATTTATAAACTGAACCGAGAGGTTAAAGCAACTTCCATATACAACTATAAAATACATCAAGAATCCAATTCATTGGATTAACTAGTTAATACAAATCCCTAAGGAGACTGGTATCAAAGTCACAAACCAAACTAGATCTATCTCTTTAAAAAAAACTTTTAAGATTATCTTAGGAGAGAAGAGGCCGAGAAGCCCTCTTTTCCAAAAGCCCAAAACCCAAACCGTGGTGAAACAGAAATCCTCCAATTGACGGCCAATTGGTTACATATACCTTATTTATGTAGCAAGGGAATCTAGTCAGGACTGCAGGTATGTCCATGCCAACATTGTACCCATGCAAAAAAAAGACTTGGAGTTAGGGTTGGATTTAGAACTAGAGTAAAAACAATGTTTTAAGAATGAAAATATAGGTTAGATATTTACTGATACAAAGAAATCGAATGCGAAGGAAGAATCTTAAACTTCCATATTCTTCAACAACCTCATAACCACAGGCCAAAATTTAGAAACTGGATTCAAAATACCAATCCCAAACTTAAATCCTAGAACTGCTAGTTGTGAAGCCAATAAGAAAAAAAAGGTAAGATAACCATGCCATAACCCTACATGTAGAGGCAATACAAGTTAAATTTGTAAACTTGAAGTTTGAAGGATTTAAACCCTAAGCCCTGAGAAATGAAAGTGAGTACTTACAGTTTAAAAAAAATGTAATCCACGCTAAGAGGAAGACCATAGATTGAAACTGAGTCAAAATACAAAACTAAAACTAGAGTCGAAATTATCCTCTGGCCATTTTGGGAATGCAAACAAACCAAATCGTGTTTTATTAATGAAGGTCATTACCTTGTCTCATCCTCCTCTGTAACTGTCACATACAGGTCTTGGATTAGAAATCATTTATGCTATACAATTTGAAATGTAAACGCTAAAGAAAAACCCGAATCCGTACCTTTCTAACTGTTCGAGGGTGTCGAGGGTTCTTCCACCTCAACGATTACTCCATCGTAATACCCTATGTAAACAAAAACATGTTCGCTAGATTTTAACCTTCTTAAATCTTGTTTAAATACTACAATGAATATTGTAGATTACCTTAAGAAAATGTGTGCTTCATCTTAGCCGTAGAAATCTTCTTCACGAATAGTCGAATGCAGGAAACAAACCATTTATCCTTCCACACAAGAAACAAAGAAGGTATTAAGAATACACAGAGCTAAGAGGAAAAGCTCATCTCAGATCAATACACACTTATACACTTCAAAAACCGCAAAATGCTCATTGCAGAGCTCGAATGAGTAGTTGAGCTTCATAACCAGAAAATAAAACTGGTATCGACACCAAGGAGAGCTCATTAACCTCAGGAAGGTAATAAACCCCAACGAGGAGGTCTGCAAAAAACAATAACTAAGGAAGATAACCATCACAACGACCAAATAATCCGTTTCATAATAGAGTAAATAAAATACACTTTCCAATTTTTATGCAAACCCCATAAAATCACATCCAATTTCATGGAGCCAAGGTAGGTTACAGATGGAGGGCCAAGATCTTGTTGACAATTATGAGGCCTGAGAGTGTAGTTAAAGCACTGTAACAAGACATTAAATCACCCCGATTGTGCTATCAACATGGAAGCCATGGGTTTGAACATCAAGTGCTTCAACAAAATCTCCATTAAACCTTGCGAGTTGTCAAGCATTAAACCTTTCCTTATAACTATCGAACCTTTTAAACACCTTTGCAAAGTTACAACCATCATTGTATTTTTCCAAACATAGATCAAGGCCTTAGTATTACCATCGCATGGATGGTTACCCACTTGCAAACCTTTAACAATATCACAATCAAGAGTCACTTAAACCTTGTTCAAAGGTAAATATTAAACACAACAATTAAATAGCATCACAATATGGTTACCTTTCTTGAAGTTTGATTGTTTTCTTCCTTTAGTATGGATGTCTAGAGCCTGAACATATTCTCTGAGTAGAGCTTCTATGTTAGCTAATCTAGCTTCTTCTTGAATGCAATCTTCCCATACTATGTCAAACTTCATACTTTCTTTTATGGAACACATAGTCTGTATGAATGAGTCCCAAGTTCTAGTGAGACCGTTGAGATCAGTCATAACTAGTTCATCCTCATCAAGGGTGTCTCCAATAGCACTTAGTTTCTCTTTGAACTGGGAGACCCTTGTGAAGTAGTATTGAATTGATTCTCCTTTGCTCATCTTGGTGACCTTCAGTTGAGCTCTAAGATTCATCTTTTTGTTGATGTTCCTTCTCTTATACATTCTAGAAAGTGCACCATACATTTGATTTGGTGTCTTCTTATATGACACTTGAGGTATCAAGTGATCTTTGATAGAATCAACAATGATCCTCATTGCCTTGACTAGGTCTTGTTCATAATACTCCTTAGCTTCAACTTCTATTGGTTCTGCAACTTCATCCTTGATGTACTTCTCAAGGCCATTCTCTTTCAGAATGAGACCAATCCTATACTTCCATTCTAGGAAGTTTTTGATGTCTTACAATTTATTTTCAAGCTTAGTGCTTGGGGCCATCCTATCCAGGAGGTCACTAAAAATTGAAACTAATCAAAATGAAAAGCTGACCTTACTAGGAGATGCACCTGACTGAGGCGAGTTGGTTGGTCCAACTGATTTCTGGAGATCCCAAATCTTCACCCTTCAGATCCTACTTGCTAGGTTTCAATTTCTGCAGAATTCATGGTTCTGGTTTTCTGCAGTTTTCTGATTCAGGGACAAAATAGGGTTTGAATTTACCAGAGATTCAACCACCCAAAAACTTCGATCTTGGGCTCAATAGATGCGCTCTAGGGAGGTGCAACGTTTTATGCAAGAATATCTTCCAAATTCCAAAATTTGCAGAAACCCTAATTTCTTCCATAGGAAGAGGAGAGAGATTTCACCTTGTGAAAGATGTCCTATTCAGGCTAGCTCTGATACCATGTTAAGATTTCATATTCTAGACTAGATATCATTGGTGTTCAATTCAATTTCACAACAGTAGCATATGCAGAATCACTGAAAGAAACACAATCACAAGATAGACACAATATTTATCCTGGGAAACCCTCAAGGAGAAGAAAACCCAACAAAGCTTCCTCTGTATAAGATGTATAAGATATAACCCCAAAATAAGCATTCTACTCCTTGTTGTTATGTCTCTCTCTCTCCTATTCGCTACACAAGTGAGTGAGTCTGTGTTATAATGATGAACACAACTCCTCTTTTTACACACATTGTGTCAACTAACTTTTACCCTAGACAAGTCGGCCCCACTAAACTGTCCGGGACGACTTCACCTAAGGAGACTCAAAACAATATTTTATATTATTCATTAGGGTACTAATGACCCAACTTACAATGGAGGCTTTACCTCATGACTCTATGATGACCAATTACAATAGTAACATCCCAATGGAGGAATAATAACATCTCCCTTGGGTTACATCAGTAAAATACATTTAGAATATCCTTTGAAGTTACAATATTTCAACATTTCTCACACTTATGAAATTTGGGTAAGGAGGAGAAGGAGCATTGCCCCTTTGTCACCCTTTTATGGTTAGAGTGGTGAGTAGCGAGGAAGTGAAGACAATTCATACTATTTCAAACAAATATTGAACAACATAAAATATACTTTTAATTAAACACTAATGGAAAATCGCCTCGACCATAGTTCCAAAGCACAACATCTTTATTTCATATATACAATAGTGAATACATCAAATACATCAGGGGGATTGTTTCATCTCTTCCATTGTCCCATTATGTTTTTTCACAATAACATAATTGTTTTAGTGTACCATGTAGAAAGAGTAGGAGGAAAGAGAAAAGGTGACTCTAACGTTGTAGATCATAGCAAGTTTTTTCAACTTTGAAGGATGCAATTGATTCTCATGATGAATAGCATCGATACAACCTGTCTCGATACAATACCATGATAATGCTCCATTATAGGGATGCAAAAAGGTTTTACACATATGGCGATAAGCTATACATGATTGGCCTATGCATATATTATCTCCCATTGGAATTCTCATGCAAACCCAACATTAATTTTTTTGAAGATGGTGTTTCCAACTAGTAAGAGGCCCTAAAGTAAGGAAAAAATTCACCTTCAATGAGATTGATGACAATTCTATATTTGCACAAGTCTAGGAGGAAATACATGTTAAGATTCCACATTCTTAGCTAGATATCATTAGTAATCAATTCAATTTCTCAACAATAGCATATGTAGGATCACTGAAAGAAACTCAATCACAAGATAGACACTGATTTATCCTGGGAAACCCTCAAGGGGAAGAATACCAAACAAAACTTCCTCTATATAGAGGTATCAAAAGCACAAAGATAAAATGCCAAACATGTGCTCCTCCTCATTGAATATATGTCTCTCTCTCTCTCTCTCTCTCTCTCTCTCTCTCTCTCTCTCTCTCTCTCTCTCTCTCTCTCTCCTATGCGCTATACACAAGTGAGTGTGTGTGTTCAAATGATGAACAAACTCCTCTATTTATACTCTTTCTTACACTTGAATTTTTCCCTAACAAGTCGGCCCCAACAAACTTACTGGGATGAATTCACCAAGGAAGTCACAAAACAATATTATATTATAATCAGGAGGGTTCTATTGACCTGACTTACAATATAGGTTTTACCTCATGACTCTACGATGACCAAATACAATAGTAACATCCCGATGGAGGAATAAAACATCTCCCATAGGTTACATCAGTAAAATACATTTAGAATATTCTTTGAAGTTACAATATTTCAACACCCCCATTTAACGAGAAGAGTATTCTACTGACAACAACATCATCAACTGTAGGACCAAGGAGAGAGAGAACATCTGCAACAACATCAAGGCGATACATATATACATCATTGGAAGTTTTCAACAATCATTAGCAACTGAAACAGTTACTAAACATCTTCAACATCTTCAACACTGGAACATCATCTTTGACAACACTGAGTCTTCATCTTTGATCTTCATCTTCTACAGCACTTGATCACTCGATCCTCTACCACATTTGATCACTCGATCCTTTGCAACACTCGATCAATCGATCCTTTGCGACACTCGAACGCTAGATCCTTTGGAGCACTTGATCTCTTAATCAACATCATCATCTGCAGAATACTTGATCTTTCGATCAACAACAACATAACCTACAACATACATGATCCAATTATGATATGATCAGTCCCTATCACTTTAGGACATAAGTCCAAGGACGATGCAATCCTACCACTTTCTCAGAGATAGAAGTCTACATATTCAATTACAGGGTGATTGATCCCTATCACTTTAGGACATAAGTCAAAGGACGATGCAATCCTACCACTTTCTCAGAGATAAAATTCTACGGATTCAATTACGGGATGATCTTTCCATATCACTTTAGGACATAAGTCCAAGGACGATGCAATCCTACCACTTTCTCAGAGACATAAGTCTACGTATTCAATTACGATATGATCGGTCCCTATCACTTTAGGGCATAAGTCCAAGGACGATGCAATTCTACCACTTTCTCAGAGACAGAAGTCCACAGATTCAATTACAGAATGATCAATCCCTATCAATTTAGGACATAAGTCCAAGGATGATGCAATCCTCTCACAACACATAGAAAAATGTATGTGGATCATTTTAGGAATAATGTCTAGGGATGATACAATCCCACTGCAACATCATCGACCTACTCCCCTATTTCAAGGAGGATCCACATCATCAACCTACTCCCCCCTTTCAAGGAGGTTCCATATCAACTTGCTCCCATTTTTCGAGGAGGGTCCATATCATCAACCTACTCCCCCTTTTCGAGGAGGGTCCATATCATCAACCTACCCCCCCCTTTCCGAGGAGGGTCCATATCATCATCGTTTCTCCTTACGAGGAAAGTATGTAAAATCATCATCACTATTCCTCCCTATGAGGAAAGTCTTTAACATCATCATCAATTTTCCTCCCTATGAGGAAAGTCTTCAACATCATCATCACTTTTCCTCCCTATGAGGAAAGTATTCAACATCACTCTTCCTCCTTTTGAGGAAGGTCTTTTCATACTACACCAAGCTTGTCATGGAAGTATTTGAAACTTTACTCAAGACAGAGGCTTGGTCAACACATCAACAACTTGCTCATCGGTACTCACATACTGGATCTTTATAGCTCCCTTCTATACCATGTCCCGTATATAAAAATACCATATTTCTATGTGCTTCAAATTATCATGGAACACTGGGTTCTCCATCATCTTTATACGGCTCCCATTGTCACATAGAGTCAGTATGGTATCTAGATCCACATCAAATAGACTTGACATCAACTTCTGAAGCCATATGGCTTCACAACTAGAAGAACATGCTATTATCTACTCTGCTTCAGTTGTACTGAGAGCAACACTGGAATGATTCCTACTAAACCATGAGATCATGGGGGATCCTAGATAATAAAATCCACCATAGGTTCTCTTCCTATCTAAGGTACTTCCAACCCAATATGCATCTGTATAACCATATAGTATGTAGTCATGATCTCGATCATAGTATAGTCCAAAGTCTATCCTACCTTTTAGGTACCTCATCACATGCTTTGCAGCTATCATGTGAACACGTCTAGGTTTAACTAGATACTGACTCAAGGTGTTCACATCAAAGAATATATATGGCCTAGTGTTTGTCAAATACATCAACGATCCAATAATATGTATGTAATATCACATCCACTAACTCTGATGATTCATCAGACAACGACTTCAGGTTGGTATCCATGGGCATGGCCATGGCTTTACAATCCAACAGATCAAATATTTTTAATAGTTCCACAGCATACATCCCCTGGTTTACAAATATTCCTTCTACCTTGGCCATACTTCCAATCCTATAAAATAATGCATCAATCCAAGATCTTTCATCTCGAATTATTCAGTGAGCTTCTTCTTGCTTTCTACAATCTCTTTCTCATTTCTTGTCAGAAACAAGTCATCCACATACATGAATAGTATGGCAGGTTCATCATCCATAACCTTAAAGTAAAGGTTAGGATCGACTTTACTTTTAGTAAATCCCAAGCTTGTAAAGAAGCTATATATCCTTCCATACCAAGCTCTAGGAGCTTGCTTTAGTCCATACCGATCCTTCTTCAGCTTACATATGTGAGTCCATATGTCTTTGACTTGAAATCCTTGTGTTTGTTCAATGTATACTTCTTCCTCAATTACACCATTCAGGAAGGATGTCTTTACATCCATTTGGTGTAAACTCCACTTCATCATGGATGCAAGTGCCATGATGGTTTTGATGGAAGTGTACCTTGATACTAGCACAAATCTCTCTTCATAATCATTTCCCTCTTTTTGAGAGAATCCTCTAGCCACAAACCTTGCTTTGTATTTTTCAATACTTCCATCAACTGCATGCTTTATCTTGTAGATCCACTTGGAAGATACCACAATATTTACTTCGAGTTTGGGAACTATATCCCAAACATCATTCTTCATTATTGATTGGTATTCTTTCATCATTGCTTCTACCCATTCTTTCTTCTGTACTGCTT
Source organism: Pseudotsuga menziesii (assembly GCA_001517045.1). NCBI lineage: Eukaryota > Viridiplantae > Streptophyta > Pinopsida > Pinales > Pinaceae > Pseudotsuga > Pseudotsuga menziesii. The sequence continues at coordinate 13,644 of LPNX010988084.1, forward strand.
CTTCATAACTGGTAGGTTCTTGATCTACAAGATCACAAATAAATTCTACATAACTAGAGAATGCACTACAACAAAATCCTGGAATTAGCGTCCCATTTAGCATCCCTTTTTAGTGTGATTTTGTTTACATTGAGTTGTCAAACTAAACGCTAAATGGGACACATCATGGAAAAACTTAAAGCGTCTCAAAAAACATCTTTTTTTGCTTCCTAGATAACATCCTTTATGACGTCCAAAATAACGTCTATTTTTTTGCTTCCAGAATAGCGTCCAACTTTGCTTCTTAAACAACGTCAATATTTTCTTCTTAAATAACGTCCTATTTTTCTTCCTAACAAGTGTTTGCTTTTGCTTCTTAAATGAAATCCCTGTTAGCACCATATTTTAATCATTAATAGCACCATGTTAGCATCCAAATTAGCATCGAATATTGCATCCATTTTTTCTACCACTTTAGCATCCGATTTTGCACCATGTTTTACTTCCAAATATGTGCTAATTTTTATTCCAAATTTGCACCAATTTTTGCTTCCTTTTTTGCATCGTGTTTTTCTACCAAAATGGTGCCAAATATTTCTTCTATTGTTGCACCATATTTTACTTCCTATGTAGTGTAATGTTTTGCATCCAATGTAACGTCTTATTTTTCTACCATATCAACGCCATGTTTGGCTTCACCATTAGCACCACGTATTGCATCCTTTTTAATGCCTAGTTTCATGTCTTATTTTGCTACCATATCAACACCATGTTTGGCTTCATCATTAGCACCACATGTTGCATCCTATTTAATGCCTAGTTTCACATCTCTCATTTTTTGGTCACTAATTTAGTCGTTTTTAGTAATTTTATATACGAATTTCAGTCATTTTGTTTGGTCACTTATCTCTCATTGTTTGGTCACTTATCTCTTATTTTTTGGTTAATAATTTAGTTGTTTTTAACTGATATTATCATATCATTAGGGCATGGAGGAATCGAACCACCAACCTCCTGCTTGTAAGGCATGCACTCTTCCATTGAGCTAGCACCCTTTAAGAATTTGGGAACCTAACTTACAAAGTCCTCTATAATGGTAAAAAAGATAAATACACAAATTTGAGTATCTAATGGTCGACAAAGGATGATATATTGTATAAGTTCACAATATATGATCAAGCAGGTTATGAAATCCATAAACCTTTTCTAGGAATTTTGAACAAAACTCAAGAAATTGGCTTGATGGGATTGCAAAAATCACTATTTCCCAGCAACCGTAAGTGTGCCGCTATATGAGACCTGTCAACAACAATTATCTTGGTGTGGATTCCAAGGATATAGTATATAAGCATGATCATCCTAGAGCCATGTATAAGTGGAGCAATAAGGAGAATCAAAAGAGGATGATCAACCCAATAGTTGGTGCTTCACATGGATCTTATCCACCATGGAATGATCAAAGTTCCTTCTTCCATCAAGCTAATGCGTATCCACAAGGAAAAATGGTTAGGATATATTATGATGCCAATTCATAATGTTTATTCACTTCCTAGGGTGATGTTGCAGTGCTTGGACTGGGAGATCTACATGATCCCCAACAACATTGGATATAAGCATATTCATGGGGCCATATAGTATAGGATGAGGCTATCTTTTTATCTTTTCTTTGGAAAACCATGCATGATTTGAAACACTGGGAGAAGGAATAGAATCATATATACTTAACAAAATACAATCATGACAAGGAATAGGACTCTACTCTATAGTCATTGTGCAGATGTTGGAAATGGGTGTAACTTCCTAAGGACTATGAAAAAAATCCATTTAAATATGAATGCAAAACCTTCCATGTTGTTACGGAGAAAACTTCCTATGGCTTGGGGTTTACTACAATAGACATAGAAACTGCAGAAATCAACCCTTTCCCAATATGCAAGAGAAATAAAACATCTAACACTAAAGGATCTCGAATCATACGTTATTTCGGATGGTTGAAGTAGATCCCTCTTGAGCTTTTTCCAATCCCACTTGCTTTAGCAATTTACTCTCAACAACAGTAAACAAGGCAATCATGCTATAGAGTATAGTGTTAGGCCTACTCTAGCATATATAATCAATAATGCATAAGAAATTAAATTCATCCATGGATTCAATATTCATTTAAATGCACATCATTGGACAGGAAAAGATATTTCTATTAATAAAATCAGAGATTACATAAGTGACAACCTCTGTTGGCACGTCTGCGAACCAGAGAAACTGAGTCCTCCACCTGGGCCTCCACCACCTCAATCCTCCGTCTCTCGATAGAAATCTCACAAGCAAAGGCAAGCTTGGGAAGAACACAAAGTGCTCCAAGGGACAAAGGGATGCAGACTCAAGTACAAGAAAGCTATGACAACAATGGACTATAGCTTTCTTGCTCTTCAATACCTCTTCTTCAATGTATCCAAGGGGTTCCTTATATAGTGCTTCAATGGGGTAATGGAAGGTCAAATCCGAGCGTCTCAAGGCATATGGAAGGACAAGAGACAAGTGACTCAGATCCACATCGAGGAAAAATCCAAAAATATTTGGACTTATGCACACATCCTGATGTATGCGGATTTAAGGGTAATATCTGTGTATATACACGAGAAAGGGATTTAAAATCGCGTACAACAAATAATAGGTGTTTTTAGGGATGATCTTAGAAAAATAAAAGGTACAATAATGGTCCATGGGGTCCAAAGAGTCTGCAGAGGGATAGGGAAGGCCATAAAAGTGTGATCAACCATGTGTGGTAAAATCTGCTATAACAGATTCCCCCTAATGTGTGAGGTCAAAGGGGTAACATGGTGGCCGAAATACATTATAAATCCATCCCAAAAGTGGAGTGATGAAGAACTAGGTGGAAGAACCAGCCATCCATCAGTATAGTACAATAATCAATCTATTCATATGATTGCAAATACATATAGCAGTCCTGGATACATAAGAGTACAATGGCCATGAATAGGCATGATATACAAAATGTGACATGTGTGGTCATCGCCACGTACAATATATAATAGATCAGAATATCCATGATGAAGATATACAAAGGATCAAGATCTCCATGAAAGCTGAATATATACAATGGATCAAGATCTCCATAATGGCTGAAGATATCTGACATACACTGGAATCCAGTCACAAGATTTGAAATATCATGAACACTTGCACGAACAAGGTGGTAGCATATGTGGAATGCCACCACTCTCGAAAGTATTCTACACAAACTACTATGAGTACATGTCCTACTACATGAATAGAGGTGTTGAGGTTGAACATAGTACTCCATCATTTGATTAATGGTCATTGATGTATATCGTTAATAGACGCAAGATCACCCACTGATAATGAAATGGGAATCAAGGTACTAGATTGAAATTTAACAAGTGTGAATAAATGTGTTGAGGTCGAACACTTGAAAGAATCCATCGATTAGCAGACATTGATGTATTCCCAAAAATTTCACTGGCGAGATAACCTACCACTGATGAATGTAAGTCTCAAGGCACTCAAATGACTCTAGACTCCTATCCCAGAATAAATGATCTGAATTCGATGGGATGGAATCCACTGGAAGGAGGGCATTAAGGCATCCCTCATCAACCAACACGAGATACTCAGCAACTCTATATAATGTGGAAGGACTCAAACATGATGTGCATGAACCAGTAATAATACCGAGAATGGCCGACATGCAAAGTCCAGACAACTGAGCTATGGCAGACTCAGGATTCAACTTCCTTCGAACAAGAGAATAAAGGTGAATGGTGACTGAATGTAGGAAGCATATACTCGATATACAAAACTGGGACATCTCTACGACACAAGAGGCATCAACAGAGGCTCCATAGGGACTGGAAGCTTAACCAGTCGGTGGAGATAAACTCAGAAAAATGAGTACAACTCCTAAATTCAAACTATTAACCCAACCAATGGATGTGATATACAATGTTCTGTTTGAAGGCGACACGACTCGACTGCTGCCAAAGATAACATCTTTTCCCATCCATATTTTTGGTTTTTTGATTTTTTTGGACTTTTTTAGATATTTTGAAAAGCTTAAAAAAGAATAAAAGTGCTTTATAGTTATAAATCTAGGAGGAGACGAGTGTCAAGGGACAAACAAACTAGTTCCAAGCAGCGGAACATACCTATGCTCAATGCAAGGAAACGTGTGCAATATAATGACACTCGGGGGAAAGTCCCCTCCTGGTAAAAAAAAATGGGGAATCAAGCTGCAAAGTATATATAAAAAGGCTGTGCTTGGCTAGACGTGAGACAAGCTCGAGCTGTATGGCTAATAATCAAAGTCAGGGAAGTCGGTGTAAGGCTCAATAAGGCAAGCAAAACTCATGATAATGCAATTACAACTTAACATATACAAGGGAGTCCCGGGGAAATGGCCAGCATAAAGTTCAATAGGAGTATGAATCTCTTGCTCAAAGTCATGGCAGTACTATACAAAGGACTCCCACTCCCTATAAGAGAAATGTCGGCATGGGCACCAAATACAAAACATGATCTAACTAGGGTACCCATGTATGGTAAATCTCTACCACTCACAACATGTCACTTTTAAAAGTAGCAAGAAGGCTCCGTGACAAGATGAAATGGGTTTGTACCTAAGGTTAAGATGAAACGGCCATAAGGTTATGCAAAGTGAAAACGGTTGTGAAACCTAACCTATATGCCAGTTTAGACATAATACCTGCAATAGGCACGAACAGGTCAAAGCCACAGTCAAACTGCACTCAAAATGGATTCCTATAACAACAAATTAGTTCAAACGGTCCAAAACAGTCAGAAACGGTAAAAAACTATAGAAAGTGGGTAAAAATTCAAATTTTTTTCTATAAATAGTGAAAAATTTAAAATTTTTCATACCATTTGAATTTTTTACCCAACATAGTGCATTTGAGCTCATAACTTCATAAGCGAATTTTAAGAGCATCATCCAACAGAATCCTTCCCCATTTGATCTAGGTAGATTCTCACGCTCTTCTATTTCATTTTGATGCAAATTTTTTGAAATTTCATGGGCTATTTAATTTTTTGATCCATCCAAACTTATGCGTTTCGGCCCACATGGAAATTAGGCCTTTTTCCGCGTATAGGGATTGCCTTTTTCCGCGTATAGGGATTGCCATATGCGGAAAATGCACCAAAAGCCGTGTACATATGCGACTGTTTTGAAAACAGTCGTGTATAGGGCCTCTAACAAGATTTTAAAGGGTAAATATTGATAAAAAAACCTTGGTTATTGTGTAGGATAGTGCTAGAGTGGAGAGAAAGAGAGCATGGTGATGTTGAGGAAGCTGTGCAAGGTGATCTCATGGCTCAACAAGCATTACGGGCATGTGGATTGTAGAAGTTTTGGTGTCTCCGCAGCATGATGGCCAAACCAAGACTACTCCAGCTACTGGTAGACTATTGGGATCCAGAGTCTGAAACATTTCAGATAGATGGGATGTTTCTCAACATTGAGGATGAGGACATATATTTTATCATAGGTTTGTCTCGACGAGGGGAGATGGTGAACCTCTGATCTCGTGGGCCAAGATGCGGGTTGACCATAGATGAGTACATAGCTGTGTACTGCTTTCTAGAGACAGAAAAGGTTGGGAATCAAATCTCGACAAACTTTATTAAGATTCTGGGACTGAAGGCCATACTTTTGGCACTATGAAGGATTTCAGGGTTGGCTTCACTCCACCAGGCCTCACAGCTAATGATGTTCTATGTGGTAGAGTGCATGCGACCTACAGTGTATGACTGGAGTACTACGCTACTGAGCAACATGAAACAGTAGCTGAGTGATTGCAAGATGGGTAGAGTTTAGGATTTTAGGTTCGGCAGTATACTGAGCACATATTTCTTTGAGTGGGTGTCAAGGCTAAGCCCTAGGTTAGACATTACTCCACATGGAGTCCGAGATCCATCCCAGTGATGCTGGGCGAATGCCATGCACATATTGGGTGGAGGTAGGGTGGCTAACCCCTACCCAGTAGATTTCTTTCCATGGTGGCGAAGACAGATCATCGCCATAAACGACTACCCCTATGTAGGGATAGACTTCCGCGGAGACCTAGATATGCCCCTACCACCAGGAGCAGCTTATGGTGACATAGGTAAAGAATCCCAAACACACTTTTAAGTTTTGAATTATTTAATTTTTTTGTGTTTTTTGATATATGAACTCAAAAGACATGTTATTGGTGTGACAACACATAATGACAATCTGTCATGTATATTCAGATGTAGGACCATGATGACTAGATGGCTTTCCTCATCATCGACGGAGGGGAAGAGGTGATGACATTATGGGTGTGGATGTGGAGCGAACGCTCCAAAGCATCCACATGAACTTTGTTCATTTGACACACAGGGTACCCATGGCGCAAATCGAGGACTTGCCTGAGGCCATATAGCGCCAGGTAGTTGGTGTACCACGAGCATGGGTTCGACTATTTCATCGACTAGCTAGAGCCGTAGTGTACTGTCATGATCAGAAACCTCCTCCACCTCAGGTTTAGAGACCTGAGTGTATTCATTTTTGTATGACCGTGTAGTATATTTTGGTGGCTCAGAAGCCCCAATTTTGTATATGACACTTATGTATTATGACGACACTTTTTGAAGTTAATGAATTTTTTTTTATGATGATCGATTTTTATTATATTTACATGTGTGTAAAATGTGTGTTTGTGATATGCTTATGGTCTATGAAACAAATGCCAATCTAACACATAGTTAGCATATGAGTCAGCAACTTGATTAAAAATTCTTGGAACATGAATGTATGTTATACTCTCGAATTGTCGTTCTAGCAATCTAACACGTAAGAATCTTCATAATAATGTCGGATCCCTAATATGATACAAACCATTAAGCTGTGAAACCACTAACTGCAAATCAAGACGTACCTCAAGAGAATGAACACCATGTGAAATGGCATCACGTAATAACTCAATGATGGCACTATATTTAGCAACATTGTTTGAAGAAGGTCGTAAACATATGCCTCCTGAAGACAATACTTGACCTGTAGGAGTATAGATCACCCAAGCAGGCGAAGCTGAGTTTTGAATGTGGCGGCTAGCACCATCAGCAAATCCTATGAAAATGAAAGATTCCATCGACATCTGTCATAAGAAACGGAAGCTAATCAACAAACATGATCACCATAAGAAAACCTAACTATGCAATGCAAAACTCTACAATAATATACAAAAATCATCCCTGGCCGAAGATCATGCATAATATTTTTTGAGATAGAGCCCATTTCTAGGCTTCGCTAAGGCTGTCCCTTCATAATCAACCAGCTCGTAGGAGCCTTTCTTTAAGACTCGTTTAACCATGTAAGGACCATGCCACATGGGATTAAATTTTCCTACCCCTAAGGGTTCCTTAGCTTGATCCCACAAAAGGACCAAGTCACCTTCACTAAATTCCTTGAATGGACAGACTTATCATATTGGACCTTGACGCGATGCTTGTTAACCTCTAGAGCCACTAAGGCATCTCGATGCTGCTCATCAAGCTGCTCTAAGTGGAACAAACGCTATTCCAATGCAGAAGTGTCAGGTAAAAGCTCCACAAATAGCTTTAGAGAAGGGATTTCGCATTCAACTGGTAAAAATGACTCCACCCCATGCACAAGATGATAGGGAGAAAAACTGGTGGTAGTCTTAACCGTGGTTCTATAGGCCCACAAAGCAGGATACAACATGATATGCCAATTATTCTTTCTTTGTGTGATGGTTCATTGGAGAATATACTTAAGTGACTTGTTCATTGGTTCAACCTATCCATTCGCCTAAGGGTAATAAGAAGAGGAGTGCTCTTGCTTATATCCTAACTTGGAAGCCAACTCTTCCATCATTTTATTCTGAAAGTGCCTACCATGGTTAGTGACAAGATCTTTCGAAATGCCAAACCTGGTGATAATCTGGTTGAAAATGAAATGCACAACTGTCTCATCATTGGATTTAATTGTGGGCATATCCTCTACCCATTTCGTGAAGTAATCGACAACCACAATAATATGATGATTCCCCCCAGGCGAAGCTGGGTTGCAATCCATAAAATCAAGCCCCACTTGGTGAAGGGACCAGCGGTGACAATAGGATGTAACGGGGCTAGACGTGAGCACATATTACGTGAAAACACTTGGCAAGGGTGGCACTTCTTTACCACATTAACACAATCTTTGAAGACGGACAACCAAAAATAGCCCGCTCTCAAGATTTTTTGGGCTGTAGAAATCCCAGATAAATGACCACCACACGCCCCTCCGTGGAAATCATTCAGCACAACCTTAGCCTCATCATGGGTTAAACAACGACATAAAATAGAATCTACCCATGGCGGTACAAAGTGTTATCCACTATAAGGTAGTTCTTAGCTGCATGACGTAATCGTCACCGCTCATCCCATGAGAGGTGAGTAGGTACCTTCAATGTTTGCAAATAAACGATGATATCCCTGTACCAAGGGTCCACAGTTGAGATGAGGAAAATATGCTCATCGACAAAAGAATCCTCATAAACTTTCTCCTCCTCCAAACTTGGAAAATCGGATATAAGCTCTACAAAGATTAACGATTTCTTCAATTTCGCCGAAACGAATTCGAGATCAAACTCTTGCAAAATGACAATCCATATATTATATTTCCCCCAATCATCCTTCTAGTGAGGACAAACTGAATTGGATTGATATGAGCTACGACCAAATTTTGGCGAAGGAGAATGTAATGTCTCAAACGCTGAACTGCATGAACGGTTGCCAAGGCAAGCTTCTCCAGATGGGAATAGCAAAGTTTCGCATCTATAAGGTTTTTCCTCAAATAATATATGACATGCTCATGGAGCTCCTCATCCTCCTGAACCAAAACCATACCAACCGTCTCCTGAGATGCGGGCACATAAATCAAGAAATCATGGCTATACTTTGGTGGACTAAGCATGGGGGCCATTGCTAAGGCTCGCTTAAGAGCATTGAAAGAATCTTGGGCTCGCTCATCCCAGTAAAAAGGGGTGTCCTTCTTCAAAATATGCATAATGCCTTTAGTCAAGTTGGCAAATTTAACCACGAATATTCACAAGAAGTTCGCCATGCCTTGTAAACATTGAAGGTGTCAAATATTACGCGGAGGAGATAATTGAAGTATTGCCTCAACCTTTAAGGGATCAACTCTTATACCCTCCTTGGATATGATGAATCCTAGTAAATGACCAACAGTCACGCAAAAGATGCACTTATGAGGATTTAAACAAACTTGATAATGACGACATCTTTCAAACACTAATCTCAAATGATATGGATGAAGTACTCTCAAATGAGAGTGAGCAGCAAGATCATCCAAATATACCTCGATAATCGTTTTAAGATCGTGAAAGATTAAGGTCATGGCCCACTGAAATGTAGCTACGATGTTTTTAACGCCAAAGGGCATCTTTCGATATGCAAAAGTACCCTAAGGACAAATAAATGCAGTCTTGTGTTGATACTCAGGCTTAATCTGAATCTGATTATATCCAGAAAAACCGTCCATAAAGGAAAATACCTCACTTCCCGCACACATCCAAAATATGATCAATAAATGGTGTCAGGAAATTATCCTAAGGACAGGCACGATTTAAGTCACAGAAATCAGTGCATATGTGGATCGTTCCCTACTTCTTATCCACTGAAACAGGATTTGAAACCCACTCTGTCAAGGGAACGGGATAGATAAAACCAGCTTGAAGAAGTTTCTCTATCTCAGCTTTAATGGTGGGTGCTTTTCTAGGATTCACTGCATATAAACGTTGTCAAATCGGTTTTGCATATGGATACATTTCGATCTCATGTTCGATAATACAAGGGTCTATACCCAACATTTCTTTGTATGACCAAGAGAAAATGTCGTGAAACTCTTTAAACAACTTGGTATACTCCTTGATCTCATCGGGGGAACAACCCTCCCCAATGTAGACATTCTCAACCTTGCCAAGATCATGAGAAATATTGATAGGAATTGTTGGTGATAAATTAGCCATGTTTCCATCAGCCATGTGACCAGGAGAGCTTAATGGAACCACAGGGCTACCAATATTATCGCTAAGAATCTCCCTAAAGTCATCACACTCCATACGATCAAGCTTAGGAAGAAAATATGATCGATGATGCAACTCTCCCCAAGGTTTCTCAACCCCATACATGGCCCCAAGAATAGCTTCATCTTATGGAAAAACATCATCGAGGTAATCATGTGAGTGAGATGACTCTACTGTCCATGTAGGAAGCACATACAGGTCCTCCTCCTCCGTCTGCGAAGAGGAAGGACTAGGTTCTGCAACCTGATCAAGATTTGCTTGATACACCACCATTGTTGTAGGAAACAACACGTTCGTCTCGACAGGTACACTTAGAGTAGTGCGAAAAGACATCGAATTTGACGACGACGAAGCCCCACCAAAAATAGACCCAATCATAAGAATGGGCGCAGGACAACTAAAGGTTCCCATAAGAGAAGGATACATACCTATGCCCACACTCCCAGTTGACGGCTGAGAATGATCGATAATCAGGATAGAAGCTCCTGATGATGCATTGACACTTGGATTATGGAATGAATTTTCATCAATCGTAACAATATTCCCATTAAACGGAAATCATATCAATCGAAAGAGGGAAGAAGCTACGGCTTGCATACCATACATCCAATTCCTACTCAGTAAAAGGTTGTAGTCAAGGGGTGCATCAACCACCTTGACCTCGATCGCGACGGTCTTCCCTCCCAATTGGACCTCTAGAGAAGGAAGAATCCCGTGTGGCTGAAATGATCTACCATCGAAGGCTATCAACATGGTGGAAAATTGAGACAGCGTGGGAGAACCCAAGCCCTTCTAACAAGACAAAGACATCATGGAAGCAGCATCACCTTCATCAATGACAGTATGCATGATGGTGTTGTTAAGACACTCTACATGAATCAAAAGAGACATGTAGTAAGGCAAGCGAGGCTGTACTCCCATGGTTTCAAATTTGATCATGGAAGAAGAACCATCATCACTAACTCCAAGAGTAGACAACAAGGATTTCCTCTGCGGAGGACAAGTCTAAAGCACTTCTAACACGGACATCGCACAAGGAGTATGGCCCAAATCCTCGACAACTGAATAGTTCTGGGTGGCTTGGGCATTAGGATTGTGCCCCAAACACTTTAAGACTCCCTTAGGAATGCGAGGTGGAGCTTCAGGTTTATCCATAGGATTTTTGATTCACAAAGGGATCTCAGGTGGGGAAGGTTCTTTCCCAAGGTCTGATTGTGACAAACCATAATATTTTGCACGAGTCACAACTTTAGCAGCATGCACCATGTTGATGCAACCGTGACCACTAGTGGCCTCTCGCAGATTTTGATTTCCACCAGATGCACAACTAGGATCAATGGTCCTTGAGTTCATATTTTGATTATTGGGTAAAGGATTAGTAAAAAAAGTTGGTCTCTGTGCTATGAACTTCAAGGCATCCTCCATACGAGGGAACAAGTGAGTGAGGTGGCCGTCCTTACACAACTTACAAGACTCCCTTGCTTGTCTAAGGTTTCTTTCATTAGTAATGAAATTAGTTTTGTTGGAATGAAAAAAAAAGTGTAGTCAAATGGTTTTCCATATAAGTCCCGGTTATTAATATATTTTCAAAATCAATTAACATGAACATTTTTAGCACAAGGATTTCAAATTTCATGATATACAATTAAAAACCCTGCCAAGACCTGGAGTAAATTCTAAATTTGAGAGATAATAAAACCACGTTTACTACTAAAAATTTCAGCAAAAGCTAAACTAAGATTTAAGAGTCATGCAATTAAACCTTTCACAAATCGTCTACTATGATATAAAAGGGCCATTAATACTGTAGCACAAGTTATGGAAGCCAGGGAAAAAAGCAATTTATGGTCTACGGAACCATAGGAAAAGTGGCCTCATAGAAGAAAGAGTTTTCCAAGAGGTACCACCATTTTTAATGGTGCCCATAAAAATTTTAATTTTAATTTATGCAAATTTTACATCTAATACCTTAAAAGAATTGGAGAATAGAACTTCGGTTAAAGTGTGACCATTGTATTCCAACAAAACAACATTATCAAACCCAACATCATTGTTGGTAGGCGGTTTTGGAGATATTTAGTTGCACAACACCGAGGATGATGCGTAAAGTCAAAGTTCATGCGCAAGACGGAATATGGCGCACAAGGAAGTTTGGTCATATTTTGTAGATTTTGGTTGCTATTTTGTAGATTGTGGTCCAAGTAGTTAGGAAGTTGATTTAAGTGGACCACGTTGCAAAAGGCTCAAGCCTATAAATAGATCTAGGATTGTAATGTAAAAGGATATTTTGATCATCCTAGAGAGATATTTTTGAGATATTGTTGTGAGATCTTGTATGTTGACTTGAAGAGTGCATCTATGTTCTGTGGTTGATGCGAGATATCAATTGTTTTGAGAACTTGTAGTTTTGATGCAGAGATAATATGACATGAAAGGGTTGTGATGGAAACACTTTGTCTTTTGCATTTTCCTGCTTTTTTGCTTTTTGCGATATGATGTGAATGGATAATATTGCAGTATGATGCTTCTTTCTAAATGATGTGATGCTTTTATGTTTTAAATCATGTCATGATGATCAATCTATTTTATATTGCTGTGATCTGAATGGTTTTATGTGATTTGATGAAAGTTAGTATGAATATGCTATAACGAACCAATGCTTGAATCTATGAATTAATGTTGCGATAATTTAATAGTAGATGCATAAAGCCCTCCATATTACTACAAAAACATGGTTCCGACAGTCCTCCCTTGAACATCTCGGGTGAGACCTCATTTGCTCTGCAGGTGTTGTTGGATAGGGTAAAACCTGTCTGGGCCAGTGATCAGGGAGATCTCTAGGTTAAGGGTGTCGACAGAGAGTGAACCCCTGTCGATGGATCTATGTCAACAAATGGTTCCATTTTCGAGACCGTAGTGTGAAGAAGAGGGAGGAAATGTTGTGGCATCCAATGAGACTGGATATTCAAGACCGGTTGGACAAGAAGGCTAGAAAATTCGTAGCAGAAGAAAATCAGAACCTTGGATTAACAACAGAATAGTGGCTGGGAAGGTACATGTATTATGATCTACACAAGTACTTATTTTCTGAATTCCTGATCATCTTGTACGAGTGGTTGGTGCGGCTGACCTATCGAAAGACAAATTTTCAAGGAGGAAAACCCACTTGCTGGATCCCAAAGTTGATCCAACAGCTGTAGGAGGTAGAGAAAAAAGAATCGAGAGCTATCGAAGTGTGGCTTGACAGTATCTTGGAAGGCTACATCATTGAGTTCATAGTTGACATAGTCAAATCTTACAGTGATTCAAAGGACCAAGAGGTAGGTTTTTGTTATCTTTGCAATTGTCAATTAAGATTCTCATCTGTGAAAAAGGCATATTGAAGATGAACTTCGACAAGTAGAGCCCTGGTGTACAGAGGCTGCAGGTATCACAAAGACGAGGGTTGGATGGAATGATATGGGGTATATGGATAGGGGTTACGATGAGACTGTGAGAGAATTTGAGGAAGGAAGTGGTCTTCTACGAAGTGGATTAAGGTTTCGGCAAGAGAAGAGGTAGAGGAAATGAGAGAGTACTACTGTGACTGATACAAGAGGCTACGCGAGAAGATCACAAGGGACGAAGGAGATGACTAGGCTATGCTTGATCCCAAGGAAAGACCAACCCATAGCAACAATGTACCCACACCTCCGTGCACTGCACATCAATCAGGAAGAGGGTAGCTCAACACCAAATTGTCTGACCTGTCATCAACACTCTAATAGTAGAGGATCAACAAACGTAGGAAGAAGGACCAGGATGGTAGGAGGTGATGTAAAGTTACCTTTGTTTTAGGGAAACGAGATTGAGGATCCCAAGCAATACTGGTTTCTATGTGAAGCAGTCTGAACAATCAAGCAAGTCCTAGATGATGATGTCAAGATGGGTCATTTGGCGACAACCTTTTGAGGTCACGCACTGGTTCGGTACATGAAGTTTACACAAGTTCCCACAGGGACTCCAGTGAAAACTCTGGCCGAGATAAAAAAAGGATTGATCAAAGAGTTCAGAAAGCCAAAGTCTGAAGCGCAATATATCACAGAGTTAAAGAAGATCAAACAATATCCAAATGAGACTGTTTGGGACTTTGATCAATGATTCAAGATGCTGATGGTGAAAGTTATATTTTGAATGAGTGATGTACAACACAAGGAGTGGTTCATTGCAACATTAGTACCGCATATCAGGCTGTCATTGATGCAAAAAAATATTGCGACAAAAAGCAAGGCTCTAGAGATTGCGATGAAGTTGGAAGCTTCAGTAGTTGGTGATACTGGAGTTGGTATGAATCAAATTCAATCCCAATTGGTGAACTTGACGATCCAATTGCAAGACATTAAGAAGGGAAGGGAGAAACATGAATAAATATGGTGTACTCGATGCCATGTGGAAGGGAATCATAAGGATTAGTGCCCAAAATTCTGAAATGATCTATTATCAGGAGCTCCAAATCCATTGAGTCATGGAGGCATGCCATGGTTCTGTGTCTTCCAAGTTCATGGACATTGACACAAAGATTGCGTATTGATGCAGAAAATGGTCTTAAAGATGACAAATTTGTATTGCACATTTTTTCAATCTGTTGGGCATAATGACAAAGACTGTCGAGCATATGATTTTCTCCAAGAGAGGACGATAAATGCATAATTTTTTAAAAGAATACCATTGATCGACAGAGAGACCTCCACCACAATAGCCATAATATATGGTACAACCGCAACCGTAACAATAACTGCAGTTTGTACCACAGTCGCAACCGCAACCGCAGTTTGTGCCACAATACAACCAGATGCAATATGCTTTGCAGTAGCCATAGTATACTCAACCGCTTCCAAATACCCTGCAACAACAACAGTTCAATTAACCACAGTATCAGTAGCAAGGAGGATTCCATGGAGGATTTTGAGGAGGACAAGTTGAAGGATTTGGTCGTAATGATTAAGAAATCATTCACATGGTCGATTTGACATTATAAGAACTAGTAGGATGCGGTTCGAAATCACCAATATCAAGATTGAGTTGTAGAGTTAAGTTGTTGCAGAGTTGTGAAGATTGAATCATCGAGTTGAGTTGCAGAGTAGAGTGAGGTTGAGGCGCAGTGTTGAGCAATTGTTGGGTGATTGAGGAATGTCAAGTGAGCCAATACCGATAGATATTTATAGTGGGAGAGATTCACCAGTTATCGGGGTGACTATTGAGCAAGAAACAACCAGCATGTCGATGGGTTCATCGTCAATTCTGACGAAGAAGATGGGGGCTCATCAACCCAAGTCCCCTGTACCAAAGAAGCGATCGACGATAACCTTTGCATAGGCACAGGAACAAGCTATAGAACTAGCAGGGCCATCGATATCAAGAGCTAAGGAATACATGACCAGTACTGGGGTTTCCATTGTGGAAATCCCTGAATATGTTCCTCCATGCAGACCTGGTGCCAAGCCGTGCAAGTTGAGGAAGAACTAGAGGTATCTGGTCAGGATGTTGTCAATACCATAGGGGATGGAATGCACCATGGACATCGTGCCCTACATCAAGAAGATGAAGTACAAAGATCACGACCTGCTGGCATCGACTAAGATCATAGAGGATCCATTTGTACTGGAGATAGGGGTAGACAACGACCCAATAGCGCGCACTCCACATGATTGGGCGTTGGGATTGGAGAAATTGGGGATTTTAGGACTTATCAATATACTGCATTTCAAAAGGTTGGTGGAAGAAAACACATGTGTGAAACATCTGTTGGGATGTTTTCACAGGGGGCTATATGTGGCTGGACCAGCCAGTGCCAGTCACTCGAGAGTTGATTTCCCAGATCATGGGGTTGCTCATGCAAGGGACCGATCCGTCGCAGTACTTTCGCGGTAAGGATAATGATAAGATACTGGATGCAAAGCTGAAGAGGAAGTTTGGGATGCAACACGACAAATGAACATATGTGGTGGATATGATCAATGACCAGGCTATGCACGTTGCAGCAAAGATTCTCACCATGAAGGTGGTAAGAAAGAACTGACCCAATCAATGCACTTATGGGGTCATTGCATGTGCTATGCAGTGCGTACAAACGAACTGGTCATTGTTTCTATTGAACTAGTTAACATAAGACGCGATAACAACACAGGCAGGGAAGCGACCATTCACTTATAGCTGGTTGTTCATTTTGATCATGCTAGTTGCTTGGATGGAGCCAAAGGACTACCAGGGCCTGGATGTTGAGGTCTCCAAAGTATGCAAGGGGGTGTGGTATCAAAAACTTTGGTACATCAAGGAAGTGGAACGTTTAAAGGACTGTTCGATACAGTTTTGGTTATATTGGGAGGCTGTGTAGGCTGCAGCCATGAATATCCCACACTTATTAGAAGAAGTTGCAATAAAATATCGATGGGTTATTCGGTTTGGAATGGGGCCGCATGCAATTCACATGTAGGTGAGAAGGGACCCAGATAAATAGTGGTTGGCCACACTCTATAAGCTTATTGATGTAGATATGGATTCCATAGTGGATGACTGGTCTACAAAGTGGAGACAATCAGTCAGTGAGTATGAAGTGTTAGACATTGCGACAAGTCCACCAACTGATGTTCCGATGGATACTGCACCTGACTAGTAGAGTGAACAAGAGTCGGATGAAGCATCGACAAGAAACCCAACAGATTCAGGAACGAATCAGAGGTTCGAGGAATAAAGAACAAAGAGACGTCAGGAGCAGGGTGAAGCTAATGACACAACGCCAACGGAAGATTCACAGGTCGGCTACATTATTGCAACTATCAAAACGCCAACTTCTTCGAGTGAATCATAGTTGAAGAAACATCCTACTGAACGATTTGGAGAGGTAAACACTCGACTAAGTTCTTTAGTTGATGCAATTTTGAAAAGGGTTCTCAAAGAAAACATTTTGCAGAAGGCAGGAGAGATAAGCACAGGGAAGCAAATTTGGATTGTACAGATTTCGCCACATGCAATTGAGACAAACAATGAGTATGTCAACACCTCACTCCAGTAGTTTCAAGAAATCTCATTGGATGTCAATGAATTGTCAACTCAGACATTGGTTCAATTGTAGAGGGTTACGAGTCAAGAGCTGATCGACCGAGAAAAAATCATCGGAGATCACCTTTTGAATTCACAAGAGCGAGAAGAAGTAGCCAAGACAGAGATTGTGGATTTAAAGAAGGCACAGGATAAGCTGTTCGTTGAAAAGGCACAACTGTGGGACAACAGGGCTGTATTGGAAAAATGATTTTTTGACGCTTATTCCTTCCAGGTTTTCTTCTTGATCTTACAATTATTTTGAGCATTTCGAAGAAGACAAAATTGGACTTTACCTCAAATTGACCAAGGCCACGTATCATTTCTCCAAGGTCACCTACTTTTTTCCTCTCTTTTATGGACATATTACTTGGTCTCAGTTGTAAGACTCATAGTTCATGCTTGTAGGGTCAAGTTGAATCAGTCTACTTATGAAGTTTTCTAGAGGATTGTTTGAAATAAGATTGTTTCATTTCTAATATTATAACGGTAGATGTTTTTTTTGTTTATTTTAGTATTTATGAAACAGATTTATCATAGAATATATATATATATATATATATATATATATATATATATAATTTTGAGCTTTTCTTCTTGTAAATGTTTCGTCAATATTTATACCTATTTTTCTCNTTTAGTTGTACTCCATCATTGCCAAGTCTCTCCTTACCCCAAGTCATGTTATTTTGATAGTGAGATGTATCATTTTTGATCTCATGTACTTGGTTCAAATGAACAAGGATTTACTTGCACCTTTTATGAGTGTATTGTGTACTTGGTTCATATAAGAAAAAATTAACTTACATTCTTTTGTCAACATATTTTATTGTTTGACACATTTTGAAGAGTTTGAAATTTGTAAATGAATACCTTAAATCATTTAGTACGGTATCTTGTTCTTTTACTTCTTTTATTTGCAATGTGTGATATGTAGTGTATTGCTTTCCATCTATTGACTGTATAAATTACTTCTTTGAGAGCTACATGAACATAAATACCGATTTGCACTAAGCCTTGGCTCACTGATTAGTACACTATAGCATGATCAAAATGTAGGTTCACTACTACATTTTGACCAAAAATCCGACGGTCGTCATGTCGGATTTTCGACACTTCCCTGTCGCATGTATGACACTTTGGTTTTATTTGAAGCGTCGGAAACTTGTCGTCGGTTAAGCGACACTTAATCAACCATCGCTTAAGCGACACTTAATTAACCGTCGCTTGAATTTAAATCGTCGGTTATCCGACACTTATTAAGCGACAATGACAGAAAATTTTAAAAACTTTTAGACCCACAGGCGTCGCTTAAACGACGGAGAGACGGATTAAGCGTCGAATCAGCGACATAAAGAACTGTCGCTTAAGCGACAGATAAGCGACTAGGCGTCGGATAAGCGACACGTATAAGCGTCGCTTAAGCGACGGAAGTTAAAGACTACGCGTCGGATAAGCGACACTTATAAGCGTCGCTTAAGCGACGGATGTTAAATTTTTTTTTTTTTAAATAATTGTAAATTGGGTATAAAAAAACACCAATACAATTGACCACATTTGGTGAAGTAGATTCGTAAACTGTTTTTGGAACATACACCAAAAAGAGAAGATTTAGACAATTTTCAAATGGAAATATTGTTGAACATTTCTTAGTTTTCACTCACCTTAATAATATTTCTTGAAATGGGATTTTATTTAACAAGAATATTTATAATTTAAAATACAGCAAAAACATATACATTTCAAGTAGATATCAGTTTTCATTGTATTAATGATGGCTGAATATCCTTAATAAATATTTGTCTATTTAGTTTTATAAATGTCGAGTAAATGAAACAACCCAGTAGCTAAAACAACTAAACTCATAAACAATTCACAAAAACAACTCCAACTGATAAATACTATTTCACAAAATAGCTATAAGTCACATATACCATATTGAAAAAGGAGCTGGACATTGTGTATAGCACTTTGCGACCTTCTCCAAGCATCTTGGGCTATGCGTTAGGTACTTGAAACAATTCCAATTATATCCATCATTGCACCATAGACTGTATTTTAATGAATACGTAATCTTGTTTGTTATGCTCACATATACAGCCTGTTGGTCAATATGAAATTAAAAATTAATGTCTTTTAAGGAAATTCAAGATAGAGTGTAAATGGAAAACATATATGGGTAGGTTAAGAGTGTTGTTATCAAACAAAGCCCAAAGCAATTCTTCCTTTTTCTTGAAGGGATAGAGAGCCTCTAGCATCAAGGATACATAGATGTAGGAATTCTCACAACATCAATCGACTATGAGTAATTACATGTGTTACCGAACAAACTAGCAGGGTAAGTTGTACAGTAAACAATGTAAGGAGATGTGACCCAATGCCACCTTAGTCACACTTCCATAAACTTTTTAGGAGAGTGTTGACCTTGAAGGGGAAAGCCCTTTACTACCTTCGAACTTGAAAATCAAGGGCAATCTCTACACAATTACATTAATGATCAGTGCCTCAAACAAGGAGTTAAAGTAGGCAAGAATGCTTTATGAAACAAGCCTATATCAGAGATTAACCCTCTGTTAGCTCTATCTATCCAGTTACTCTGAAATAGCAACAAGCACATGTATATATCAAGAATTTGTCGTTATCTTGCCATAGACATTTTATTTCACATTAATTGCCGCAGTGCTGTTATTTGCATTTACCAATACAGTGACATATGAAATTTTTTCTCAATGATTTGCAAACATTGTCTACTTCAAACCACTGCAATAAGATATCAGTGTAACTCAACAATATCTCTATTCCTACGTTATATCAGCATTAGTAGT
>LPNX010988097.1:1095-20224 GCA_001517045.1 Pseudotsuga menziesii
CCAAACTTGGCAAGTTTCACTGATACATCTCGGAAAATTTTGCCGAGATCGTCGTGGAAAGGAAAAAAAAATTCTAAGTGTTTTTTTTTTAAATTTGTGTGATGTCAAAACTTGGGGAGTTTCGCCGATGCATGTCAGAAAAAAATCAATGAGTTTTGTCGATGCGTCGGAAGCGAAAGCGGTGTTTTTCTGATATTTGTCGCAAGAAACTGGTAAGTTTTCCGAGGAAGAAAGAAAAATTTTCCAAAATTTTTCTGTGTGTTAAAATTTTCCATGTTGGCAGAAAAAGCTGAGTTTTGATGATATGTTGGATAAACTTGGCGAGTTTTTCCGACTCGGAAAAACTCAGCGAGTTTCGCCGACACGTTGGAAGAGAAAGCGGGTTTTTTTCGATACATAAAAAAACTAAGTGATTTTTGCCGACACATCGGAAGAAGAAGCTAATTTCTTTCGACATGTCGAAAGGAAAAGTTGAGTTTTGTCGATTAGCGTAAGAAGGCGAGTTTTGCCGATACGTTGGAAGAAAAAGGCGAGTTATGCTGACATGTCAGAGAAAATCGATGAGTTCACCGACTGGAGGAAAAATAGTAAATATGTCGATACAAAGAATTTCAACAGGTTTTCAGTGGGATTTGTAGGTGCCAGAAAATTTAAAAATGCCCAATGAACTTATGCGCTAGATTGCGCGAAATCGAAAGATTTACAAAAAAAAAACGAGGACGTTGCCACAAGGGGGAAAGCCCCCTTGACCTCCATCGTCCCCTTGGGACAGTCCTTGTTTGGGAAGAAAAATCTATGTTTTGACAAGTGGTCAATATAGTATTTTTCCCAAATACAGGCAAGTAATTTATGAATTTCTGAGAATGTCGTGCATCTAACAATTGTGTTTATGAACACATTTTGCAGAATCCTAGTCACGTCAAAGGCAACATTCCACATAGTGCAGTTTGAAAAATTTGGTCTTGGTTGGGCTAAGAAGATCAACATCATGAATGATGCACATGATCCCTTTGAGCCCGAGACAGATGCCATGGGAGAGAACATACATGTTGAGAATGCTGAAACAAAATCCAATGGGAGGAGAAATCAAGAGACCCCCCCAGATAGTACAGCCACCATGAGAATCCTATGGGTGGAGTTGCAAAGTTACATAGAAGATAATGAAAGGATTGTTAAAGCTCAGGAAGAACAAAATTAGTTGAATGCATCCATGCTACAAAGTTTGGCAGACATCCAAATGCAGATAAACTCTGGGCATCAAACACCAAATCAAGAAGAGAGTAGGGGTAGTTCAAGGAGAAATTCCCGCAAGAGGTCCAATAGCTCAAAAAGAGTTTCTAGAGATAAAACATATACTCCATAAATATATTCTAGTGTAACATCTGACTCTGAATAATCCATTGAGGGTTCAAGCTCTTCATCTCATAGGAGTAAGAGGAAGAGGCATTACAAGAATAATTCACATGGGGAATTTAAGAAGGAAAATCCTCCTACATTTGATGGTGATGTAAAATATGGTCAAGAAGCTGAAGCTTGGCTTCTTCAGATGAGAAAGTATTTCCAAGTCCAAGACTACTCTGGAAATATGAAGGCAAGGATAGCCATCTTCAACTTAAATGCAAGAGCATCTATATGGTGGGACAACCTCAGGAAAGTGAAGAAGATCAATGAAAGAATAATTGTGTGGAAGCAATTCAAGAAATATTTCAAGAATAAGTACCTCTCTGATAGGTACTATGATGAAAAGATTAAAGAGTTCCATGAGCTAAAATTGGGATAATTAACTATGGAAGAATATGCAAACAAATTCTTGGAAATGCTGAGGTATTTCAAGTACATTCGAGATGATAAGGTGAAAATTCAACGTTTTCTAAGTGGGCTACCTCAAGAATATAAATATAGGATTGAATTTGATGAACCTCAAACTCTAGAAGAGGCAATAAGGAAAGCCAAGTATTGTTGTGATAAAAGAAAAAAGCAAACCTAATTTCCATAAGACATGGAAGGACAAGAAGAATGAGACATGGAAGGACAAGAAGGGTAAGCCACTACCTCCCCGACAACGGCGCCAAAAATGTTATCACGGATCTTGTAGTTTCTATGATATAGAAATCCAATACATAATGGCAGAGGGGATGGGCAACCAAAGCAGCGACCTATGGAAATCCTAACCCCCTAAAAATGGATGGTTGTCACACCGATTAAGACTTCCTTCGCTTTCTGCCATTAGAGAATCCCAAGTGACAAAGGGGGAGACCCAGATCGATCCTGAAAGGAAAGATCTAAGACAAATCACCAGATTAGACTCCCGATGGAGAATACATAAGGTGAGTGTCTGAAACGCTAGATTTAGAAGATGAGCCAAGAAATTAAGGATACTTGAGTAGGGGTCATTAATTTATATTGCTAATGTTACTTAAGTGAAAATATCGGGTGGCTTGTGAAGATTCAAATCAGATCTAGGATTTTAGTGTGCCGATTCAAATGATCAAACCCCAAGCTTGGGGGGATTTAAGCAGATAATTCAAAAATACCCAGGACGTAGTCGATATACACTAACTTGGATAAAGGATTCAACATTGAAAAGATCCAAGGGAAACCAAACAAAATACACAGGGAAACTGACTTCCAGATAGAGAGATGGGCACCCTCTTCCCTAGAGATCAGTTCCTGAAGGTGGGTAACTGCGAGTATGTAGCTGACATCTAAGAAGGAGAGGAGGTTTTGAGGGATGAACAATAAAACCTAGATCACCAAATTTGTAGATTCCCAGTGCAAAATTGGTCTAGTTAATTCTCCTACTTCTAATGAGGGTTTTATGAATAAAAGTAGTGATGGGCAATGCATCCAGAAATTAAACGGGGAAGAATTTACTTGTGAGACGTACCTGGATTTTGCATATGACCTCTGAGATAATGAAGAATGATGATTTTTTGATCAAATGAGTATTCCATAGAAGATCCTGATGTAGTTCAGCTTCAGCCAGTGACCCTAGCGCCCCCTCAACCCGCCAATCCAAAGAAAATCAAATGGTAATATAGACGAACAAGATATGCAGAATAAAGAACATAACAAGAAGTAAAAAATCATAAATAAAGAGTTTCTCCATGAACCGAACACCCAAGCGACGAGACATGGTGAGTTTCCCCACAACTGTGCCCTCCTCAAGCGTGCCTGCTTCATCCTGCAGACAAATGGGTAAAGGAAAAGTACAAGTTCTATCCCGAAGCTATCTCAATACATAAAGACAATGATGTCAATCATCAAATCATCAAATCATCAACAAAACTTCGAATTTAATCCCACACAAATCTCTTTATTCAATATTCTGGTGGCGAACCTCATAAAATACAATGGGGGGGTCACCTCTTTTAAATAGTTTGAGAGTGTGTCCACATTTCAACTAAATGTCATCTGGTGGTTGATTAAGACATCATTAATGGGGATATCAACAATACAAATATCATCACATGGATCAAGTCACCACATCATCAAGGGGGGCACACTTTGCTCAAGGACGCCTATCTAAGGTGAAAGTCACATTATAACATAAGATGTGACATGATAATACATAAGGGGGGGTCACTAGGGGCTTAATTCACCCTATGATCCATTACAACTTCAAAAAATATGATATAACAATGAAATACATCATTAGTCAATGGTGTATATAAAAACCAATCTTAAGTCAAGTTATTCATAATCATGGTGACAATAATAATAGTAAGTAAATATACGTGTGCTTCTAAAAAATATTGGAACCTTCTGGAAGTTTGCTTGTTCATTCCATACTTACAAAGTGTAAACAAAGTGCTCTTGCTGGGTGAGGATGGAGAACAAGTCCATGTAAAGGGACATGACCTGTAACTGACCTTGATCAAATGATCTTTCGAATTGTTTGACAATTATACATGACCACAGTGACATATACATGACAAATGAACAATAGGGGATGACAGTGTCTCACAAGTGGATAAGATAAACTGAAAAATATCCCATTCAACTCTAACAACATGTGTACAACTCACATCCAAGCTAAGAAAAAGCTCCATGAGCATATTTACTAGGACCCTTGTGTTGAGTACACAAGAACTCTAATGCGAAGATCCTAGGAGACATTGTGAATTAACGGTCCCTTGTGAATGTACGGCATCCTTGAGCAAAGTGTCCCCCCCTGATGATCTGGTCACTTGATCAATGTGACGACCTTTGTGTGATTGATCTCCACCGTTGATGATGTCTTTATCTCAACCGTCGAATGATAGCTAGTTGAAATGTGGACACACTCTCAAACTATTTAAGAGAGGTGACACCCCATTGTATTTCATGAGCTTTGGCACCAGAATATTGAATAAAGAGATTTGTCTAGGATTACACTCCGAGTTTTTACTAATGAGTTGATGATTTGATGATTGGCATTATTTTCTTTATGTATTGAGCTTACTTCAGGATAGATCTTGTACTTTTCCTTTACCCATTTGTCTACAGGCTGAAGGAGGCACGCTAGAGGAGGGCACAGTTGTGGGGAAACTCACCTTGTATCATCTCTCAGGTGTTTGGTTCAGGGAGTAACTCTTTCTTTATGAATTTTTACTATTTGTCTGTTCTTTATTTTGCAGATCCTTTTTTTCTGTCTTACCATTTGATTTTCTCTAGCTTGGTTGGTTGATGGGGACGCTAGGGTCACTAGTTGAAGCTTAACTCTATCAAAATGTTTTTAGGAATACTCATTTGATTAAGAAAGAAACGTTCTTCATCATCTCAGAGGTCATATACAAAATCCAAGTATGTCTCATAGGTAAATTCTCCCTCGTTTAATTTATGCATGCACTTCCCATCATTGCTTTTATTTAGAAAACCTTCTTTAGAAGTAGGGAAATTCACCAGACCAATTTGCACTGGGAATCTGCAAATTTAGTGATCTGGGTTTTTTCCAGCCATTCGATGTTATTCAGGTCATTGACAATAAAATATTCAAGTTTGAATTTTAAATGCATTCCCTATAGGAGCCAAATTGCACAATGAAAATTCATTTCACTTAGACTTATGCATGGTATTTATTCAGCCCTAATCACATGATTTGACACGTTGCCATATCCATCCAATGATACCTGCATTCTTATTTCTAATTAGCTGAAAAGTTGTACATAACCATGCACATCATTTAATTTTGCACAATTGCAACAATCACAATATATATGCAATCAACTAAGGATTTAATAATTGGGGCTACACAATCACACTCTTTTCACTGCATCATTAGTAGCTAATGAAACAATCTTAGGACTTATTAACAATCCTCTCTATATTGGTTGTTAATTGATTTTTGTGGATTTTTTTTTCTTAGTCATGCATTCTCGCAATGCATCTTAACACGTGCACTTAAACATAGGCATGCATCACCACAACATGACCATTAGTCCTTACATGCTTTGGTTATTAAAATCATCACCAACACACACTCATGCAGGATATTCATTCTTATGAATGCGTTCAACCCTACAAAATTAAGGGCATAAGGCTCCTTTCCTTTACCACCCCACAACTCACCACACCTTGGTGAGATCACATGCACAACATATCATCCATACCACATGTAGAATGAGTAACGATGCCATCAACCATTACTTGTATGGATTCCACCAACACTTTTGATGTTACCTGATGGGTTTCCCTTTTACCAAGGACTAAACAGTCATTCCAAAAACCTCTTGATCATGTATTTGTTGTTCCATCATATCCTCACAATGATGTTGATAAAATGAAACTACATCATCAACGTATTCAACCATGATTTTATTTTCTTTGGTCCTACAACCATTATCATTAACAACAACAATTATAACCACAATAACATTCATTAACGACGTTATTGCATATATAAAACCATGCTACTTTGATCAACGTGCAACATCTCATGCATACACCACATCTTTACATGCACTATGCATTATCATTCAACATGTCCAATAGGGCTTATGGATTTCACCAATCCAGTTCTTGCATTCTCAACATTCCCATACTATGACTTTTTGTACATAAAACTCATAAAATATAAATGTATTAGCGAGAGAAGAGTTGAGGAATTCTCCCTTTCCAATTCCTCATCACAACATGGAAATCTATCATTCCTTGATGAACAACCTTTGCATGATTTCCATTTTGTCACTATCATGAACCACATGGCAGGTTCACATACTAGAATGTACTATTCCCTTCACGACAACTTCTTTATCATGCATACACATGCCCACAAGATGAGTCACCTCTCACCTTTACAAATTGCATACTCCTTTACCTACTGATCTATACCATACCTTACTAGGAATTCTCTCATGAAATACAATATCCATATTTAATAATCAAAAATTTCCACGGTGCATCCAACATAATTATCATACACTCTGGAAACTACCCCTATTGACAGTTTTTTTTTTGTCAAAACAAGGTTATAGACACTTTTCTGTCCTAATCCCTGAGACATCAAGATTCCTCATTCATATTTTAATTATGCACCATTGTTCCCCTATGGACAATATTTCCAAATCCCATCCTCCTCCTCCATTCCTGCTTCGGATATGGAATTTACATTACCTTAAAAATGTCAATTTTTCCAAATTCTACACTTTTTCCACAGTTTTAATTAGCTTTAGAGGGAAACTTCGGCTGGTTATAGAAGAAAATATAGAAAAATTAGGAAAAAATTTCTACCAATAAAAGTTAGTCCATATAATAAGGATCACTTAGTAACATTTATATCTTTGTTCCGACACACCAGTCAACCTCTCCGGGAAAATCGGAGTAGGACGAGCTTGGGACCCTCATTGATGCTTCTGTGTCATTTTCAAGTAGTTTCTGAACACATAGGGTCTCATCCAATTAGGAGAAAAAATGGTCTTGTTATTGAAAAATTAAATTTCAGGCTCTATACTTTGTTTTTTTATTTTTAGACCCAATATGTCGATCCCGACTTTTTCGATCAGAAGTCGGAAATCAAAACACACAGTTGATCTAAACTAAGTCATTTCCATCTTCTTGACTCCGAATTATTTCTTTCGTACTTTGGGAGTCACAAATCGGAAGTGAAAAACAACTCCTCCATAAGCCTTCCCGACATCCCGACTACGATTACTATATTCCGTACGTATGGAGTTTGAAGTCGAAAGCGCAAACAAGTTCCAAACAAGGCTACTATGGTCTCCTGACTCCGACTACTACCTTTTGTACATTGGGAGTCAAAATTCAAAACCATAGAACGAATTCCAAATCGTATCATCCCGACCTCTCGAATCTGAATACCACGTTCCGTACATCGGGAGTCGAAAGTCGACACTGCCGAACAACTTAAAATTAAGACCACCCTGACTTCCTGGCTTTGACTACCTTCCGTACATCAGGATTAAGAAGTCGTCACCATACAAATGGTAACAATCAACGAACTTTCCACCCTTCCGATTTCGATGTCGGAAGTTGAAATTCAACAAGATGTCCATGTTGCTACAAACTTCTCATGCCGATATCTTTCATGTCCAAAGTCTATTTTTGACAAAATGAGTGTCCCTGGAAAGATATCGACGAGATTTATACAACACTTTGAACACTTTGATTCTTGGCCATCCTTTAACCCACAATGTACCAAGCATCTATCAATACTCCATGTGCATTTATGATTTCTGCCTATAAGTGTAGATTTTGGCCCAAACAACCCATTGCTACAACCTTTAGCTCTGATACCACTCTCTCATGTCCCCAATCACCTCAGTGGCATTTAGAGGCACCAAGGAACTCCTTAGAAGGGCTCTCTAATAATTTTTCTTGCTTTGATACCACCCTGTCACGTCCCCTCCCGTCCATCCGAACAACGGAGGGTATAAGCAGGATATAGGGGGGTGCTAAATTTTTCCCCTATACCATATTAGGAAGTCATTAAAATATAAATGCATGTGCAAATGCAACAATAAAATACACATTGAGAGATGTATTTCTTCGCACACACAACATGCATATATCAACATTTTTATCACGTGCCTAATAATAAAAGAAGCACATACATAATTAATATCGTTCTCATGCCATGCACATGAAGCTAATTGAACAATTCAAGCTGTATCATTTCATTGAATTTAACAAAAATAAACAGTCATTCATAACACAAGAATTAGGCATAATTAAAAACACAGTAAACATTTACCTTTAATTGAAATTGTCCAAGCAATTGGGTATGTGACTGCAACGTTCCACCCAACCGTAGTTCTCTGCCCATCCTATTTTCTTTCAACACTTAGAGACCACCATTGAGCTGGGGTTGTACATCCACTAAGGAGGAACTACTCATGCTCACTCACAGCCACAAGCTCAATCACTTAGGCTAAGCCAACACACAACTGGGTATATTAAGCAAGTAGGGAGGAACAGGAGGTGTTTTCTAAGCCAATGAGCTGAACCACAGAGCTACAAGCATCTCAGTTCAGCTTCAGATAGTTCGAGCACCTCCATTACCTCCACTCTTAGCGTGAGTAAAGTCCCCTTCTCTACTACACAGTCCCTCGGGTGCCCTTTCCCTCAAAGTCGTAGGTATGATTGGTCCCAAATTATAAACCAAGAGAGATTTGTGCATTCGCTGGCTATACCATGAAAATCCAACCTCTGATCTCTCTCCCACTTCAATCCACTCTTGGATTTTTCCCAATTTCTGACCATGTGACTCTTAATCACATATTTCAACTGCCAGGCTTTCAAAACTGGGTTCTACCATGAGGAAGATGAATTATGGGTCAAGTAAACTGAGCCCATAACTTTCCATACAAATTTCTGAAATCTGCCCATACTCATTAAATTCATGAGATGATTTCTCAACTGCTTCCTTACAACATAAATAAATGGCAGCATGGCTAGTCAATATGGGTTCTCATGGTGACATTTGGAAACATGGGATTAAATCCAACAACCCCTCACCTCTCCCTAGTGGATAAGCATAGCCCTCATCGTTCATGTTGCTCCACCATAGCCAACCTTTGGACATCTCATTATTATTGTAAATATTTACATGCTTTTACATTTTTCCATGGCTTAATAGCACATGGTCTATCAAGCATAATTTACTTGCACATGGTCTTAAGCGATTGATCCATAAAATCAAGTTACTTGCACTCTCTTTCAATAAAATCGAGTTCTACCATGTGTTGCGGAAAAATAATAGAGATGTCGACCAAGCAACAAATCTGGGTTCCTCGCTTAGTCCTAGAGAGCTAAAAATTAATGGTTCTAGCTCTCTTTGCATCCCCCCATAGGGGCAGGGCTAAGTCCTTGAGGCCTCCCCTCTCATGGGCCCCACCAAAGTGGATTGAAACGTGTTCACTTGTGCCAATGGCAGGTGGTGGCATGCAAGCACGTGGCCTTTCGTTTGATGGAGGAAGAAGTTTAAATGCGCACCAGGGCTTCGTTCCTTCACCTGGTGCGAAATCGTTGGATGTCTCGTCGAAGCTGGGGATTTTGAGTGAAATCATGGTAGTTTTTATGGCTCGCACGCTGGGAGATATGGGGTTGACAACATCCCTGTAATGATATTATACAGTGGACGAGAAAGGTAGGAAGCATCATTGGCTTTGTTTGTCAGTTTCAAAACAGGCAATTACAGGAAATTTTTTGTTTTCTTGTGAACAGGAAGGAGATTTGGATTGCCGGAATGGAAACTAGATCTACATCTTCCTGTGCGTCCTCAGCCTCAAGGCATGTGGTGGCGGTAATTAGGTAATTGAAGCATGAATTCAAAGTGCTACAGGATCAAGTTGATGCTATCGATACTAAGGGTGGTAGGAGATTGGCAAACGCGGATAAGGATTTGGCGTATCTGCGAAAGGAAATAAATCGCAAGGTGAAGAGGTCCGAGAATGTGGTTACTGGTTTGATAGCGGAGCTGGAAATTAAGGTAGACAAGCTCGCCCTAAAGCTCGTCAAGCACAAAACTCCTCCCAATTCAGGTTCTTTGTCCAACTTTGAACGGAAGTTTAATTGAGAATTATGCACTGTTTTTTGTGCTGTTTGTTTCAGTTTGCTGAATTTTCCTATGTATATCCTCCGGGATCCCTGGATAGGACAGTCTCGGTTAAAATAATTTTGCTTGTGTTTTCTGAAATTATTGTTTACCGTTACTGCTTACTATATCTACTGTATGCTGGTTAATGAAGACTGGTACCACTTTGCCGCTTCCATAAGGGTGTAAATAGAACTCTATTCCTATGTTGCTGCTTCCACAAGGGCATATACTGAGACTCTGAGCTGCTCCTGCCGCTATCTCATGGGCATTTTGTAATCTGGTTCTGTTTCGATGGTTACACCACTCTATTAATATATCGTAACCGTTGTTGTAAAAAAAAATACAATTTAAATTTATTATATCATAATTACTATCTATTAGAATTAATTTTGATATATCTAATTATTAATTTTACATTAAATTATAAATAAAAATATTTTAAAAAACAGTGTAGGTTAACCTATTATATAACATTCTTGCTTAATTTATATATATTATTAATATTAAAATTTATTTATAAGATAATATTAAAAAATAAGTACAAATATTTATCGAATATTTTTATACATAAAATAAAAATAACAATATATTATAATAAACTTAATCATTTCATAAATACTTTATCATGTTATACAAGTATATTGATAAATTTTACTTTATTATATTATATAAATATTAAAATTTGATGTTGAAATATACATTATTATTTTTTATTTTTAAATATTATAAATTTGAAAACTTAGACATTAAAATGGAATTGTTTATACTAAATTATTATTGCTATAAATGATATGAGAAAGGACATTTGAAAGGTAATGGATTGTTGCCATTATGAGTTAGGTATATAAATCTTGGGTTTGGAGAATTTAAGTTGGGAATTTAAGCTTTTGTTATAGCATTGAAGAGATTTTGCTCAAAGCCTTGGAATTGTAAGTGCGGTTTGTCAAAATTGGAGAATTTGATAGAGAATATTTATGACCATTGGTTTTTTTGTGTGGAAAATTAAATTGGATTTCTATCTTTTTATTACAATAAAATTTCCTTAAAAACAAAAAAAAACAAATACAATCAACATGACTTAAAGATGAACCATATTTCAATTAAAAATAAAAAATAAACTTTAAAATCTTAATATCTTGGTATATGGTTTTTAAATTAAAATATTAAGGATGCATTCTCACCAACATCCAATTATAAATTGAGGGCTTAATTCTTTATAAAATCTTGGAAAGCTAATAAGATAAATACCATATTCCAATTAAAAAATAAAAAATAAACTTTAAAATCTTAGTATCTTGGAATATAGTTTTTAAATTGAAATATTAAGGATGCATTCTTACCAACATCCAATTATAAAATGTGAGCTTAATTTTTTATAAAATCTTGGAAAGTTAATAAAAAAGGAAATTGGAAGACGTGGATAATGGAAATGAAAACTCTACTTTCTATATCATTCAAAATAAAATACATAATATTGATGTTTTTATTAAGAATAGTGTTATTAAATACAAAAGATATTGATATATTTTTTACATAAATTATTATTTATAATGATGATGACGATGATTAACACATCCACTGAGACTAATTTTGGTCTATCGTACCTTAAGAAGGATAATACTAGGTATACTTTAAAATCTTGTTCCTATGCTAAAAAAAACTTGTCAAAAAGCTTTCCAAACTTATTATAGTTTTGCCAAGTTATAATATGAAACTCACAGACTCACACAGATGGAAAACCCTTTCAGCCCATGGAGTTTAGGAATAGACCAACATCTTGTTTTGGTATGGAGTTCACGAGAGTTTATTCTAATATTAATTTTTTTCTGTGAGCTAGTTACTAGTGAGAGATACGTCTGAACTTCCAAATTAAGATTAATGACCTCCTTATAGTATCTTAATTTTTTCTCAAGAAATAAATTTTTCTCACACTACAATTTCTCTTTAAACTTAAAAGTAATAATACTAGAGCATTTTTTAAATAAACATACATAAATTTAATAAATTTTCAAATACAAATTATAAATAACTAATTTTTTTTTTTTAAATTAATGTACTTAAAATGACAATAATACACGCATTACAGAGAAATACACACGTACATTACATAGAAATACACACGTATTTTCAAACAACAACTTTATCACCGATGCATACTTCATATTGTTGATGCCTCGGTGCATATTTAGATATTAAAAGCAGGATGGCATTCATATCAATAATAGGCACAAATGTGCCTTAGTTTGATGCACATCCATGTGCCCTAGTCTGAAATGTATTGTTCCTTTAAAAATATATATTCTGCATTTGTGTGTATTATATATGTTATGAATCTTTCATATATATTTTAGATAATGAATATAGCAGTGTGTATTTTACATGCAAAAGTATTGGTGTTTATATTATTTTACATATAATAAATTGAAGTAATGATTCTCATAATAATATTATTGTAGTAAGTGGTATTTTGTTGTTTTTGGGAGTATTAGCGTTTATTATAAGGAAAAACAAATTATGTATGAAGGCTTGGATTCTTTCCTTTGGTCCTTTGTTTGAATCTCTCTTTTTTTGGTCCTTTGAATTTCTCTAGATGTTCAATTTGGGCAAGATTCCCCAATATTCCGTTCATTTATGGGCTAGTATTTTCATCTTGCCATTAATAATTCTCTTGAAAAGTGTTAACTTAAAAATGTAGATATGGAGCATAGATGCATTACTACCTATGTGTTCATAAGTATACATATGGGCTTCAACAAATAGAATGCAACTTAAACAAATGTGGTAGTTAAGACTACTCCTAGACTTAAAAGTCAGATTATGAGCATGTTTTCTTTCATTATAGAGCATGCTACGAAACCATACAACTTACCACTTCCCACCAAAATCCTCTTGCTTGCGTGTGTGGGGCGTGTGTCCGGTTCTTCCGATTCTTCTTCCAATGAGGAGGGAGCGGGGATGGTAAATTAAGAAATAAAAAGGTGGGGCCTGTCTATCCAGTCATGAGCATGAGCCTAGTGTTTTTTATGGTAAATTCAGGTCCAAATAAAGAAATCAACCCTTCCCCTCGTACCTCAGGAAAGTCCCTCCGGGTCCTTCCCCTCCTTTGTCCTTCCTATAGATCTGGTGGTTGAATCTTACACAGGGAGCCAAAAATCCTTGCATGATGCGGACAAGATCTCCGGACCTTTTTTGTTCTCCCGCTCCTTTCCTCGTTGAAGCGCACAGTGAGACGACTCCACCTCCCACGAGACAACAATAATTTTTTGGTGAGCGTAGGAAAGAGAGTAGTTAACACAGGTTTAAACACAAAATAACAAATTTAACCAACAGTCAGATTATGAGCATCTTTTCTTTCATTATAGAGCATGCTATGAAACCATACAACTTACCACTTCCCACCAAAATCTAAAGCATCTTAAATATTTTTCTTTAAAATATCAAACAAAATCAACATAGTGAATGATGCATAGAAATCACATCAACTAATTAGTAAAGATTCTTTAATTAATTTGGATTTCCAATTTTCTTAGTCAAAGCCAATCTTGAATGAAAAAACAAATGCCACATCTAGTCCTTTGCAAAATTTCGTACTCTGCACTCAACTACTAAGAAAGTTAGAACCATCCTTTGATCCGATTCAAAATGAACTCTCCTTAAAGCCTCGTATGAACGTTGATCAAACAAAGGGAATAAAGCTAATAAAATCTATAAAAAAAAAGCCTTTGAAAAAAGATATAGTTGAACCAAATAATCTAATATCAACTCTCCATTACTCATTGGATAAAAATAAAGATGAACCAAATAATCCAATATCAACTATCCACTACTCATTAGATGAAGATAAAGTTGAACCAAATGATCCAATATCAACTATCCACTACTCAAAAGAGGAGGATTAGACAAATATAGTAAAAAATAAGAAGAACAGTACAAACTAATAATGCCAAGCAATAAAAAAAACAAAACAAAGTTGAACCAAATGATCCAATATCAACTATCCACTACTCAAAAAAGGATTATACAAATATAGTAAAAAATAAGAAGAAAAACTAATAATGACAAGCAATAAAAACAAAACAAAACATAGTTTAAAGGATTAAACAAATATAGTAAAAAAAAACACTACAAACCAATAATAACAATTAATAAACAAAAAAACATAGTCTATAGGATTGAACAAATATATAAAAAAAAGAACACCACAAACCTATAATGACAACCAATAAAGAACAAAACATAGTTTAAAGGATTACACAAATATAGTAAAAAAAAAGAATAACACCACAAACCTATAATGACAACCAATAAACAACAAAACATAGTTTAAAAATGTACAGGATGCACTACAAACTAGTTATGAGCCTTTATCCAACCTTTTAGAGCTTATAATATGTTTTCCATGTAACATTCACCATCATTTTTATGTTACAAATCTATTTAATTTGACCACATCAATTTTCTATTAATATAACCACATGTTTACAATATGCGATACTAATCAGATTGCACCTAATGCAATACATGATGTTACCATCATTTTTATGCTACAAATCTATTTAATTTGACCACATTGTTTTTTAACGAGCGTAGATCCAAATCCTAGGCTCTATCAAGCGTCGAGATGGATCAAATCTTTCGAGGTGCAAACCTCTTCTTAGGTATCCATTGATTTGATTCAAACCAAAAGACACATCTTTTTATTTAAGGTCCACATATAATTTTATTATTATTAATATTTAATACTATTTATGGCCCACATATAATATGTTTTATTTTGTTAGGAACGAACATTGCATCATTTCTCCACACATGGTTTTAAAACCATATGCAAGGCCCTCCTACAATCATGGGTTGTTTAGGAGGCCTTGCACATGGTCTTAAAACCATTTGCAAGGCCCTCCTATACCATGTACAATAAAACCATGGGTTGTTTAGGAGGCTTTGCACATGGTTTTAAAACCATGTACAAAGCCTCCTAAACCATGTACAATAAAACCATGGGTTGTTTGGAAT
This sequence comes from Pseudotsuga menziesii, assembly GCA_001517045.1. NCBI lineage: Eukaryota > Viridiplantae > Streptophyta > Pinopsida > Pinales > Pinaceae > Pseudotsuga > Pseudotsuga menziesii. Next base: position 16,145 of record LPNX010988097.1, read on the forward strand.
GCCTTGCACATGGTTTTAAAACCATGTGCAAGGCCAACATTTTTTTTGCCGATAATTCAATTTTGTGTTTTTTTCTTGACCCACATATTTTTTTTACGGATAATTAAATTTTTACTTTTTTATTGTTTTGTTAGGTAGGAAGATTACAACATCTCCCCCATATTAGATTGTTTTAGTGGCCGACATTTATTTTGGCCTATTAGAAAATTTAGTTTTTATTAATAAAAATAACGTTATGAAATTGATATTATTTTTTATTTTGTGTTACAAAATCTCTCCCATAATATTCACTATCACTATTATTTTTTGCCAACATGTTACAAACGTTACAAGATCTCTCCCATAATATTCACTATCATTATTATTTTTTGCCGACATGTTAGTAACGTTACATCAAATTACAAGATCTCCCCCATACTGGGTTGTATAGCGTCTCTCCGCGCAATTAATATAGTTATATTTATGTGTTTTTGACATTTTTTATAAATTTGTCTAATATAAAATTATATAATTAATATAAATATAAATATATATATATATATATATATATATATATGTTTGATTATTTTTATTATAAAATTATCTAGTTTATTAACAATAATATTTTTTTTAGTAATGTAGTTTAAATATTTTATCTTTCCAACTTTTTTTAAAGTATATTTTATGTCTTGTTTTATTTCAAATTCAGTTTTACGTAAAAAAATTTAGAATCACATATATTAATTATGGAAATTGCATAATATCGCTACCATAAAGTGATTTTATCAAAAGATCATTTACCACATTCTTACTAAAAACCACCAAAAAAATCCAAAACCTAAAATAAATAAAATACTTTTTTTTAATATATATATCTTTCACTAAATTCATTTAAAAGTTAAACCTAATATCAACGAGATAAAATGATTTCCAACCCAAAAGTCACCTAACTATTACACCAGCAATACTTCCCCACATTAGTGGATGGTAGAGGTGGTAAACCGCCGACCATCCTTGCAGAAGGCCTAACCCCAAAGGACTCAAGGCTCGAACCCTTGACCTCTCCCCAAACTAAAAGAGTGTGCGCAGGTCTTACCAATTGAGCTAACCCTTAGGACTTACCTCTTCAACTTCTTTACCAATCAACTAAGCCCATTTTGAATATCATTTAGCATTGAAATATAATAATATTATATTGTAATATATCGAAACATCATTTTTACACCACCATTACATCAATTCTTATCATATATACTTTAAAGTTTCCAACCACTAAAATGGGGAATATGTAATATAACTTTCCAACATAATAACAATTTAGTAGACATAAATTTTAATTAAATAACAATTTAGCATACATAAATTTTAATTAAATAACAATTTAGTAGACATAAATTTTAATTAAATTAATAATAACTTATTTTTTTAAGATTATGAAAAATAATAAATAAAACAATAAAAAATTAAAAGTACGTAAAAAAATTAAAACATTGTTAAAAAAAATTAAAGAAAGTAGTTTAAATATTCTAAGTTTTTTTTTTTGGATTTGTTTTGTTCAGCTTGAAATCTTAATTTTTTTTTAAAATCACATATACTAGCTGTGAAATTGCATAATTTGAGTGCTATAGAGATAGTTGAGAGTTATTCCAATTTTGGATTTTGCCATTTTTTTTTAAGAAAATCCAACCAAAAACCTAGAGAATACAAAACTTAGATTTTGCCATTTGTCTAATATAAAATTATATAATGAATATATATATGTTTGATTATTTTATTATTATAAATTAGTTATGATCTTTTATCCAACCTTTTAGAGCTTATAATATGTTTTCCATGTAACATTCACCATCATTTTTATGTTACAAATCTATTTAATTTGACCACATCATTTTTCTATTAATACAACCACATGTTTACAATATGCGATACTAATAAGATTGCACCTAATGCAATACATGATGTTACCATCATTTTTATGCTACAAATCTATTTAATTTGACCACATTATTTTTTAATAATATGTTTTCCATGTAACATTCACCATCATTTTTATGTTACAAATCTATTTAATTTGACCACATAATTTTTCTATTAATATAACCACATGTTTAAAATATGCGACACTAATGAGATTGCACCTAATGCAATACATGATGTTACCATCATTTTTATGCTACAAATCTATTTAATTTGACCACATTATTTTTTAATTAATATAATTATATTTATATGTTTTTGATCTTTTTTATAAATTTGTCTTATATAAAATTATATAATTAATATATATATGTTTGATAATTTTAATTATAAAATTATCTAGTTTATTAAGAATATTTTTTTTAGTAATGTAGTTTAAATATTTTATCTTTTCAACTTTTTAAAGTATATTTTATGTCTTGTTTGATTTCAAATTCAGTTTTATGTAAAAATTCTTAGAATCATATATATTAATTATGGAAATTGCATAATATCGCTACCATACGATTTTATCAAAAAAACCTTTACTACATTCTCGATAAAAACCACCAAAAAAATCCAAAACCTAAAATAAATAAAATACTCATTTTTTAATATATATATCTTTCACTAAATCCATTTAAAATTTAAACTTAATATCAACAAGATAAAATGATTTCCAACCTAAAAGTCACCTAACTATTACACCTCTTCAACTTCTTTACCAATCAACTAAGCCCATTTTGGACATCGTTTAGCATTGAAATATAATAATATTATATTGTAATATATCGAAACATCATTTTTACACCACCATTGTAATATATCGAAACATCATTTTTACACCACCATTACATCAATTCTTATCATATATACTTTAAAGTTTCCAACCACTAAAATGGGGAATATGTAATATAATTTTCCAACATAATAACAATTTAGTAGACATAAATTTTAATTAAATTAATAATAACTTATTTTTTTTAGATTATGAAAAATAATAAATAAAACAATATTAAAACTACGTAAAAAAAATTAAAACATTGTTAAAAAAATTAAAAAGAGTATTAAAAAGAGTAGTTTAAATATTCTAAGTTTTTTTTTTTCTTTTGGTATATTTTGGGATTTGTTTTGTTCAGTTTGAAATCTTAAAAAAATATTAAAATCACATATACTAGCTGTGAAATTGCATAATTTGAGTGCTATAGAAATAGTTGAGAGTTATTCCAATTTTGGATTTTATCATTTTTTTAAGGAAATCCAACCAAAAACCTAGAAAATCCAAAACTTAGAATAATGTATCTATTTAAATTAAAACCATATTGAATAGTTAAAATAAAGCAATGTTAAAGTAAACCTAACATGAACTATCCAACTAGAAATAAGAGAGATAATAAAATTGCAACGGTAAATCAAGAGTTTAAATGGATCTAGGTAGATCAATTTTAACATAGTTGAAGCATGAAGAAAATGATTATATACATGATTTTTTTTTGTTCTGCCCTCAAAGTCACCCAAGGATACATCTTAACGGAATGAGCTAGCTAGAATTGACTAAAATGTTAGGAGGACATGGAGGTGGACTTTGATCCACTAGTACCACACGTTCCAACCACTACCTCAAAGTGCCCCCTAGCTTTAGGTTAGATCCTTATTGGAATTGAACCTTACCCACTAGTGAAAAGCTCATCACTCTTCAATAATAAATCCAACTCCTTATAGCCATTATATATACCAATTTATAATAGCAATAATATTTTGTTTAACACCAATTTATAGTAATAATATTATTAATTTTCTCAATGTGAGATGATTGTTTTATGTGGGTGCATAAATGGGGCTTCCACTATGGGATGGGGTATGGTGATTTTAAAATAAGAGAGGTTTTATTGGTAGATTAGACACATTGAGAGGTTGATTAAAGTCTCATTTCTTAAAAAATATTTGTAATGTAGAATTTAAGGTTTTTTTATGGTTATATTTAAGATAATCTAGACTTTATATATATATATATATATATATATATATAAAGAAACTTTAAAGTCACTAATTCGAAAAGTTTATGTGATAAAGTAGTATATATATAACTAATAGCATACAAATTGTATGAAACTTGGGGAATCATGAAAACCTTTGTTATCCCTC
>LPNX010988119.1:0-21770 GCA_001517045.1 Pseudotsuga menziesii
GCCTCTTCATCTTTCCCATTCAGAGCATACCCTGCAATCATATAGCTCCACATTCCCTTCCTCCTTTTCCTCGGTAACTATTGGTTTTATTTCTCACATTGAAATAAAACCTGGTCTTCGGCCTACTTGACCATGTCTTCAGATTGTCTTGGAAGTGGATGAAGAAAAAGTTATGGACCTGCCAAAAGGGTGTTTTACTGAGATTAGTCCAAATTCAAAAATTTGTCTAAGTATGGAATTGGTGTTAAATTTGCCCAAGTGGCCTTAAGGAAATGCCCGCCATGCCTCATAGGATGATTTGAAAAATGTATTGAGAATGTGAGTCTCTAGAGCGTTGTATGGAGAATACAACCATGTCAGTTTCCTCACTAGAGAGTCTCTAAGGAGGAAGATGTCAACCTGCCAACTTTGTGAAACTTTCGAAATTGACTAAGTGTGAAAAAGTAGTCAAAACTACTCCAAGAGAATATAAATGCACGCCATAGTTTATAGGAGAATATAAATTCCCACACCACATGGGGGTCCTGTAGATTGTTATTTTTCCTAGCTGACCATGTCTTCAGTTTGTCCTAAAAGTGCTTGAGGGAGAAGCTATGGACCTTCCAAAACAAGGGTTTGTGCCAGAGCAAGCAAAAATGGCTAAGTAGCCTCAGAAAGATGCCTACCTTCAATTATGGGTTAGAGTAAATTCCTGCAGCACATGGGGGTCTTGTAGTGTATTGGTTTTTCTACCTAACCATGGTATTATTTCTCCTTAAGCATGTCTGAAGACAAAGTTAGGAATATGCCAAAATGAGGTTTCAGAATAAATTTTGGAGAAAGTCCTGAAAATGACAAGTGTTGGAAAACTATCTCAGGTAGCCTATAGAAAATGCCCACCACAAATTGTGTGTTTAAAAAAATGCCGAGACTGTATGGGGGTCTTGTAGATTGATATTTGTCCTACTTGATCATGTCTTTAGATGGTCTTGGAAGTAGCTGAGGAAGAAGTTATGAACTTTCCAAAACAATGTCCTAGGTAGATTGGACCAGACTAAGAAAATTGTCCTAGTGTTGGAAAAATTGGCTCATGTGCCCTTGGAAAAATACCCGCCGTACCTTATAGGTGTATGATAAAAATTATATGAAGATATAATCCTACAGCTTGTTGAAGAGGCTATCTCACCATGCTCTCACTTCTCAAAGAAGATGTTTGATGGCAAAGATAATGGTCCGCCAAACAGAGTTTCAGGCTATTTTGCACTATTCCAGTACTAGCAAAATTGCCTTAGTGTCCTCAGGGAAATGCCTGCCCTATCTAATTGGATGATGCAAAAAATGATATGAAAGTGTTAGGCTATATCTTGTTGATGGGTGCATCTAACCATGGTCTCAGTTATTTTGTGGAGTGTTTTATGATAAAGATATATATTTTCCAAAAGTAAGAAAAATATTATTTTGCATTTTAAGAACACAAGAAAATTGGTTGTGTTAGATTCGGGAAATTGAAAAGGCATTTTGAAATGCCCGCAAGAAGGGGTTATTTTGATGATAAAATTCATTAGGTAGCATAGTCATGTTCCTTGGTGAACTGAATATCCAATGATACCTTCAGGTTGTCTTATGATGGTCTCATATGCAAAATATCAATCTACCAAAAATAAGAAAAATAATATTTTGCATAATGAGAACAAAAGAAATTTGACCGTTTACAATGGATCATGTGACCGTTTATAATATAAGTTAAAAACAATTTTGTTTAAGTGTTAAATTACACAGTTTGGAAGCCGATTTTCAAATGACCTCTAGATAATGTGTGTGTATCAAAAAGTTCAAAAAGTGACATGGATTTGATCCTTGTTGAGGTGGATATCCTGCCATACTTTCTGTTTGCATTATGATGGTCATATATGCAAAAGATGGACCTGCAAAGTTAGTGAAAAATAATAAACAAAGTTTATTAAATAAGAAGCTACATGAATCTATTTAGAAAAATAAATAGAAATTTAATAAAAAGAATTGAGACAGAGTTTTGAAGAGACAAATCTTACTATTGGAGAGATGCAATGTTTAGAAGAAGTTTTAATTGATTATTTCATTAAAACAATAAATAACAAACATAGATTCGAAGAGGTGCTTAGGCATGATGACATGGCTAAGTAGCCTAAAAAAAATTCCCGCCCTAAATTATGGGTTAGAGTAAATTCCTGCAGCACATGGGGGTCTTGTGGTGTGTTGGTTTGTCTACCTAACCATGGTATTATTTCTCCTTTTAAGCATATCTGAAGAAAAAGTTGAATCTACCAAAATGAGGTTTTAGAATAAATTTTGGAGAAAGTCCTGAAAATGACTAAGTGTTGGAAAACTGGCTCAGGTAGACTTAAGAAAATGCCCACCACAAATTGTGTGTTGAAGAAAATGCCTGCACCATATGGGGGTCTTGTAGATTGATATTTTTCCTACCTGATCATGTCATCAGACTGTCTTGGAAGTAGCTGAGGAAGAAGTTATGAACCTGCCAAAACAATGTTTTAGGCAGATTGGACCAGACTAAGAAAATTGTCCAAGTGTTGGAAACAATGGATCATGTGGCCTTGGGAAAATGCCTACCGTACCTTATAGGTGTATGATAAAAATTATCTGAAGATATCATCCTACATCTTGTTGAAGATGATATCTCACCATGGTCTCACTTCTCAAAGAAGATGTTTGATGACAAAGATAATGGTCTGCGAAAACAAAGTTTCAGGCTATTTTGCACTATTCCAGTACTAGAAAAAATGCCTCAGTGGCCTTAGGGAAATGCCCGCCCTATCTCATAGGATGATGAAAAAATAATATGAAAGTGTTAGGTTATAACTTGTTGATGGGTTCATCTAACCATGGTCTCAATTATCCCGTGGAGTGTTTTATGGCAAAGATATAAATCTTCCAAAAGTAAGAAAAATATTATTTTGCATTTTAAGAACACAAGAAAATTGGTTGTGTTAGATTCGGGAAATTGAAAAGGAATTTTGAAAAGCCCGCAAGGAGGGGTTATTTTGATGATAAAATTCATCAGGTAGCATAGTCATGTTCCTTGGTGAACTGAATATCTGTCCATACCTTTAGGTTGTCTTATGATTGTCTCATATGCAAAATATCAACCTGCCAAAAATAGGAAAAATAATGTTTTGCAAAATGAGAACAAAAGAAAATTAACAAAGTGTTAAAAACAGGAGTTTGAGAGGTCAGTTGGAAATGCTTGCCAAGGGCTGTCTTTGTGCAAGTAAATTTATCAAATTTCATGGATCCATTCTTTGGTAATTTGTCCATCTGCTCCTGACTTCAGGTCTCCATAGAGTGTTCACACGCGTGAAATAGGAGTCTGCCAAAATGGGAAGAAATATGTTTTGATGTTAAAAAGAGGTTGAGAAGCTATTTTGAAATGCTTGCCAGAGGTTGTGTGTGTGCCAACAGATTTATCTTGTGGTATGGTCTTGTTCATTGTTGAAATGGCTATCTAGCCATGCTTGTAGGTTTCCTTATGGTGACCACATGAGGGAGAAATCAATCTGCCAAAGTAGAAGAAAAAATGTTTTTACATGAAGTTAAAAACAATTTTGTCTGTGTTAAATTAAACAGTTTGGAAGCCTATTTTCAAATGATCTCTAGATAATGTGTGTGTATCAAAAAGTTCAAAAGGTGACCTGGATCTGATCCTTGTTGAGGTGGCTATCTAGCCATACTTTCAGTTTTCATTATGATGGTCATATATGCAAAAGATGGACCTGCAAAGTTAGTGAAAAATAATAAATAGAGTTTATTAAATAAGAAGCTACAGGAATGTATTTAGAAAAATAAACAGAAGTTTAATAAAAATAATTAAGACAAAGTTTTGAAGAGACACATATTACTATTGTAGAGATGCAATGTTTAGAAGAAGTTTTAATTTATTATTTCATTAAAACAATAAATAACAAATAGAGATTCGAAGAGGTGTCTAAGCATGATGACATGGCAAGGTGTAATTGGAACAAGACATGAAGGACATAGATGACTAAGGACATGCATAATGACATTGAGAAGCAAGCATGAAAAGCATGGAACATATAGAGAGTCAAATGACCCTTATGTGGTCATTTGAAGATGATTTGGGCAAGACAAAGATGTTGGTGGAAAGATGATAAGGAAATGGTGACATGACAATAGACATGCAAACTTGATGACATAGATGGTTGCGGGCATGATAAGATTGGTAGAAAAAGATGTTGAAATTGAGTTCAAGCCTTATCTCAACGATTCACCCCCCTCTCAGTGAGCATTGTGTCTAAAAGACTGAAGTTTTTATTGACACCAATAAGTGTTGTGCAATGGCCTTTGATTTACTCACAAGGAGACCTTGATAGTTTGTTCATTGGAACACTAGGTGGCCCAAATGGTCCAATTGGAAAGTTGTCCTTCTACCATGGAAAGTAATTAACACTGTGTCAATGGCTAATAGATTAGTGGAGCATCGGGTCTATACAAAAAAAATGAATGGGTTGGAGTCATTGTTGACTAGACCCTCTTGTTGTAATTACTCTGGTTTAAATAAAAGGATGGAGTTGTAGGGTTGTTAAATTTGTTCATAAGGTACATGACCTGAAGAATACAATTGTTATTTTGAGCCTCAATGTTAGTTTGTATCCCTAAAAAAAGGATGCATGCTTACCTTTTATGAATTTACGACCAGATGATTGTTGTAGAGTATGACTGATCTCTCTAGTTTTGGATATGGTTAATAAAGAAATACAGGCTCAATCCGCGCTTAATCAATCACCAAGAACCTTGTCACAACTATAGTAAATGTGCTAAGTGATATAGCTTGGCATGCTCCCACAAAGGAGCTGTAAACTAGAAATATAAAAGGTAAAATTATCTATGTTGACATCGTATAGGTAACTAGGTTGCAGCAACAGAGATAGCTGCAATGAGGTAGTCAGTTTCATACTATTTATCCATGGCGACATCATATATGAACAAGTGTAAACATCTCTATGCAAAATATAAGGGCACATGGATGGCCTAAGGCGAGGGTATAGGCGACTTCTGTCATATACATAGAATATTATAACACACATAGCCAGTTAGACCTAGACCCAAGAAAAAAGATGCAACAACCGGGGCAAAAAATCAAATCTATTTTATTATTATCGAGGGTTGCCATTTTATATGAAAACCTGTCCAAAATGTGAGCACGGTGCACTGCATAATAGGTGAACATAACACTAGTACTACTTACTACACTGCTCCTAAGAATGCAATGGAAAAATGAGGCGGGAACTCTAAAACCAAGGGAAAAGCAGGGAATGGTACAACAAGAACACAATTAAGATAGATACATCTGATATTTTTATGTTTCTATACAAACATTGGATATGAAGCATGATGAAGAGGATAGAAATGAAAATAGCAAAGTTATATTATACGACATGTACAAGCAAGTCATATAAAATATTAATGCCTAGGGAGAATGTAGGCAATGCAAGAACCCTTACCTTATCAATCGCCTTTTGCTAGGTCCATTGGCCCATACCGCTTGCAAAGAGTTATCATAATAAATGGAAAACCACTATGTTGGCTTGCAATTAAATTTATAAATTAAATAAATAATCCATTCCTAGACCTATACACAAGTGGTCATTTTGCTAGGCATGGAAAATATCAAAATACTCTATGAAACAAAAAATGGGCATACAATTAAATCAGCTAATGTTGTCTGGAAAGTGTGTTCTTGGGGTAATTCCACCAAGAGATGTGGTTCTGGAGTCACATTCCACATGTCCTACAAAGGAAATCAACAATCAATCTATCCAACACACATTTTCCGCCAAAATATCAACTCGCATTTAAATGCTATATTACAATACAGTTGCCTCATTGATGTGGAAACTTGTGTTTGGATTCGACAAGATTTCTTTAACCATTGTATTAAAATGAAAAAAACACACAAATTTTAAAGTTTAAGACATAAATATATTAAATACACATATAAATAGGTTTTTATTGGAAATGTGTGGACACTGTTAATACCACCATCCTGTCAAACAATATAAAACAAAAAACAGAGGAAAGAGTCATGTTATCTTACTATATGAATAAAATGTCACTAAATACTCTGGATAAATCTTTGTTATCTATGAAATGTTAACTTTCCAGTAAATAATAGCCCGCACGGGTGTGGCTCATTGGCGGTTCAGTTGTTATGAAGTAACTTGTTGTAAATTAGAGGTCACGAGATCAAATCCCACGTGGGTTTACCTATGTCCCATGTCTTGCGAAGGGTGTGGGGCACCTAGGGGTATAGTGGTAGCGAGAATGGATCCCTGGACCCCGTGTCACATGAGTACCAACCCAGCTCTAGTTGCTGATTCCCCTACTTACTAAAAAAGAAAAAACATTCTAGTAAATAATATTTAGATATGGAAATATTTGTTCTAATAGAATGCACTTTGAGGAGCTCATGGAATGCTTTTGTAGCACACATATTAATACATTTTTTTGACTTATAAGAGAATACTTCAATTTCTTGTTGACTCTAAGACTCACCCCATTACCATGCATTCTACAACCATGTGTGTATATGCCATATAAAGAGAGAGGAAGAGAGACACCTTTACGAAATAGTGCAATCCCTTGAGATAGGAAAGGGGGTGAAATATGGTGTCTCTTCGAAACAAGAGATATTTTCCTTGTCACAAAATCGCAGGATTGACGAATTAGTTGAAGCATTCATCACCACAGTATTCAGAACCAAATCCACATATGCTCTCCAACGACCAGAATGCAAAGAGCCACCCTGCAAGAATTATCAAAATATAAACAAAGTTTTAATAAACAGAAATTTCAATTATCTGCAAGGAAATACAAAAAAATTAATTTAATCCAAAAAAATTAAATACACATGAACTGAAAGGAAACATATTGTGTAAAAACAACTTTGCAAATTTAACGATACAATTTCTTGCTCAGAATTTATTATGCATTCTTTAAAATATTTCATTTTAAAGTTTGGTGTATGGTGATTTTTCTTGGCCCCTTTTGTATTATTTATTTCTTATCTTTTCTTCTAACAATCCTTACAAACAAGGCGACCGACATCTTTTCAACGACATCCTCCAACTGTAGAGTTAAATTCAAACCATTATGAAGCAAAACCCTAAACATGAATTTGTTCTCCTCAGGTTCAGGCTTGGGTTTCTTCTTAGGAAGCACTCCAAGCTAGTGCTCACTGCTGCTTCTTTTCCTCTTGGTAGAATATTCTTCCATTGTGAACACATGAAACAACAAACCACAGAGGGAATACTGTGTTCTTCTATCACAATGCTTGCCTACACTTGGAATTTGCAAGAAATGATGCATGTAATGGGATTTCGTTAGTTTATACAGAGAATGCTATGGCTGGGGTCGATGTCTCACTAATTACTCAAAGCAATTATGCATGTACAACTCAAGACAAGCTCTGGCATTCCACAATTGCTACAAAGCTCTGCTCAGTAGCCTCAAAACCACTATGAGCAAACAAAAACAATTTTCGATAGAACATTCAGCCTTCAAACTCCAAAAAGTTTCCATTATCAAAGAAAAACTAACAACCGTACTATTAAAAACATTCACAGTATAGCTTTGAACTGTCAATTCATGGAAATTTTGACATGATGCCCAAAAGGAATGGTCAAAACTAGAAACAAACCCACATTTTGCAGAGATGCCAACTAGATAAATACCCACAAAATCATATGAATCAAATCCATATTTTATGGCGAGGATATGAACTTGCTTACCCTGATCATAAGCCGTGATGTTTGCAAATATCAGAAGCACCGTCGAGAAATTAAAATCAGAAGCCTCTTCATCTTTCCCATTCAGAGCATACCCTGCAATCATATAGCTCCACATTCCCTTCCTCCTTTTCCTCGGTAACTATTGGTTTTATTTCTCACATTGAATTTCCCAAGTTCACCTAGACAGCGCGTGCTTCATGCTTTCAAGGAGATTTGAGCCATTTGATCTCCACCACATCCACAACAATGAAAAAAACCATGAATAAAATAAAAACACAATAGGTAATCAAGAAAAACATAGAAGGAAACAAACCTGAAGGTCTAAACATTGCTGCCATTCTGGAGGTGGGGCAGGTGGTTCTAGAAGCATGGGATCACATGCGAAGGGAGTGGATGATGCACTAATAGGAAAGGTAAATATGATGCGAAGCTCAGAACAATTTAGTGAATACCAAAGTAAAGATCTTGTCATCACATCATCATCATCATCATCATCATCATCTCCCTCTTCCTAATCAACATCTACAGTCGATCCGCGGAAAGTGGTAGGGGGCTGTAAAGATCTACAGTCGGAACAAGAAGTTGGGTAGATCAATGGGTGAGAAGCATTTTGCGATTAGAAGTTGATCACTTATTCATATGAAAAAGGCTTAGCAGAATGTTAAAGTTCTCAAGGTTGAGTGGTCCCGATGAAGGTAGTTTAGAGATTGACGGTTGATATTGATCTCCCCAAATCAAGCTGTGCAGGTTGATAGTGTTGATATCCCCTATTATATCTCCCCTCCTCCCTCACCTCACCTTTTCAATTGAGTCCTCTTCTTATTCCTCCTCTTCCTTTCATGGGCTCTCTGATCTGCACCCTGAGTGCCCTCGAAACAAAGAATGATCTTTGAAAGTCTCCGGACACATCAGAGACTATCCATAATCCACCTAAAATTGGGGCTTTTGTTTGATCACTTTGAATTGAGCATCTCGGGAGGACATGATTCAATTATAAAAATAGTTGTTGAATTTAAGGTTGATAAAAATAGTTGCTGCCTGAAAGCATTAGGTTTACATTCAGGGGTTTTTCTTTTAGGTAGGTGCACCGAAGGATACTTTTTTCAATGTGTTTGAATAATAGTTATATGCATCGAGTTTTGAAAAGAGAATTGAGAATCCCTATCAATCCCTCTCATTTGACATCTAGATGTTAGTAGACTCAAGACTAAAGTTTGAAAGAAAAATTTTCAAGTCTTCTAATACTTAGGCTTATTATGGTGAAGACGATGCTTAGGGATTAGGTGGAGTTTGAAATTGAATGGCTAGTTACTCATGAACTGTGTCCATATGGAAAAACATATCAATTAGCTTTGTGATGGTATTTGTTACTTTTTTTTCTCCATTAATGGAAATGTGGATCCTAAAAAACTTATTTAGCTGGAAAGATAATAATACAATGCTTTTAATAGCGTGTAGAAAAGTTCATTTCAAAACATGTAAGGTAAAATGTCATGGAAAAGTTATTCTTCCAATTTTTTTTTCTTTTATGTTGTTTATTTAAACCATTGGTTATGGCAATGATCATGTGGTCACAACAAGGATCAACACTTTTAAATCTCCCAGGGATGTACAATGTTAGAAGTACACTAGTTTTAGGTGGATATGTTGGCACTTGATAGAGATCATCTTTCTAGTTTGTTATTAATGTTAGGGATTTGATGCTTGATCTCTTTTGGCCTTGTAACATAGCAGTTATAATAGTGGATCTCTTATCAAAACAATTCTAGACAGAAATAAGCTTTAGTATGCCATGAGCCTACTTTCACCCCTAAAGTTTCATATTATGCATTCAGATAAGGTTGAGGGTAGTTCTCAACTACTCTAATCACTTTAGCGTGATAAGAAACAAAAATTTCCCTTCAAAAAATAAATAGGCCAAAGAACATGCAATACAAAAAACCAATACTCCTAATGGTTATGGCTATGTTCACATTAACAAAACAAGTGCATCAATCTCTTTCTAAATGGGATTTTTCCCAATCTCATCTTCCATTACCCTTACATATTCTTCATTCTCAACCTTTATTTTAGTCTCTCCTCCTATATAATAACTCTTGAGTAATCCCCATAAAAGGAATATGGAAGTGATCATATGTACATGGTTTACCTCACTAATTCCATGTAAATGTTGAATCACTTGGGATTTCTTCTTATTGTCATTTTTTTTCATATACATTGTTTTTAATAAATATCCCCATAAAAGGAATATGGAAGTGATCATATGTACATGGTTTACCTCACTAATTACATGTAAATGTTGAATCACTTGGGATTTCTTCTTATTGTCATTTTTTTTCATATACATTGTTTTTAATAAATAATAAAAAAAATTTAAGGCTTAAATTTTCAAATGAAAAGAATGATTTATTTTTAAATGCCAACATTGAAGGGTTCAATTTCTCACAGCCCTTCAAAGTAAAATGAGACCCACCCTTCAAATTTGATCCCTAGCGACTCTGGAGCCGTTCAACCTGGTAAAGGTGGTGTCCTAGTCAGGTCTGGTACAGAAAGGATGTCCTCACGTACGAGCTGACCAATAATCATATCCCTCAAGGCCATTTGTGACACGCCCTAGGTGAAGATCATGTCCAAAGCATCACCGATTCACCAGCCTTCCCGACTCTAGAGATTTGGTACGTGGCTTGCGTAGAAAATAGCAGGAGATCATGAAGTTCAGATATTTGAAGCGACGAACCTGGCCTCTACATGAAACAAAGGGATGCGGCTAGATGAAACCGTTTCGAACACCACTGTCAGCGTAAGTGAAAAGGCAAAGAATGTCACGTCCAAACATCGCGATCCATGTGGACATCAATGCAGCATATTCAAAGGAGACGGCATGATTGGATTCTCAGTAGAAAATAGAGATCCCTACCCATGTCCACTTGTGTTTCCATTATGTTGACCAGTCATCTCTGTATCCAACTTCATCTTCATCACCCTATATAAACACCACCTTCCCACGCCGATTAAGATGCATAATATGAATCAGTAATTAGAGATAATGATCGAAGTGTTATTCTGCTAAGAGATTCTAGGAATTATGAAAGACTTGAAATGGCAATATGCTTTGAGAAGCTTGCCAGTCTCGGGGTGTTGATGGTTGGTGAGCTTGATTCCACGCTCATCTGTCACCCTGGTTTTTCATACCAGGAAAGCGCCAACCATCGGGGCCTGGATGTGAAGCACTTTGAATGTTTCTGGATAGATGTACCTTCGGCTGCGCGGTGCCAGGGTTTTCCTGTCCCATGCCCTGTCTCCCCAGAAATCCTCGAAGAAATCGTGGCTTCTAATGTCCCGTTATTCGTTCTCCCATTGCATCTTCCACATAGACTTGGGGACCCAGTGGATTTTTCTTGGCCCCTTTTCTATTAATTATTTCTCACCTTTTCTCCTAACAGTCCTTACAAACTCGGCGACCGACATCTTTTCCACGGTATCCTCCAAATGCAGAGTTAAATTCAAACCATTAAGAAGCAAAACCTTGAACATGAATTTGTTCTCCTGAGGTTCAGGCTTGGGTTTCTTCTTAGGAAGCACTCCAAGGTAACCCTCATTGCTGCTTATTTTTCTCATGGTAGAATATTCTTCCATCTTGGACACAAGAAATGGCAAACCGTAGAGGGAATATTGTGTTCTTCTATTGCAAGGCTTTCCTACACTTAGAATTTGAAAGAATTGATGCATGCAACAAGATTTCATTAGTTTATACAGAGACCGCTATGGCTGGGGTCGATGTCTCACTAATCACTCAAAGCAATTATGCATGTACAACTCAATATAAGCTCTGGATGCAAAAATGGCTAAGTAGCCTCAGAAAGATGCCCGCCCTAAATTATGGGTTAGAGTAAATGCCCACAGCACATGGGGCTCTTGTAGATTGGTCTTTGGCCTACCTAACCATGTCTTCAGATTGTCTTGGAAGTGGATGAAGAAAAATTTATGGACCTTCCAAAAGGATGTTTTAGGCAGATTAGTCCAACTTGAGAAATATGTCTAAGTATGGAATTGGTGTTAAATATTCCCAAGTGGCCTTAAGGAAATGCTCGCCATGCCTCATAGGATGATTTGAAAAATGCATTGAGAATGTGAGTCTCTAGAGTGTTGTATGGAGCATACAACCATGTCACTTGCCTCACTAGAGAGTCTCTAAGGAGGTAGATGTCAACCTGTCAAATTTGTGAAACTGTGGAAATTGACTAAGTACGAAAAAGTAGTGAAAACTACTCTAAAATTATAAAGAATATAAATGCCCACACCACATGGGGGTCCTGTAGATTGTTGTTTTTCCTACTTGACCATGTCTTCAGTTTGTCCTAAAAGTGCCCGAGGGAGAAGTTATGGACCTGCCAAAATAGGGGTTTGTGACAGAGCAAGCAAAAATGGCTAAGTAACCTCAGAAAGATGCCTGCCCTAAATTATGGGTTAGACTAAATTCCCGCAGCACATGGGGGTCTTGTAGTGTGTTGGTTTTTCTACCTAACCATGGTATTATTTCTCCTTAACATGTCTGAAGACAAAGTTATGAATCTGCCAAAATGAGGTTTCAGAATAAATTTTGGAGAAAGTCTTGAAAATGACCAAGTGTTGGAAAACTGGCTCAAGTAGCCTTAAGAAAATTCCCACCACAAATTGTGTGTTGAAGAAAATGCCCACACCGTATGGGGGTCTTGTAGATTGATATTTGTGCTACCTAATCATGTCTTCAGACCATCTTGGAAGTAGCTAAGGAAGAAGTTATGAACCTGCCAAAACAATGTCTTAGGCAGATTGGCCTAGACTAAGAAAATTGTCCTAGTGTTGGAAAAACTAGCCATGTGGCCTTGGGAAAATACCCGCTGTACCTTATAGGTGTATGATAAAAATTATCTGAAGATATCATCCTACAAATTGTTGAAGAGGCTATCTCACCATGGTCTCAGTTCTCAAAGAAGAGGTTTGATGACAAAGATAATGGTCTGCCAAAACAGAGTTTCAGGCTGTTTTGCACTATTCCAGTACTTGAAAAATTGCCTTAGTGTCCTCAGGGAAATGCCCGCCCTATCTCATAGGATGATGCAAAAAATAACATGAAAGTGTTAGGCTATATCTTGTTGATGGGTGCATCTAACCATGGTATCAATTATCCCGTGGAGTGTTTTGTGACAAAGATATAAATCTGCCAAAAGTAAAACAAATATTATTTTGCATTTTAAGAACACAAGAAAATTGGTTGTGTTAGATTCGGGAAATTGAAAAGGCATTTTGAAATGCCCGCAAGGAGGGGTTATTTTGATGATCAAATTCATCAGGTAGAATAGTCATGTTCCTTGGTGAATTGAATATCCAGCCATACCTTCAGGTTGTCTTATGATGGTCTCATATGCAAAATATCAATCTGCCAAAAATAGGAAAAATAATATTTTGCATAATGATAACAAAAGAAATTCGACCAAGTGTTAAAAACAAGAGTTTGAGTGTGTGTGTCAACAGATTTATCTTGTGATATGGTCTTGTTCATTGTTGAAATGGCTATCTAACCATGCTTGTAGAATTCCTTATGGTGATCACATGGGGGGAAAATCAATCTGCCATAGTGGAAGAAAAATTGTTTTTACAAGTTTAAAAACATTTTTGTCTAAGTGTTAAATTAAACAGTTTGGAATCCTATTTTCAAATGATCTCTAGATAACGCTTGTGTATCAAAAAGTTCAAAAAGTGACATGGATCTGATCCTTGTTGAGGTGGCTATCCTGCCATACTTTTAGTTTACATTATGATGGTCATATATGTAAGAGATGGACCTGCAAAGTTAGGGAAAAATAATCAACAAAGTTTATTAAATAAGAAGCTACATTAGATGTATTTAGAAAAATAAACAGAAATTTAATAAAAAGAATTGAGACAGAGTTTTGAAGAGACACATGTTACTATTGGAGAGATGCAATGTTTAGAAGAAGTTTTAATTGATCATTTCATTAAAACAATAAATAACAAACAGAGATTCGAAGAGGTGTCTAAGCATGATGACATGGCTAAGTAGCCTAAAAAAGATGCCTGCCCTAAATTATGGGTTAGAGTAAATGCCTGCAGGACATGGGAGTCTTGTAGTGTGTTGGTTTGTCTACCTAACCATGGTATTATTTCTCCCTTTAAGCATGTCTGAAGAAAAATTTGAATCTGCCAAAATGAGGTTTTAGAATAAATTTTGGAGAAAGTCTTGAAAATGACTAAGTGTTGGAAAACTGGCTTAGGTAGCCTTAAGAAAATGCCCGTCATAAATTGTGTGTTGAAGAAAATGCCCACACCATATCGGGGTCTTGTAGATTGATATTTTTCCTACCTGATCATGTCTTCATACTGTCTTGGAAGTAGCTGAGGAAGAAGTTATGAAGCTGCCAAAACAATGTTTTAGGTAGATTGGACCAGGCTAAGAAAATTGTCCAAGTGTTGGAAACGATGGCTCATGTGGCCTTGGGAAAATGCTCGCCATACCTTATAGGCGTATGATAAAAATTATCTGAAGCTATCATCCTACATCTTGTTGAAGAGGATATCTCTCCATGGTCTCAGTTATCAAAGAAGATGTTTGATGACAAAGATAATGGTATTCCAAAATAGAGTTTCAGGCTATTTTGCACTATTCCAGTACTGGAAAAACTGCCTCAATGGCCTCAGGGAAATGCCCGACCTATCTCATAGGACGATGAAAAAAATAATGTGAAAGTGTTAGGCTATAGCTTGTTGATGGGTTCATCTAACCATGGTCTCAGTTATCCTGTGGAGTGTTTTATGACAAAGATATAAATATGCCAAAAGTAAGAAAAATATTATTTTGCATTTTAAGAACACAAGAAAATTGGTGGTGTTAGATTCGGGAAATTGAAAAGGCATTTTGAAATGCTCGCAAGGAGGGGTTATTTTGATCATAAAATTCAGCAGGTAGCATAGTCATGTTCCTTGGTGAACTGAATATCCGGCTATACCTTCAGGTTGTCTTATGATGGTCTCATATGCAAAATATCAATCTGCCAAAAATAGGAAAAATAATATTTTGCATAATGAGAACAAAAGAAAATTGACAGTGTTAAAAACGAGAGTTTGAGAGGTAAGTTGGAAATGCTTGCCAAGGGATTTCTTTGTGCAAGTAAATTTATCAAATGTCATGGATCCATTCTTTGGTAATTTGTCCATCTGCTCTTGACTTCATGTCTCCATAGAGTGTTCACACGTGTGAAATAGGAGTCTGCCAAAATGGGAAGAAATATGTTTTGATGTTCAAAAGAGGTTGAGAAGCTATTTTGAAATGCTTGCCAGAGGTTGTGTGTGTGTCAAAATATTTATCTTGTGATATGGTCTTGTTCATTGTTGAAATGGATGTCTAGCCATGCTTGTAGGTTTCCTTATGGTGACCATATGAGGGAGAAATCAATCTCCCAAAGTAGAAGAAAAATTGTTTTTACATGAAGTTAAAAACAAGTTTGTCTATGTTTAATTAAACAGTTTGGAATCCTATTTTCAAATGATCTCTAGATAATGCATGTGTATCAAAAATTTCAAAAGGTGACATGGATTTGATCCTTGTTGAGGTGGCTATCGAGGCACACTTTTAGTTTTCATTATGATGGTCATATATGCAAAAGATGGACCTGCAAATTTAGTGAAAAGTAATAAACAGAGTTTATTAAATAAGAAGCTACAGGAATGCATTTATAAAAATGAACAAAAATTTAATAAAAAGAATTAAGACAGAGTTTTGAAGAGACACATCTTACTATTGGAGAGATGCAATATTTAGAAGAAGTTTTAATTGATTATTTCATTAAAACAATAAATAACAAACAAATATTCGAAGAGGTGTCTAAGCATGATGACATGGCAAGGTGTAATTGGAACAAGACATGAAGGACATAGATGACTAAGGACATGCATAATGACATTGACAAGCAAGCATGACAAGCATGGAACATCTAGAGAGTCAAATGACCCTTCTGTGGTCATCTGAAGATGATTTGGGCAAGACAAAGATGCTAGTGCAAAGATGACAAGGAGATGGTGACATGACAATAGACAAGAAAACTTGATGACATAGATGGCTGCGGGCATGATAAGATTGGTAGAAAAAGACATTGAAATTGAGTTCAAGCCTTAGCTCACTGATTCACCCTCCCTCTTAGTGAGCATTGTGTCTAACAAACTGAAGTTTTCATTGATGCCAACAAGTGTTGTGCAATGGAATTTGATTTACTGACAAGGAGACCTTGATAGTTTGGGCATTGGAACACTAGGTGGCCTAAATGGTCCAATCGGAAAGTTGTCCTTCTACCGTGGAAAGTAATTAACACTGTCAATGGCCAATAGCTTAGTAGAGCATTAGGTCTATAAAAAAATGAAATGCCTAGAGTCATTGTTGACTGTACCCTC
Organism: Pseudotsuga menziesii; assembly: GCA_001517045.1. Lineage (NCBI taxonomy): Eukaryota > Viridiplantae > Streptophyta > Pinopsida > Pinales > Pinaceae > Pseudotsuga > Pseudotsuga menziesii. Next base: position 16,230 of record LPNX010988119.1, read on the forward strand.
TTGTTGCAATTACTCTGGTTTAAATAAAAGGAGGGATGGCCTAAGGCGGGGGTATAGGCGGCTTCTGTCATATACATAAAATATTATAACACACATAGCCAGTCAGACCTAGACCCAAGAAAAAAGATGCAAAAACCCAGTCAAAAAATCAAATCTATTTTATTATTATTGAGGGTTCCCATTTCAGGATTTCTCTCTATGATCGGACATAAGATAGAAGCAATATTTTGCTTTGAGTTTCATTGCCATCTAGTTCATGCTTACTGGCTTGAATATGAACTGGCTTGAATAGTTTCATTGCCAGCTAGTTCACCTAGAACAAGTTTACTCTGTTATGCAAATAGCCACATCTTCTTATAAGTTATATGTGGACGGAAATGCATGAGTTGACCCATGCGTAAACAACCAAGAGCTGTTGAAAGCTGGCATTGGTTTGGCAGGTGTGCAAAGATAGCCATATATCGTCGATATAGAGATGAAAGTTTGTCGAAAATTAAACAACGTCGATATTGCCACAGTTTTTCCGCCATGATAAAAAAAAAATGAAGTATTAATCCACGAATGTTCAAAACGTGGAAATATTTCGTTGAAAAATCTGCCCAAATGTATTAGTGACTTCTTTTGATCCTTCAATATAGTGTTGATATCATCCTTTTCCACTTGAATTATCTATCCTTGTAACTCCCGGTAGGAAGAGGTCTTATACCATGGGCTAAAAATAGAAACAAATTCAAACATAAACTAGAAGAAATGATTGGTAGTTTTAATTCTGAAAGGTATTTCACTCTAAAAGAGACACTTATGCACTACCTTGTTTGCTTCTTACTACTCCTTCCTTTTAACCATTGACTAGTTGGAAGGTTGTGCCCCGTCTATGGATATTAGAACAAACAAAAGTGAGTACCTCATGGATGGTGAACCCATGGAATACCACTCACTTCCCTTAGTCCCATATATTCCTACATGGTTCTTAAGGATCTAGATACTCCAATAACATAAATTTCAAGTTTGTGAGCCATTGTCTCTTCCTTCATTTTATCCTTTTTGTTATAATATAAACATCATCTAGATTATAGAATTAGGCATATTAATAAAGTCACTCGATGACTTTATGTATGTGTTTATGGTTTCTTTGTGTTTACTCTTCATAACCACTAACATTATATATGTGTTTATGGTTTCTTTATGTTTAGTCTTCATAACATGGTATCATATCTTAGCTACGAAGTTGATGCAAAACAACAGAAAGGCCTAAAAGTGACCAAGTTCGATGGCTAACCAAAACACTTTATTGGATACACATCAAGAAGTTGGACAGTTTACAAACAAGTCGAAACTAGGTATTGTATTTCTAGTTTCAAAGATAGACATATTATTTTGCTTGATTCAAATGCTAGGTTCATATGGATACACATCAAGAAGTTGGACAGTTTACAAACAAGTCGAAACTAGGTATTGTATTTCAAGTTGCAAATACAGACATATTATTTTGCTTGATTCAAATGCTAGGTTCATATTTTAAGGGAATTAGATTTATTTTGATTTAAAGTGGAATATAAATATTTTTCTAGGTTAACTAAAAGATTTAAGAAAACAAAGTAGGAATTCGCAGGGTTTCTAATGGATTTGTTGTGCAACTATTTTTTCCAATTGTACGACTATACTTACATATTGTAAGATTGTATTGGGGTGTTTTATCTATTGTCTTTGACGCCTTAGAAAGTGTCTCTATAATTTTTATTTTTAGGTTGAATTTATGGAGATTTGGGCACATATGGCTTCCTTACACCACGGTGATGATGTAGCACTTGACTACTTTGTTTGGAGCTGCTCGGTTGCATTTGGTACTTGTTTTAACATCCTTGTGGGCTCCTCCTTCCACATAGTTTGCATTCAGTGTGGTTGTGGTGAATTGGCATATGCATTTGATAACCTGGCATGCTCTTTGTGATGAATGTACAAGCATTATCAATGGGCATGGAGTGAGTGGAGTCAAAGGCTGAGTATCGATAAGAATTATCAATGATTGGTAGTGGAATCATTTAGAATGGTAACGGATATAAGAATTACAATTAGAGTCCACTAACACAAAGCATTAGCTAGAATGAATTTTGTGTTAACTTTAGAGGAACAATGGAGTGTTCGTGTATATTCTCTTTTGCATAGTTGTCTCAAAATCCCAACAGTTGATTACCTTCAAATCAATAACTATATGCATGCCGCAGCTAAGAGTGTAAATGGTCTTAATCAGTTAGACCAAACTAAAATACGGCGTGTTCAACAAAACAAACAATCTCACCAGTCACAAATTGTATTTAACCATATAAGAATTATTTATATATAATTAAAAATCTTACAACAACTTACCATATAAACATTATATATAGTAGAATAACTTACAATATTTAAAAAAGAATGAGTTTAAAAATAAAAATAAAAATAAATCTTACAATATTTATTTTTTTAAGCAAAATAAAAATCCAATCCAAAAATGATTTGTTTCAGTCTGTGTCCCGTTGTTAACTGATAAATTTCTAAATTTCTACGCCTCATTTTTTAAGCATAATAAAAATTACACTCAACACAACACAACCGCACAATCCAATCCAAAAATGATTTGTACTGGTTAAATGCTTAAGCTCATTTCCCAGACTACTCAAAGGGTTGCCATTTGGTTTGCCTTCTGGCATCTCATTATTCTCCCCATAATCTACCAATTTACCATCATGAGAAACCATCTCACAGTTACAGTTACCATTTTGTAACTCAACTTTGCTTATTACAGATTCTTGAGAAACTAGTGTGTCGAGTTCCTTATATGGAGATGGTTTCATTTTCATATTCAGTAACTGCTTTACTTCCTCTTTCCTTTCCAACGCATTCAGTCTGTCTACCTGTTCTTTAAGCTCACGAACTTCCCTACTTTCTTTAATCAAAGGAGCAACAGATTTAAGTATTGTTTCTGCATATGAATCAGGTTCAGGACTTACCTTGCCCCTGAGGAATCCATGTTTTTAACTGATGGGTAAATTTACTAAAACAATGGCGTAAATTTGAAGGTAAATTTCACCTTCAATCTCATAATGAAATATAGATATCACTTTGCTCCCCTATGAATTATCGTTGAAATCATCTCCATATCCATTTAGCAGCAAATCTAGGGCCAATTTTCGTTTATTGCCTGCCCTTTAGCCAAAATAGAAATCCACGGAACTTGACGCCCTTTACTACGGTAAAATAAATATTACAAAAATGGAAGAAAATCACTTATCTATCAATATTTTCTTTTACATACTAACTATTTACAGGCTAACAATTTAAGAATATTTTGGTAGGTACGTCACGCCCACGGTTCACCATTGCAATTGCAAAATCTTCTATGGATATAACACTGCTTAAATTTCGAGAATATTTATACCTTGCTTATTCATGTATGTGTTCAGGTTGATGGCACTGAATCTGTTCGCATATATTTTATACATTCAGGGTTACTGAGCATGATATATATCACCCATGTGTTCAGGGTTATTTTAAGGAACGTATATTCTTTTAGTTCCTTTGCATTATATATATCACCCATTTGGTTATATATATAGCGTTATATAAATATTATATTTATCATTTAAAAAATATTAACAAATAAATATTTCATTTCTAAACTTTAAAATAATTAAACAATAAGTTATATTAAAAATTAAAAAATCATAAATCTCAATAAAATTGAAGAACCACACAATTTTTCTTTAAAATTAAAGAGTTTCACAATTTTTATTTATATAAATAAGTAAATTGATTCAAAATAATAATAAATCATATTTATATTGAATTCATTTAATATTTTTTAAAATCATTTTAGTAAAAATATTAATCTCTTTAAAATTATTTTAGTGAAAATTATTTTACCAAAAAAACCTTTGCTTTACAGTTATCTAAAACCAATCATAAAATAATTAAACTTATGTTCATGATTCTAAGCAATGATATAGTTCTCAAAATTTGTGTCTTATGGCCATCAGAATTAATTTCCTATTTCTAGTTTTGATTGAATTGCGGAAGTGACTCCTTGACTTAAGAAAATAGGTTTTCCGCAATTTCATGCTTTTTTCTGTTTCAGTTTTCCATTTGGCCAACAATGCTCATGATGGGCTTCGCTAATGCTCTTCTTCCACTGGAACTTCTCTAATCAATCTCTGCATTCATCTGCTTTTGTATATTTCTTGGGTTTTGCTCAGTATACTCTTCTCTAGACCTTGCAGTTTGCCCTTGCTACTAATTCGGATTATCATGGATCCCAGAAGGAATTGGCAGTGGAATTGTAGCCGAAACCTGATCTATTCTAATGGATTCCAAAACTGGTTGTTGTGGCTGGGCCGCAGGTACTGCAAAGGGGACTAGTAGAAATGGTTTCAAAGATGTTATGGTCTTGAAAGATTCCTCGTTGCTCGCCTCAATTAAAACCTTCCACCTATTTTTAAAAATCTACTATGCCAAAAATCTCAATCTCTCTCTCTCTATATATTGAGTGTATTCGAGGGAAATCTCCATGTCTAAGAGAAGGTATCCACACAATTGCCATTCGAGAGGTTGCAGGAACTACAGAAATCCCCTGTCACCTTCAGGAAGGAATTCCTTAGATATTTCCTGATCACGGAGAAGAAACAACACTACTCATCGGGAATCACAGTTCAAGAACAATCCTGGACCTTCACATGAACATCGTTTTTTCGCTAGGTTTGGATTTCTATCTCCAGTAGAAATCAAGAGATGGTTGGAAGATAAGGCTACGATTCCAACAATGCATATCATTGTTCATCTCAGTGCCCCTGAAGTGTTTCATAGACTGAGACAGATAGCGGATAGTCATTCTCTATCGTTCAAAAGTGTCATCAATGAGGGTATTAGATCTCTCGGAGAAAGGCATGATATGAATAAAATATATGGAGTATTCAACGGGTCTGCTTTTATCACCCATATTCAAGCCTGTATTTGGACATGATCGATCCAAATCCCAAGGATATATGGCCCTTCATTCATCTTTTCGAAAAAATACAGAATCAAACTTCGGATCGATGGAGGTTCCTTCCAAGGCTCTTAGAGAAGCCATAGACGGGATCCCAGAGATCGCTGAAAATAATGACCTGTGCCAACAGTTCTCGAGGCTCGTAGAATATCCAAATAAAATTAAAAGACTGCAACAACTTTCAAAGTCTGAAGGGTAATGCCAAGTAGGTAACACTCGAACTGCTGAGATAAAAGTTATCATGGTGAAAATATTTGCAGTAAATTGCTTGTTTTGTCAATGAAAACATTTCAAAAGCATTGTCATAAATCCATTTATTGATTGTTTTATACGTTCTCCATTGGATTTATGACAATGTTTTTTGCACTTGAAATGTTTAAAGGAGGACTTGCGCCCTCACCCTCTCATATTCATATTCATATATATATTAAATATAAATAAAATAATAAAATAAAATAAAAATCTTATTTTTTAAGACCTTTTAAAGTTATTTCATTGGATTTCATTGTGTTCTAAATAGG
>LPNX010988121.1:7743-15243 GCA_001517045.1 Pseudotsuga menziesii
ATTTGACACATTAATAATGTCTCTTTGGATGTTTAGAAAATTTCTTCAAGAATTTTTTTGATATATATATATATATAGTCGTTTGACAAAAGAAATGGTTTAAACCATCCACATTCTACATAGTAATGTAGAATGTTATGTCGGATTGTGATGTTTATCAAGGTTTACGTTACACTATGACGTTAATAGTGTGTCTTTGGATGTTTAGAAAATTTCTCTAAGAATTTTATTCATATATATATATATATATATATATATATATAGAGAGAGAGAGAGAGAGAGAGAGAGAGACGTTTGAAAAAAAATGGTTTAAAGCATCCACATTCTACATAGTAATGTAGAATGTATGTCGCATTGTAATGCTTTTCAAGGTTTACATTTCACTCCGACGTTATCACGGGTTATATCACATTGCAACGTTAAGCCATGGTTTATTACAGTGTTTGGTTGGTATCTGTCAACACAACCATAGGGAAGACACATTAATAATGTGATAGTGGACGTTTAATAAGCGTTATGTTGCATTGTGACGTTTAACACAGTTTATGTTACATATCAGAATGTTATGTCGCATTATGATGTTTATCAAGGTTTACGTTTCACTACGACGTTATCAAGGGTTATATCACATTACGACATTAAACCATGGTTTTTTACAGTGTTTGGTTGGTATATGTCAACACAACCAAAGATGTGACACATTAATAATGCGAGAATGGGCGTTTAATAAGCGTTTTGTCGCATTGTGACGTTTATCACAATTATGTTACATTAGCGACATTAATCAAGGGTTATGTCACATTGTGATATGTCTTACTAATTGTAATATTGCGACAAATTATTTAAATGATATCATGTAATTAATTACAAATCGATATTAAAATAAGTAATTGTGGAAGTATTAAATAATAAAGTATGCTTAACATATAAAATAAATAATATTGGATATAATTAACTTCGTGATATATTTTTCATATATATTATAGGGAAAAACATTGTATTAATAATATTTTACCTATATTATGTTTTATTTAATGTTTTATATTAATTAAATAATGTGGTAATAAATAAACGATATTATTTATTAGAATTAATTAAACAATATTATTTCTATCAATACTTTATGTATGTCGAAATAGAACATGAAAACCATTGCATACATAGCTAGACCCAACTATGAAAAAAACTTACAATCCAACATTACAATGAATTACATAATCTCACAAAACCGATTAGGGAACGATTTGATAATGCAAAATGACAATTAGACAGCTTTTGTACTATTAGAATCTAATAAAACCTTTCACCAACATATTATTCTTTGATTAAAAATCCTAACGTTGCGATGTGACAAACCTTTCACCAACATATTATTCTTTGATTAAAAATCCTAACGTTGCGATGTGACAAACCTTTCACCAACATATTATTCTTTGATTAAAAATCCTAACGTTGCGATGTGACATTTTCAAGGAAGATTATCATAACCATTTGGCAACCTCGGACGCCGTATTTGAATGCTTGCATTCCCCAATGTCTTTGTCACATTATGAAATTAAACAGAGGGTATGTCACATTGTCACATTTTGGCTCACGATTTGATGTCAGATCTTCATATGTTCTGCGACACAATACATAATATAGATAAAAACATAATAATGAACATATCTTGACTTGGTACGTCAATAATATGTTATGGAACGTTATGGCTAGGTTACTATGAATTTATGATGATATACTTTATTACATTTGTTTATAACATGTGAATTAAATACCTTCTTGTTAATTAGCATATTCAATACTAGCAACAACCACATTAAATTAATTAATGTGTCTAAATAACCTCGTTATTTTATGCTTACTTTAATAAAATTATATAAATAACATACTATATTTCATTAGTTTCACATCAATATTTTGACCAATAACCATATTTTGAGCAACACAACCATATATTATCATAACCAATGTGGTGTGTAGTAAAGACACATAAACCATCATGAACATTGCATCCCAACATAATCAGAACTATAATTGTTTCCAATGTGACGAATGATGTAATTTATCATAACCATTTGTGAACCTCCTACATAGTATTTGAATGCTTGCATTCCCCAATGTATTTGTCATGTTGTGAAATTAAACAAAGGCTATGTCACATTGTCACAGTTTGCAAGGGTTTCATGTCACATCTTCGTATGTTTTGCGACACAATACATACTATAGAGAAAAACGTTGGTTATGTCACATTGTGACGTTCATCATCTTCATTCTAATAATAATGAACATATGCTGACTTGGTACATCAATAGCATGGTATGGAACATTATGGCCAGGTTACATTATGAATTTGTGATGATATATGTTATTAGGCACCCCGGGTGCATAGCTCGCGCAAATTTTCCTTCAACACACACACACACAATTCATGCATTTTATCAAACCCTTTCCTGCACGGTAATTTTCTCACTATTTGTGCAACCTTGTCTTGTTGTAATTGTGCTACAACGCGTATGTGGTTGCATTTTTGTGATACTGCGTGCATGCATCTATGTTTTTTCCTCTACTATATCTTTCCTTTATTCTTTATTTGTATTGCACAATCTTGTATCCCCAATGGCTAATCACTAATGAGCCAAAGTTAAATAACTTGCAATAGTTGTGTTTTTTCTTTAGTAATTAGCCCATGTAGCCTAAGATTAGGAAGTAAAGAGGTCTTCCCTCGAAATATACCTTGGTAACCAAATTTGAGGCTTCCAACGATCCTAATTGTTGACACTAGTATTCAAGACATCTTATGTTCTTTTCTTAATTTCTATGTTTCTAGGAAAAGTAGTGTAAACCACTTTTGTGCACAAGAAAGGACCTAAAGACTCTAATATCCCGAAGTATGCTCTTCACCTCGCACTTCTTGTGAGCTTGGTGAATAAAAAAAGGGGGATAAATGTGAAATATATCCATTGCACACTTTTACTTCACACCTTTACTTCATAAGTATTATTGATTATATTAATAGTTATAAGCACCTTTAGCATATTTTTGAGTTAAAGTAGAACAACTCTTTTAAGTTGGTTGCAACAATAAACATTCAATTTGCTTATCGCACATGTGTATGCCCACCAGCACACACTAAGAGACATAAAGATCTCTTACTTTGAGTATGCTCTCCACTCCGCACCTTGTGTTGCCTAGATAAAGAAGAAAGTAGTGAGATGGTGACATAACTCTCTTATACACCTTAATAGAATTTGGACCCTTAAAATCAATACTTGTAGTTTCCATCCAACTAAAATTCTCCATAGGAGGCCACAAAACAATATTTTAGTTAAATAGGATTTATTGGGCTAGGCATCAAAATAATTCCCATCAATCTAGTTTCATTAAGATTTTGAAACATAAAATTGTTGACTTGTAGGGTACCATCAAATCCTACAATAAGAAAGTGATAAAAGAAAACTTGGATAAGAAGGTGCAATTCCCAAGAACATGAAATCCAATGTATAGTTTCCCAGCTCCTCCTAAAGTCACTCATCTTTTTGTAGGGGGATGCCATTATACTGCTCAGGTCAAACTACTTATCCACACTCGACGCGGGTATCTTAATGGCCAAACTTAGGATATCACCAAGGAAAATTTGTAAGTGAAATAGACTCCTGATGTAAAATATTATTATTGGGAAGTGCTTCCATTCATGTTCCATCCCTTTTGGAACACAGCCCCATCATTGACATAATTAACTCTTTGTTACCTCCAATAGTTAGTCATCATTTGCATCCCATTATCACCAACGATTGTGCTTTTGGAAGGCCCAGTTACATTTGAGAGGAAGTACGTTAGTTTTTTAGGGAATTTACATTTATTTTATTTAAAATACAAGTTCAAATAACTCATAATTAAAAATAACGTACATGTGGGATCATTTGCACCAAACTGACATTGCACATATCACTCACTTTGCACCATTTTGCATCTGTTGTGTTTGGCATATTTTTGCATTTGTTAAATTGTGTTTATTCCCAACATCACACTCATCTGTTACACAAGACTTCCACAATATAGGAACAAAACCTCCTGAGGCATTTCTGTAGCCTACAAGGCCTCTCCCCTCTCTTGAGGGGCTTTTCCCACACTCTCCACATGGTTCACAAAGGAGATACTCTAGCTAAGGCCACTCCTAGGTAACATTGATAGGGTCCTCCAAGAGAGGTCACTCCCATTGGAGAGAATTTAGATCCTTTTGCTCCATTCTCTCACAAAAGAGGCATCCCTTTATTTCCACCCCGTGGAGGAAATACCCCCACCCCTTCTCCCTCTTTGGGAGGATGCCATACAATATCCTCTTCTTCACATTGAATATAGAAATCACTACCACATACCCCCTGTTATCCTCCTCAAGAAAACAACACACAACATACAATGGAGACACCTAATGCCAACCTACCTTTCATGGTTAGATTGAATCTCCCTAATCTATCCAAATTGATCAATGATCCCAAAAAACATTATCTAAAATGGCCAAATATGCCTGATAATATCCCTTCATATATCCCTAAGTTTGAAGGAAAACAAGGAGATGATCCCGTGAACCATATCATGTCTTTACACTTATGGTGTTCCTTCAACAATATAGTGGATGACTTAGTGAGGGTTTTCCTCTTTCAATGAACTTTCATAGTAACAAATGCAAAATGGTATGTGAGTTTTCCAAGGGTATCCCAAGAAACCTTTGGGACAATTTCCATGCCTTTCTCACTTATTTTCAACTACCCATACACCATGACCTTAGTATCGATACTCACATAATTTTGGTATAATACCTCTACCCACATGGCGGACCACATCCTTGAGTGGTGTAGATGTTGCAAACTGTACAAAATAGAGATACAACCTTAGTTCCTATTGGATTTGTTCATCAAATCACTCCAAATTTCTATCCCAAAGGATGTGGAAACCTCATTTCCTCAAACCGAGGAAGAGTCCATCCTGAAGGAACAACATTTCAATCTCATCTATTCATAATCTGGTTACCTATACACCATCCTACCAGATTCCCATCAACATCGATCTTTGGATGATCCCCCCACACAAGGTTGTCACATTTAGTAAATGGGATTATTGGGTTTGTATCCCAACATGGAAAGGTTCTCCCACCATAGAAATGCAGTACCCATCCATACCTCCTGTGTTGGCACCCCTAACACTGTTCCAAATCCTCCATTTGGACAACTACAATATGGAACCTATAGTCCTACCTACCCCGGTGCAATCCAAGAAGTGTCGGTACCTCCACCACAAATGGCATAACCAAATCCTACATCCACATTGTACATTGCACAAAATGCATATATCCCACCAAAGAGATATAATTCTTACTACCTATTTCCATGTCCTCTTGGTTTTGCCCCATTCCTTATAAGGGGGACAATTTAGTGACAACCTTCTTTCACACAACAAGCTCAACAGTTTGAGTAGTTGAACATGGAAATCCCCTAGAATCCTCAAAATTGGGGAAGAATAAAGGTAAGAACGAGCCAAACTTGTAGCAAGTTCAAGGAGGAAATTCCCCTCCCCAATAGAATCAGAACCATGGTAACCAGGATGTATGGGATAATAACCCCCCCCAAACAATCCAAAAACACTAACCTAAGGAAAAAATATTCTTTCTCTATTTATGGAGAGTATAGTCACTATACTCACCATTTTCTACTCATCCTTGACTTCCAACAACTGTTGGAAGCAAAGAAAAATATATCAACAAACCCCCCTTAGGTTCCTAACGCACCACAACCCCAATAAGCTATCTTGCAACAACCCTTTTCCAACCAAGGGGTGGTCACCCAACAACTGGAGCCTTGCCCCCAAAACGATGGCTCCTTTCAAAATATCAATATGAAAACAACAACTCCCAACCTTAAGACTTGATACAAAGGCTATGGTGCACCTGAATCCCCACTAGAGGAATAGTTACCTATCCCCCTAGGAGTCCCTTTGCAAATACCTTTCCCAAGCAGTGAACGAATCTTGAGGATCCCAACGAAACCAATTAGGCGCATCCCTCATAACCCTCACATGAAAGTTCCCCACAACTACAATATTGTGGATGACTTAGCTTAGTCCCCAACTTCCATGTCCATGTTAGAAATGCTATAATCATGCCCCACGAAAGGAATTGATTAATGCACTTGGCGTTGTTGACCCTTCAATCTCGTGGCTTATTACTTTTGATCTTGATAAAGGTGAACCATGACTTCCCTCTTTAGTCGTATTCCAAGTCCCAGTCATAGTTAAAAACATTATGATCCATCGATGCATTATCGATGAATGCACATCCACATGCATAATGTCCTGTAATGTATGGTAATGATTGGTTTCACTCAAGTTATTCCCCTCCTCCATCATTGTTCATGCATATGAAGGGAGACCATTGCAACCAATAGGATTGTACCAAAATGTTCCCATCGAGCTAGGGGGCAAGATGGTAATGGTCGATATTGAAGTCGTCAATGCAGAACTTGACTACAATATCCTTTTGGGTTGTAATTACATGTAATACATAAAGGAAATTTCTTCTTTGGCATTTTACATCATGATGTTTCCCTTTAATGGGAAGATAGTCACCCTCTACCAACTCAACTGCTATCACTCTCATGCCAACACGAACCTGAAAAATGTCCTGCCCATTTTAGGCGATGTTAATCAACCCCCTTACATTGATATATGCATGGGTGTGTATAAATACTTCCAGCTCCTTGGGACATATTCAGGTCCTCCACCTGAAACCCCTACCTCAATAGATGACCTTATGTGCAGTATTTTCACCTCTAAAAATACCCCCCCATCCACATCGGCATCAACATCAACCCCTCCCACGATTCATGGCATTGAACATACTTTGATTTCATTAGTGCCTTTCATCTTTCAGATACCATTCCCATATACCCTAATGGGAGTACAAGGAATGCAAGTCATGGCTCAACTGACTCTACTTGGGATTACTTTGGGAATACCAGTATGGTACTTTACCCCACCCTACCTATAAATGGCCTTAAAACCCATGGCCCATTACCAGTTTCTACATAATCAGACCAATTACACCATTTGACCCACATAAAGAGCCAATAACACTTGTAACCAAACCAATATCGGCTTCCGCTTAACCCACTAATAGGGGTGTAATTCTACCCAAGTTGAAATCCCCCAATGTAAACAACGCTCTTCCTAAACCATCATCAGTGGTTTCTAGGACTCAAGCAGGGGGAATAACTCAACCAAAGTTGAAAGATCCCATAATGAACAACACTCCTACAGTGAGGGTCACTCCACCATGTTCCCTATGTGGGAAACAAGGCCATGCGACCAACCTATGCCCCAAATTGCTAGATATCAGGAATTTTCTTAATACCCCTGCTAGTGTGATGCATGTGACCCATACCATAGCAGGGGGAACACCTTCCACCTCATCTTTTCCCAATAAGACCACTACATCCAAGTCATTATGTA